>OX411279.1:7068432-7588716 GCA_948146005.1 Nomada fucata
CTACTATCAATTCCAATAAGGAACAGTGCCAAATTACTCTAAACTCGTCGCACAATTTGTCAACCATCGAACGCGCCGCACGCGTCGTTTCGGTGTTACGCGTAACGTGCTTGCTGAGAACCATCCGTATCGTTGTGTCCTGTGATTGATAACAGTGATGCCACCTCCCGTCGCAACATTATCTCACTGCCAAAGTGGTCGCGGAATCCGCGAATAGAACTTCCAAATTGTAGCCGAAAAATTTGTTCGCCACGCGGGTGAAGAAACTTCTCCTTGTAGTTTCGAGGGGCTCGTTGCAAAGCCGCTTAAGGGAGTCCCAAGACGAACCACCCTTCGGAACGATGTAAGGGTAGTCGCATCACGCTGCGCGCTACTTACGCGCTGCGCGGTCGTATCGTATTAAGTCTCGCTCAGGCAACCGTTTAACACCTCTCGTTGTCGTTGCCTTACCTCGGGGGACAGTGATTCGCGTGTGTACAAGGGGACAGGGGGACAGGGGACACGGAGACAAGTGTACGGCAGTAAGATGAACCGATCCGCGTGCAGGCAGATACGAGTGCAGGCGCAAGTCCCTCCGGCGGTGCAAGCAGGTCAGAAAATATCCGGCGAATAAGGGATTTCATAATGTTCCGCTTAAGTGCAGTGCCGGGGGAATTTCTCGCTGCAAATTGTGTGTCCTAGAAAGCTGTCTGTTAATTAACAGACCGGTGAATTATGCAGGAATGCTCTACGGCTTTTCGGCGTGTTTCAAGACTTGCCCGCGGACCCAGTTTCTCGTGCTCTTTTGTATTAATTTAGCCGGATGGCGAAGTTCCACGTTCACGGGACGTGAACCTTTCTTCCTTTCACGATTCTCCTGTACTTGTTTCTTGTCTGTGTCCCCCCCCCCCCCACCCCCTTCCCCGTCCCTCTCTTTTCCTTAATTTCTTATATTCAGAGTGCATTTTGCGGCCGCGAAACTCGGCAACGAGACGACGCGGATGACTTACGCAATCGTTTCGAGGCTGGACCCTTTATCGTGGAAGTTCGTTCGAAACCCGATAAGGGAAGTTCGAAGTTGAAGTCGTGATTATGGTCGGACCGGGCGATCTTTGCCGGTCGAAGTTCGAGATTCGAAACTCGCTAAGCAACCGGCAAACATTTCATTCGTTCCCTCGTACGGTCAGGTTTCGTTACTTACTAAAGTCTTCTCGTTCCCCGCTTTCCCCCTTGCTCCCGTGTTTTCTCGCTCCCCATTGTAGCGTATATCCAGGACGAGAGAGAGAGAGAGAGAGAGAGAGGGAGAGTGTGAGAGAGCGAGTGGAAAGCGTTAATTTCTCTGCGAGTTTTATCGAAGAGCTTCCACCGTGTCCAGCGTGTCCACGCTATTTGTGTTCCCGTCGCGGATGGAACGAATGAAGCGAGGCAGCGGTTAACGCGTGATTCGACACGTCATTTGCAAATCAGAACGGCTCGCCGCAATTAAGTAACGGGCGATATCGCGATTCGTTGTTCGCGTGGCATTGTCGGCCACCGCGATCCGTGGCTATTTATTCGTGGTCCACCGGCAAAATTATGGAAGTTGTGCGGTCGCGATGTGGCAGTTCCATGATTTTGTTAACTTGTTCGGCCGAGTGAATTTAGATTGGCGCGTCGGAACGGCTGGTTTTGATAGCGCGATGGTTGATCGTTCCGCGCGGTGACAAAAATTAATTATTCATTTACTGTTAACGGGCGTCAAGGAAAATGAAAGACACGTCCGTTCCATAATATCGTCAGTCGGTTACGTAGACAATAATCATCGGTATATTTATTTTCACTGAATATCGATAGACCGGCGTTGAGTGCACGAGTGTATCTTCGATCGTTAAATGCGTATTATTCGAGGGAAATGAAAATGCTATTTACCTTATTAGACTTCTTGTTTGTTCCGAAGAAATGGGGTGAATTTTAATGTACTCATCGGCCGGGAGAGCGACCGGAGAAACGTAAGACCGCGATGATTTATTCCACGGCACGAATTCCAATAGACAGCAAAGAGGTGGGGGGACATTCGACCCAACAAAGAAATAACGATTCGATTAATATGGCGTGACTGGTCATCTAATTGGACCTCAGTCTGGCCATATAAACGATCAAAGTAAGATCCTGTCGCTTGCATTTTAATCGTTCCGTTCATAATACCCTTAGTTTCGAGGGTTGAATTTCGATTGACTGAATTCTACTGCCTCCGGCCCTCGTCGAAACGTCGAAAATACGTGGGAGAAATTATCGATTGTTTTTATTCAAAAGTGGAAGGCCGAATGCGTTCCATCCCATTATGGTGAATAGTAGAAACGCCTGTATATTCGTTTTTTCCTGTTCTCTTATCAACGACCCGAAGTACGCTTCTGTCGGTTCAGTGCGCGGACTGCTTAAAATTTAAAACATTTTTCCATCGTTTTCATTTTCGTCGTTTTTGTTATTCCGCGATCGTGTAACCGACCAAACAGTCCACAGAATACTCGTTTCCGTCGTACATGCTCTTCGTACATTTCCTGCGAAGTTTCTTTTCATTGAAAAGTTCGCGTATTCGCCGCCGAATCGGTCGTACCTAGAAACTTTTTCGTCCTCGTTGAATACGAGAAACATCTGACTAATTATCGAATACTCTTCTCCGGCGCGACGTCCAAATTTGTCGCATATTTTGAATTTTTCCAGTTCAGATGGATCGGACGGAAATGTTGGTCGGAACTTACGTATAGAACATACGTTACTGACATAGTACATCTGATAGTTATAACATTCATTACAACAAAGAGGAAGATAATTTCAATATGATACTATCAACTTCTTTTTTCGATATTCGTACCCCTTGGTTCACGGTTCCTGAAACTAATCGACATTTACTTGCTTCGTATGGACGCTTCCGTTCTTTATCGTCGTTTCGCAACACTCCCTTCCGGCCGTTTCTAATAAAACTCGAGCTGTTTGAAGAATACCCGGGAGAAAAGTGGAGCAGATCGCCCATGCCGCAGATCGCAATTATCAGCGCATAGGGAAAGAGGTGGGCAGCGGCTTCGAAGCAATATTCGACGTGCACGGTTCCCCCGATATTGTAAAATACTTCGGAGCAATTGGAGGTAGCCGTTAGTTTTAGCACATAATACCGCACGTTCGTAAAGCTTAAATACGCTTCGCAATGTACATCTTTACCATTGCGTAAAAATTCTTGTATTACTTCAGTAGAATAAATCGCCCTTTGGTCTTGTTCTATCCACCGAGAAGGGTCAGGTTCTGTACGATATCTTCCCTCGGAGGCGGACGTTAATAAAGTTAAGTTACCTCAACCGAAAAATGAAATATCTGTGCACCATCTTCCCAACGTTTTATGGTTGGCAATAAGTAAATGAAAAAATAGTTTTACAACGGTAGCTTCGGTTAGATCCGGGAATATTTTATTTCCACGGCCCAAAAGAAAGAGGTTCAATATCTTCCGGTCGGGCAAGAATTACAAGTCTCCCCCCAAACTTGTCAAGATTTACAGCCACCTACAAGTTGTTGTATTCGTATACGAGGATAGTAGTTAAGTTAGTGGTTATAGGATCACGTTATTTTTCGACCTCGCGTAGGTAGTTGCAGCGAAGAAGGCTTTCGGATGGTCGCGTAGGAATGAAACATTGCACGGCTAGGGAAATATTTTAAAAATTTACAACGAGACGATGCGTCGCACCAAGACTGTCATTTTACTTTCCTACGATTTCGACGAAAAATACAAATTTTCTAACATCTGAGAAATCTAATGAATAATTCTGCTTAGATAATAGAAGTACGGGGAACAGTGGCAATTTAATTAACGTCATCCAGCTTCCTGAATATTATTCATTTACGTTTGAAAGACGAAGTCTGAGAAATTTTCTATAATCCGCGTACCTTGGCGTTTCTCATCGTCCACGACGAATTCTTTCGAACACAACGCCGCGCAAGTGTTCCACGATTTATAGAATTTCCACGGGGAAACATTATTCCGGTATACCCGAAACGACTGACCGATTCGAAACAGTGGAACGGTCACAATTGCTAATGGAAAGAGGAGCTGCGCCGGTCCGGTTCGTAACGAACTGTGAAATTAATATCGGCCCAGCCACTGACCTCGATGAAAGCCGTTTTCGCAGCGAACCCCCGGGATTCTTGCTACTAATTATCCCGATCCTATTATCAAAGTAAAATGTTTACAAGACAGAACGTGTTCCCCTCGTTCGGCCCGCCGTGAAAAGGAACTGATTAATTGCTCGTGGCACAATGGTTACAGCCACCTCTCCTCGGCCTTTCTCCCAGTGTTCTCGGCCGGCGAAGGAGACTTTTGTTCGTGAAACAGTTGAAAGAAAGTTTTCTCGCGGTCGACCTCCGCCGCTGTTTCCGTACGGAGAATAATAAATTACGATTGCAACGTTGACGCAGGCGGAGAAGGAGTGGAGGGACGAATAGAGGGTTAAAGAGGAAGCGGTGACAAGGCGGGGTGACGTTAATCGGATTGTTGCGGTGGGCTCGAAAAGTTTGACAGCAAGGTTGCGTTGAGGGAGCAGAGAATTAGCGTTGATTAATAAACATAAAGACGCCGACTTCCCGCTGAAGTTTCTGTGCCGCGTCTTGCCTCTGTCTCCGATTATAGCGAACCTCTGATTCCTGCGTTTCACGAAGTCATTAATTAATTTCTTGCTTCGACGGGAGTTAGGCGGCGGGGTGGTTCTTACGGGGACGATGACGGTGGAGAATCGTTAAAATAGTTGTAACCGAGAAGTCACGACTTCGAAATTTTCCAAGTACCACGACGGCCGTGTCGTTTCCTCCGACTTGTTTCTACGCTTTATGGACTATAAGGGAAGCATATGCGTCAGCACTTAGTTTTACGTTCGTTTGACGGTTTCGCGCTGTTAAAGTTCATTCATTCTTGCTACATTTAATCCGTTAAAGCGAAACTGAAATTAGAGTAAGTGTCGCGAATGTTTCGATACGTGTTCCCATCAACGTATTTAAATCCGACAAGTAAATGCGTTCGCCTCTGTTGCGTGTTCGACGCGAATTTTGTAACAATTGAGCGTTCGTTCGAGCGGCGATATCCCGGGACAAAAGGAAGCCAGTACGCCATTTCGTTTGGTTCGTGACGGGGTTCCTCGAGCGGGGATGATCGCGAACCGGGGAGCGTTAATCCGCAATTTTCCGATGCAAATGTCGGCCAAAGTGGACGCAAACCCGCGGCATTCCCCGCGAGAGATGTGAAAAGAATGGAGGTGGTATTTAATGGCGTTTTCGAATACTCTACTGGCATTCGACGCACGGAATAATCGCTCGGCTAAAGTCAGGCAATTAGAACGTCTCGTGTACAAAGTAAGGATATTTCTGGACCATTGTTCGATGCTTCGAGACAATGTTTCATCGCAATTGATTTTCACCCGGATTTGATCATTTCGACGCGACGGGGATCGATGCATCGATATATAATTAGTATCGTATCCATGACATTTTCGTTCCTTACGATTCGTTCTTCGTATTCATTCGTCGCGGCATGAAATTATTCAACGCGGAAGGCTATTACATATTCAGCCGAATCTGTTGGTCGTTACAATTTCACGTTGCAAATAATATAAAATGTATTTAAACAATATTCAGTACGGAATGATATGAAAGATCGTGCACGAAGTGCAAACGAATCGCGCGTGCACGCGAAGCAGCGCGAAGCATCACAAATTCATCATTCGTCGCACGGACGCGAAACGTTTCACCGCGGAAAAGCCGAATCTATTTTCCGAAACTCTATCATGGAGTAACAAAAAGCACCAGGAAATCTTTTTCGCCCTCACTCGATTTCGAAAACTGCGTTCCATACACAAACGAAGGCTAAAACCGCCATCACGCGAAGTCGATGGCGAACGCGGTAGGAAGGGGCGAGGCATCAGCCCCCTGTTAATCTTCCACGGGATTTCAGCGGAGGATTTGCATAGCCGCGGTTCCTTTTTTTTTTTATCGCGCACAAGGCCATCCAACCTCCAATTTGACGCCACGTACCATTTCACCATCGACCAGGAGCACCAACACACGCGGAGGAACGCAATCTTCCACGCAGTCACAACCGGAGAGCATCGATTTTTCATTAAGCTTCAACCCCGTAGACTGTCGCTTACTTTGCATACGAGCTTACTCACGCCTCATCGCGGATTCCGCTTCTCGTTTCGTTGAACCTTCATCCCTAAGAGGTCCAACCCCTGCTAGATTATTGCAGGGCGAAAGGGAAGAAGCGTAGATAATTTGATGTACGCCGCAATCTGTTATGCCATATTTCACCCTCATTTACAGCTATTCAACGGTGTGTTACAATTGGCGCATGTCGGATTTAATATTTTCATCGTACAGTTATCGCCAATTTATTTACCACACTTGGAAAGAAGAATTCACAAGAATTCGCCACGCTTGTCGCGTAATATTATGAATTCGTTCATCGACGATAACCGATGCATTCGCCCCGTGGAATTACATAGAAAGGGTTGATTAATTCGCGATGTGAAATTCATAGGAATATTCCATGATTCGTCCGACATCCACGTCGTTTCCGTTCGATGATCGAAAATTCCAACGCCCCATGAATATTACAAACAAACGCCGTGGTTATATCGCGAGACGCCGCGTCGTAAAGCAGGTATCGTTTCCCGTGTCTCCCAGGGTTCCCGATACCTGGAAGATTTTACTATTACCTTTATGCATCGAGTTCGCGACGAAGGTTCCGAATTTCGCCGGAAATTTACGACGCTGGATACGGCATCGATGTGCACGCGTACGAGACGCTACCCTCAAAGGACTCCGCGAAGAAAGAGGAAATCGAGGCGAGGGATCGCGGAAATTTTGAAACGAGATATTCCATTAGCTCCCCCGCGCCGTCACCGCGGTTTTCAGTTCGCGGTTTGATCCGCGGTCGACGCGACGCGATGCCTCGAAAAGTCGTTCGCAAATCTGACGGCGAACGAATCCAAACGAGCACGGGTGAAAAGTTCTAAAAACTTTCCACTCTCTCGCGAACTTAATATCAACTGTCACTCTAATACAGCCCTCGTTTCGTGCGAAAAATTCGAACCTCGGTGATGTGTGAACCTCGAATGTCAGATTCAAGCGAAGGGATTAAAGCGTACAGTGCTGCTTATTGTTGGTCTCACGAGAGACAATTGACAAGTGACAACTATCAATTTGCAGTAAAATTGGTCCCACTATGAACTACGAAACTTGTCGGACTATTATTTCGTTTGCGAACAGAAATGGAAATTTCGGGGTGCCAAATGAAAATGTTTCATTCAGACGATGTATAGACAAATTCAAATCCAAATTCAAATCAATTCAAAGCATTCATATTCGAAAGTTCCTGTGCGAAACGGCCATTTAAATATTTCAGTTCAATGATTGCAATTTACGTCGAGGAAAATTAAATACAAAGATTCCTATTCAAGTATCAGAATGCCGTAACAGAATGGCGTAGAAGCGGAACAAAATGTTGGAAATTTTTAACAACCGTAGAACAACGGAGGCGCGACGGTATCCAAGCAGTTCGCCCAGCGAAACTATATACCTAGGTTACCTAGCTTTACACGAAAACTACCTTCAACGCATTAAACTGACATATTCAATTCTGGCGGCGGGGCAACGTTATCGCGTGCACGCAACGAACAGGTAGAACGTTTGCCCGACGAAGTTTTATCGCTCCGTTTGCACGTGGAACGAGGGCGGCGTAAGTTCCGGTTTCCGACGGTTTTCCTCCGGCGGACAGCTAAGGACAAAGACGTTATTGGCATTAATAATTTCAATCCGATCGGGTTCGATCCATTGAAATTCTCGGAAAGTTTCTGCTCGATTCACCGTGCGCTCGGTTTCACCAAGTCCTGTCCCCGTTACGCTGCATTCGTGTCCCCCGGCCTTCCTCTGTAACGGGAGGGGGCCTTGTCGCGAACTTGCGGACGCGTTCGCATCGAAATCGCACGGACGATTTGTTTTCCTGGCGAGTGTGAAACACGTAAGTCCAAACGCGAAGCTGTTTCAGTTTTCGAAGTGGGGCGTGCGACGGTAAATTTCTCATGCCTCAAACGAACATAGTGAACGAACGTATGGGGACAATTTGTCATTTCGTTCGAATACGCTTCCTTAGTCAGTACGTACATATAGGTACCGGAATTTCTGTTAATCCTATATTTTACTGCGCTGAATATTTCAGTATTTAAAAAACCGTCCAAAGATTTCATTTTATATTTACTTCTGTAATTTCGTTTCGCTTGTAGTCTATTACTGTCGAATGGCTACGACGATTCGTTTTAAACATCAACCAATTTAAGCTGCTTCGTAAAAAATCAATTTTCAACCAACATGCAATCACTATTTACGGTAAAAAGGATTTTCGTCATTTTCGGTAAACCGTCTGAACAATACGCATCAATCGGAACTATTCCTAAATTGATCAATATTTATATAATGATTTATGTAATATTCATCGTTCATACTTATTCACCGTTGCAAACGCACACTACGAGTAACACCATCAAACTGCCGGTCGTCCAATCGACGGGATCGACCGGCGGCGGCACCCTGCACGAGTAACACGCTCCTACGATGCCAAGTTGCGCGCAAAGGGCACGAAATTCTCGGCAAAGTTCCCCAGGAGTGCGATACGCCTAAGGACTGGTGGATCCCCCGAGACACGTCCCGCGATATAATAGCACTCGCTCCGGCAAAATCGTCGCCGGGTTCCTGCAGCGTCGTCTCGATTGCGCCGGCGACACTTCAAATACACGGGACGCCGTAGATTGTCGCCGGTGCTCTCCGCTGAACGTTACTGAAAGTAAGTCCTAAGTAGATACCTGCACGTTCTGCAGCATCCGGCATTCGAGGCTGACGGTCCATTTTCCGGGAACGACGGAACACGTGTCGCGACGGAAACGGGAATAACGCGGACGCTAATACAGATTGGAAGATCGTTGTCGCCGAGCGTTGGCGACTGCGAGACTGGGTTTGTCGTTTCGCCTGGTGCGAAATCCTGTTACGTGAAAAATTTAAGGGATTACAGCTCGCGCGATGCATTATTTCGTCGTTTCAGATTTCAGCGGCGCGAGATCTCGCGCGGACGGAAGGGAAATGGAATTGTATCGCGGTTCTTATTGTGAATCCTCCCTTTTTTTTTTTCTTGTTTTATTATTGGCGTTCTGTAGCTCGAGGTTTTGAGCGTATTGCGATCAGAGGAAGAAAAAGCGTTAACAGCGTTACAGGTCTCTGTTGGCTTTTATTCGATTTTCTGAACAACTTTTATCACATTTGTCGCGCCAGAAATCGAGAAAAGGTACGTTTGAAATTGACGAAGGGTGAGGTGGTACGTATTTGATGCCACGTTGACGACGTGGTAATCGGTATCCAAAAGGGGAGGGGTTCTATGATCGATAATGTAGATTAAAGGAATACTGCCGTCGGATAAGGAATATGACGGAATTCACTTTGTAATTTTGTTTTGCAGTTTATTGAAAGGTCTGACAAGCTGGCGATTGAACACAAATTTTCATATCGCTGCTGTTCTATCATTTTCGCAGAATACCATAAAATACATTTTCCTGCGCAGTCATTTTCTTCACGTTTTTATACAATATTCTGCATCGCAAACTTCGCGACATTGATAACACGAATTCCGGATAAGAACTTAAAAATGTAGGAAACACATTTATTTGGAACGACGAAACTGCTTTATTAACCAACGAAATATTAAAAAAAAGACTGCAAGTTTGCACAATGTGAATTTTGTGACAAGAAAAATTCTCATTCCCGTCGAGTATTCAACCGTCCAGTATTCGAAAGTGACGCAAACTTAAATTCTGATCCCAAGCTTTTGTTCTGCAATTTCTCGGGCAGAGTTGAAACTTGCTTCCCTTACAAGCTACCCGTTTTCTCATTTCTTGCAGATGCGCCGGGCAACTTCTGACATTCGCCGTGCGTACGCCATACGAACAATAAAAGCATCAATCCGACAACCTCGTGTCACGCATACGAACACGTCCGCTGAAATATCAATGCGTCCGAGAGGTACACCGACGTCGTTTCCCTCCACCCAACTTTCGTTAGAAAATATTCATCCATGCATCTGTTTGAAACGCGCGCACCGAAATCTAACCCAAACCTAACCCCCCCTTTCGCAATTAAGCAGTATTATATCAATGATACCACTCACCGACGACGTGATTCACGTCGAACATTAAATCGCACCGCGGCACCGTCGAGCCTCGCGTAGCTGCACACGGGACTACGGCGGGTATCTCTTCCAGCAAACGTCCTCTGATGCAGTGTAATTAATTTGCATAGGGAAACAGGGTTGCAACGTTTGATAAACGCAAGGGGTTCGGAGGCTCGCGTGTAGTCAGCTAAGTTTCGAGACAGGGTCAGGGTTAATGTGGCCCGTGCATGTCAGCGACTAGGCGACGTATCCAGCGAACAGGGGCGGTGGGACGCGTCAAACGCCAGCGATTCGCTCGTAAAAGCAACAGTTTGCGTGTGCTGCAAGCTATCCGAGGGTGCTCGCCCCATCTCGGCGATAAACGTTGCTCGACATCGAGGCGAATGTTCGTATAACTACGTGGCAACGATGGCCAATTATTGCGCGCGATCGACGGTCGACAGTTAATTACAAGTATCGCGGAATCAGCGCGACAAAGGACGCCTATTGAGCCGAGGGTCAATTTTAACCCGGCTTCGAAATTCGCGTACCGCCCTCGCGCGTCTCCGTCCTGGTCGCTTGACGCACGGCCAAGGTAACGTAGCTCGAATGAATTTCGTCGAAAGTTGCCGGCACCGTCGGCGAAAGTTTCCGGGTCGGGGTCGCGCCGGGCCGAAACAGGTCGGCGAACTTTCGCGAAGATCGAAAATGAAGCGCGAGACCGCGAGGACCGAGTGGGGAAAGGGGGTTGAAAGCGTGCCGGCGCGGGCAGGATAATTAAAATGTTACTTCCGTTCGTGGCAAAGTGACGCGGCCCTGTTGCGTCCGCGTTCTTCCGGAACTTCGATAATTAATGCGATTTTCATTAACGCTGACGTTCCGACGTAATTCCTTTGTCCCCTTTGTTGCGAGCCTCCCTCTTCTTTTTTTGGAGGAACATCCCTTGTGGATGCGAATCCAATTTGCCGGGGTCTGTTAAGGGCGCGGGGTCTTGAAACAAAACTGCAACCCTTGTGTCTGACGGGGATTCGTTCGGCAAAAAGGAAAAAAAGATTTGACTCCGTTCCCGTTGAAGCATTAACAGGCTTTCGCTGTTTCGCCGTGTAACGCCGCACGGGGTCTGAATTTTTGGCAACGGCGCGAGATACCCGATGTGGGACGAATATTACGAATATAGGGGGTACACAGAATTCGATATTCCTAGGCGTTCTGATTAAAGCAACGATTCTATTGTCATTTTTATAAAATCTTTGAAATCCCGCCGCGATGAAACCGAGGGAGGTTTTTTTTATGGGGAGCCTGTTTTATATGAAACCCCCTGCACGTGTACGTATGTAGGTATTTCTGTGCTTCCGCTTCGGTTGTTCGGATAGAACGGAAACACGTGAGCCTCTGGGTCTTTGTAGCCGGATAATGTCGCGCAGGAACGATACCTTCGCCGCGAGGAACGTAATATAACTGAAACATTGGCCCTGGATAGGTGGAAGGCAACGGATTTAATATGAATACTCGAGCCAAACCGAGAACGAATAGGTATTGGGGTCTCGGGGCCTATCATATTTTTCGACTACGCTTCGAATGCTTCGAAGATATTTGTATTCCGCGGAGTTACAGCTTGTCCCATTGGCACGCCAACAATTTTCAGAGCGACGCTGTCTCGTTCAGCCGACGTTCCTCGACGATCAAAATTGCGAGAACGCGTATCGTAGTGCGGCTTATTAAATATTTACACGTGTCGTTCCGTCGACGAGTCTCTCTAATTGATTTCGCGGATTCAACTTTGACGATAAGATAGGCGATTTCTTTCTATTGTCGCTGTACTCTCCGAATTAACGTATTTATTAATTGAACGGGTTATCCTCGTAACAAAGTAAAACTTTAGTTTGAAATTGTGGAAAAATGAGTGCAATTTGTTCCACGAATGTGTAGTTTTTTAACAATGCTGTTGATACAGAAAAAGAAATATGTATTACGCCGCGGTACTCGTAAATAAAGGTTATTTTTGTTGCGAAGTATATAGGTTTGTTTTAAACATTTTTGCTTTCTCGTGTTCCTATTCGTTTCCCACGCTGCGAGGGCGCGCAAGAGAGAGAGAGAGAGAGGGGGAGATAAAGAGAGATCGCTAGTAAATGTCTGAAAAGTGTCTGAACTCGCTCGACCCGCAGTTGCCTGGAAATAATCGTTCCTGTTAAATTGTATGGAAAGACCATGGGTCTCCATCCCATGAATCCCAGCACTACTTGCCGGCCGTTTCAAAAAGCTATGCCTTAAACATCATCTAATCTCGCGGGACGAAATTCCGAGTTCTTCCTTTCTATGATATAACGTAACCCTTGAAAACGATACGACAGTTCTGAATCACGATACTACATAATACCTCCCCGAAAATTTCCATGCAACGTTGGACACCCTAACACTGTTTGCTCGATTCGATAACAATGACAGCGCGCGACGTCTCGATGCATGCGATCGAAATATATCTTAAAAAGACCGAAAAAATTTGAAGCACCGTTCATTTCCCGTATAGCAGAAATTTCTATCCGCACTGCCGTAATACTTTTCCACGTGGAACATTATTCGGCCCATTGGACGTATTCTATTTCCATACGGATATTTAATATTCAACGGATACCACCCTCGCGCTGTGCAACTGTTGCCTCAAATTGTCGTGCAAATGTTATCGCGCGCCTCGCAGAAGTGTCGTTTTCGATAAACCGCGGTGGAAGTGCGCTTAAACCGGGACTCGCTCGCAGGATGTAGATAGCCTGGACGTTGTCTTACAATGTGGTTGAAATGGTCCCGGAACCGCTATACGGGTGGCACGTAATAATCCACGGGGTCTGCACTAGACCACGTTCGCCGCCGACCCACTTCACCTACGTTGCACCTATCACGCTTGGCTTATAGACACGAGTTTAATTACGACGCGTGTTAACGACTGAATATATACATATATACACACGTATATAGGCCGTGGGGCTTTAGTCCTTCGAAAATTGTCGATTACCGGTGACCGCTTCGTTCAGTTGTCAAGCTGCTGCCTCGAAACTGGATGTAACGTGAAAGTTTCATAACGGCGCGGCACGCGAAAGTTCGTCGAGCTATGCTGATTGTTATTTAAACGAATCGAGCGGAGCAAAATGCTCGAACAGATTTTTAGGCTTGGCAAGTCCTGTATTGTATTTAATGAGGCTCGATCGACGAGGGTATAGCGAACTTTTAGGAACGTTGAAGCTTAATTTGCAGTAGATCCAGCGTCGTCGTCGATCGAACGAATTTTTGATCCTAGGGTGACAGGGGATAGGGTTCGTTGAACGTTTGGAAGGTGTCCAAGCGGCGTCCTCGTGGCACGCGGCACGGTCGCCGTGCTCCTCGAACGCAGTCAACTTTTTAGTTTTGCGTCTTAAGCGAACTTACCCATTCGCTGTTCCTCGTTAACATCCTGTTTCGCGACTGCAGCGCCGAGCTTGGGCGAAGAGGAAGCGCAAACAACGGCGACAGACGAGGAATGATCTTTAATGAACGAAATCTCGTACGCCCGCTTGTCACCGTCATCGCGACACGCGTGTATGTCTTTGCGATTAAATTAGTTTCCGCCCTTGGTGTTCTAAGGGACGCGCCGGGAAAGTTATAAGCCGGGCGTTGGTTATTTTATCGGGCAGGTGGCTCGTTCTCCGGTGAAAATTACGAACGGCTGATCAACTGAAAGCCAATTAACGGTTTCGGCCGTCCACCTTGATTCGAGGCTTCGCCCGCGGCTTCGGGGCTGAGATTCGGTTGGAATTTAGGTGCTCAGCTGGCTCAACGTCGGATTAAGGCTAGCTGATATTAAACTATAATTTATTACGTAAGCCAGTGTACCGTGACGCGCAATTGTTTGCGTTTTCTGTGATTTAATGTCGTCGATCGACTGTCAGCGGGTCTCGTGCGATTTGCGAATTTGCGCGTCGCGTGTTTTGTTGTCGCCGGTAACTGGTTCCCACTGTGCCTCGAAACGTTGCAACGGAATTACCAATCGCGAACCCCGGTGAACTCTGAAGCGATTGATTTGCGCAACGTTTTAACAACTTAAACGTGCTGATCGAACCCGACAGCGTTTCTTTCCTGTACCGCGCTCGAAGTCGTAACGAATTCCAAAATCGATATTCAGCGCGGCGTCCTCGATGTTCCCGGCAAGCAAACGACGTACAAGCGGGGGAAGAATCGTCGTTCGATTCCTCGACGCGTGGATTCTCTCGCTTCGTGACCACGGAACTTCAACGACGGATCAATGGAGAGGATTTTGTACGTCAAAAAGAGCACGCCGGGTTCATCGCCGCACAATTGATTTCGATTCGTTGGCCGTTAGCACGTACAACACACCGGCAGACCGTTGTACAATAAGAAATAGGGGTTGTTGAGTGACACGTAGCCGTTGCTCTCAGATAGAGACGGAAAGTGAAACCGGGATGGGACAGGAAAATGGATCGTTCATCGGTTCCATTTTCCGAGGGGGACCGTTCGATTCTCTTTTCTTGCCACCGGGCAGGCGAAGTGGTCCTTTTTCCTTGCCTGTTGCACGGAATGACAGCGCAGGAAGCTAATAAAGGAGAAACGCCGGCGGGCGGACTTGCATTAAAGCGGACACGCGCGCGACTTTAAAAGGCGAGCGCAATTAAAACGGCGAAACTGCCCCTGATCAATTTAGCCGTGCCATTCTTTGAAGTACTCCGGACCGGAACGCAATTTCTTCGTATTAAACGAACAAGACCAGCCGTTAGGTTTGTTTTGTGCCAGAGCACTTCGACGCTCTTACAGAGATCTCTGAATAGTCATCGGTCGGTCGTTATCAGTCTTGCATTATCTTAGAACAAGTTCCACTTGCTCACGCGATGGAATTTTTCCGCGGAATGGCGCGGCTGTGCGTGTCGATCGTGACAGAAGTTTGCACGGTTTGTTCGTTCCCGTGGAAACAATGTCACGCCTAGGAAAAATCTGGTGCGGGCACACTGGCAAGTGGTGACGGTCGTTTATGGTCAGACACGCGTGGCCGGTACCTCGGTGGCTGAAATATGTGTTAACTCGAGTCTTAATTGGTATTGGAATTTTCGTATCGATATTGGAGTGTTGTGTGCCATTTAAAAGGATTGTTATTTGGAAATAGTGGTAACAATTTTTTTCTTTTCTTGACAGAACGATGCACAGGTTCATTACATAGAACATTCGAATACTTCGATTATGTTGTCGACAAGTAAAATAGACGTCATCTACTTTCAAAATCTTTTTAATTAATTGTTTATTGTACATCGAATAAACTAAGCTCTGGCAAGTTATTAAAAATATGGTTCGGAACTGGAGTGATAGATTCTGCCAGGAAATGTTTGCAGTCGACGGTACTGTTTTAGAATATTCAGGTGCGCGCTCTTTCATTGCTTAACGTAAATGCGATGCAAAATAATTTTAGAAAGTATGACGCAGCGAGCATAAATCAGTGTGATTTACAACGGCCAGGCACACACGCATCGAGCTGATGCACACGGTTAGTGCGCTAAACAATCGCCTGCTACAAAGGGAGGCGATAAGGATAGCTTGGTAACCGCAAGCGACACATGAGCTTTCATATTTTTAGATCAAAGTGTTGATCGTCGATGGGTCAGAGATTAAACTAAATCGGTATACGGGAGAGTGTGGCGTTGCAAATAAATCTGCTGAACTGGGCTTGAAGCGCATTATTAATATCAAAGTCGAATCTGGAATACACTGCGCGATGAACACATCGAGCATAAATCCGTCTAAAAATTCTACGATTATAAATTGTAATGCATATAATTCGACAGCACTGTGCCCGAAACATTAATGGCGACAAAACAAATTCGATAAAAGTCATTTTCATTACACATTTATCGCATCTAATACATAATTCTATCCGATATAAATAATTAAACGGGAACGCACTATGGAATATCCAAACAATTCCGCGTAGAGGTCGATGAATATTCATGCAGCTCTGTTATCGTTCAATGTTACTTGCAAAATTGCAGTGGCTCACTCGGGTGTGCCCCCGATAAACCGAGTATTTACCTAATATTATTTTCTCAAACGCCGCTATCAACGTGTTTCTGCACAACCGAAAAATCTCTTAAAAAATACCGTGCTCGCTCATCAAAATTTCCAACCGACCCTACGCCTGGCCGGTTGATCAAGTGGCAAAAAAAAAAAAAAAAAATTCGTTTCAACCGAAATTCGCTTGACCACGTAGAATATCGCGAAATTTCGTCGGGCAACGTTTGCCGGGGTGATCGCGAAATCTGATGAGGAAATACGTACATATATTCATCTGGGAAAGGCTATGTGCCAGTGCGAAAGCTGAGCCCCAGTCGTACCTTTCAGCGCATGCAAATATAACCGCGCGCACCTCTATTTGCATACCGCGGCCTGCGCTGGAAAACTATCCCTCGATCGTTGGTCGATCAAAAATCGTCCGCCCGGACATTTTGAATATGTAATTCACAGTGAATATTTTACACCGGCCGCGAACCGTGCGGCGCATACCTGTCCGTCCAGTATTTTTCTTTTCTTTCTCCTCCACTCATTTCGAAACCGTAACGCGTGATCGTCGAATATCCAGTGTCAGCCTTGTCGATTTTCTCCGCGCGCGGAATATGCAACGACCGTGACACCGAATACGCGTGAATTCCCGAAATGGAAGTAGCATATGTGTACGCCTCATTACAAATTCTTGCAAAGCAAAAAAGTTGCACAGAGGAGGCTTCAGATGCAACGAAATATATAGCCCAGCGAACTTCGTTTAACCGCGAGCTGAGATCTTTCGCGAGGTTCGACGGCGTGAATCCACCCCCTGCAACGGTTCACCGTTCACCGTTCACCGTTCACGGTGTCCCGAGACTTCTTCGTTTGAATTTAACGAAACGGATTAAATCCCCCCGTTCTTTTGCCGAGCTTTATACTCCCAACTTTATACTCCTGCACTTGCAACGGAATACTATCGTTCAGCGAAGAAGAAAAGATCGATACCACCGTAAAATCCAAGACACACATGTAATCATTGTCCAATATCTATCGACGGTTCGAAAACGATCGAATCGCTAACACGTCCCAACATAATCGCCCACGAACGCTCGCAATCAACGCCTATCTACGATTCTTATTTCAAGAGCCGTCAAAGCGAAAGGCTCCCCGGATGATCGTCGAGCGGCGTGGCCGGTAGTTTCCGCCAGTCATCGTCGACCTCGGGAAATAATTCGTTTTTCAATGTTATCGGTCAGACCGGTGGCTGGGGAATGGAAATTCGCGGAGGTAAATTGGTTTCGCTCGATCCGTTTTAATTCCGGTTTATACGGGCGGCGATGTCGCTTGAGGTCTGGTATCAATAATCGAGAGGCGAGCTAATGCGGGCAAAGCGCTTTCCGTGGCTGACGAATTCGGTTCATAGAACGGTCGGCCGGTTTGTAAATCGGAAGCTCGAAGCGAAACGGGATAGATCGCGCCGGCCCCTCGGCTCCACGCCAGTATTGTCTCGCAGCTGAACTCGAAAATGTATAAACTTCTGGCCGATTGGTATTAATAGTAATGCGGTTCCCCTCGAATCTATAACGTACGATGTTAAGCGCGTACGCTGCAGTTAGTTGTGCAGGGAAATATTATTTTAAACGGACACTGTTCACCTTCTTATGAAATGTAATTTTTAAAATGATACGAAATATGGACCATTGTTTAACTGTCCCATTCACTTTTATTCATTTCGAGGAGAACGGAGACACATGATTTATGTGTACCCTTATTATTATTATTATTATTATTATTATTTGATTAATATATAGAATCTTATTTTAAATCATGTTGCGATATATTCATCTATATATAAATTGCTCCTAAGTAGCAGTACGTTGTCGAATGAAGATTTGCCAGTAATAAAGGTTTCTTGAGACGAGTTTACGGAATTTCCAAGCGAGGCACGGTAAATTTCACCGTCCGATTCACTGTATTCCGATCGTTTAACGACTGAAAACCATATGACTGAATTTCTACGCGACGAAAGTTCTCTCTCGCGTACCGTCGATCGATGGTCAGGTTTTCGCGGGCGTCGCGTCGGCGTCGCAGTGGACGAACAATCGCGAGACGGAAGCAACGGGACACCTTTCTCGCTGCGATAAAAACGTGACCCAAGTACGGCTTAATTCCCGTTCACCGGCGAACGATCGAAGCTGAAAATTGGTCCTCGCGGTGAACGATTCAAATACGAAGTTCTTTTCTTCCCCCCGTACAATTACGATTTCCGCGTTGAGATTCGTCGAAGTTTGCGATCCCTTTTCCCCGGGCAAAGTACTGGGATATTTTAGTCGCAGGACGGGGATGTAATTCGATGGGGAACTAGACACACGTTTCACTCCTGCGCAAACATTTCCAGATGAAGTGAAAATTACGAAGATAATCTTCGTCGTATCCAGCATTACGCTAAGCCGATTGCAGAGAGCTGCCCAATGATAATATCTACAGGCGTTTCTAATTGTACCTCGACTCGCGTGCATTACGTTAGAATATGTTAAAGTTCAATTACGCAGCAGCAGACACATGTGTTGCGTTCAGTACTGCGAAAGATCGTCGACTTTTTACTATTATTGAGCCAAAAGAAACATCGGCTTTCCTAGGCAATGATATAACAGTTATTTCTACGTTTCAGCGAACGCAGACGTGCACCCAAAGAACTCGCTCATAATTCCGTCGAGAACCCGAGCGAGCTTCTAAATACGCGTCGAAATATCGCACGTGAAACGATTCTCCCAATCCAGGTGTTAATTAAAGGAAAAGAAAATCTACGGTACGCGACTATTCGACGATTACTTCAACGCCAGCTGAAAAGTCGACCGTTCCATTGTTGCGCTTGATTGATTAATAATTACCCGGCCAACGGAGGAACGTAAATCGTCGACTTAACTTAACTTGCGGCGTACAGCCGCCGTTTCTCTTAACAGTCGCCGCCGGCAATGCGGTGGCAAAATCGGGCCCGGCTCGTCGGCGTGAACTCGAAATCATTCGACGGGCATTTTAATGGGGCGTGCGCGTATCGGTAGCCACGGGAATGATATTCGCCGTAACGTCGCCGTAAAATTATCGGCACGCTCGTAAACACCGTGATTCCAGCGCGACCATAGCGAACCAACTGGCTGGCAGACGGTTGGCTGCAGACTTGCGGTGGTCGCGCTTATATTTTACTTGAACGAGAATTAACGAGCCGCGGAGTAAATAAGCACTTTGCTTACGATGCACCGACCAGTGTTGTACGAGTCACGGCTCATAAAATCCATAAAGCATGGTCCGCTCGGCGGCCGCAGCCGTGAAAATTCTGCGAGCGTGTACGGGAACACCCCTCCCCCGTGATGCACGCGCAACCGCGACCCTTGTATTTTCGCCGGCCACCCTTTTTTTTGTTTGCCTTGCACCCCTGATACGGTTGCCCGCTCGTACGCCGGCGTTAAAAAAGAGAAAAAAAAAAAACGTGCCCCACAGGTCTATCGCGGTGTGTTTATTGGAAAAAATTAGACAATTTCTGTTAACGATATTAACTTCGTCCGATAGAATACTTCGTCGAGGTTGTCGTACCGTGATATCGGCATTGGGGCGTAGTATTGTGTTAAGCTGGATGCAATTTTGATAAGGGTCGCGCACCGTTAACGAAGTCGGCGGTATTAATTGAAAATATTTGCGGAAGAAGCGAACGAGTATAAATGCAATTTCGGCGCAGTGGAATATTCAGCAGCTATTGACTTTATTGTATTACACTATGCAATATGTATTGACAACGAGTGTAACGTAGACGTAGAAAGAAATCCGACGGTGGTTTCGTATTAAAATGTTTATTTAAATCGAGACCACCCTATCATCAATATTGTATTTAGTTCATTTGTATTTGAGCTGTGAAACAGATTTACGTTTACAATTGCTTAATTAATGTATCATTCAATCGACTAATAATTTCTGCCATAATTTTATACATTACGGTACCGTGGATTAAACGAAATTCCTGGACTAAAATCTGCATTGCAATACGGTTTATACGTACGTGTTCGTATCCTCGTGCCATTGTTCCGTCAGTAACATGCCTCTCTGTAATCCGATACAGCGGATTGTTTCACTTATTTTCTTCCCTTCTCGTACACTCCCTGCATCCGCCATTATTAGTTAAGCAGCGGTAAAACAGTCCAACGCGTTTAACACAATAAAATGGGCAGTGAATAAATTTCGCAACCACGCGCCCGTCGGTTTTCACTAACCGCGCGTAAATACGATTTGAACCCTCGACGAATAGTAATTTATGCATAATATGCATTTATTCGTAGGATTAATTGAATTTCGTGCGCAACATATCCCGTATACCGACTACCGAGGGGCACGAAAAATACGCGTTTTACTGCCTGTGCCACCGTATCGAGTCGCGCCCGACGAGATAAGATTTTTTAAAAACGAACCTCGTCCTGGTCGAAAAGCGACAGAAACTCTTCACCTGATTTATCGAACGATAACGATATTAATTATTGACCGGCCCCGAAACGCGGAAAGCAACGTTCGAGATTCATCGCCGTGACTGATTTTTATGAAAAAAAAGTGAAAAAAAAAAAGAAAGACAGAAACGGTAAATCGTTCAACGTAAAACGCTTCCCTTTATTTATCCCCGAAATTCTCGCCGGTTCATCGGCATCCCGTTTAATATCCCACATTTATTAAATGCTCGACTCACCATTATTCTCCGGGACCGGCCGAATTTGATTTCCCCGTATAGCCCGGCAGATGCGGTCGACGGAGTTTTCGCGAGAATACGCGACGAACGCGGATTAAACCGCAATATAGCTCGCGGGAAAATTGAAATTCAACGATGCAACTCGAGCGTCGCGAACGCGCCTCGCGGACGGAATTTCTTCGCGGGTAGTCGAAACTCAATTTTGAATATTCGTCCGCGTAACGCGGGGCCGCGCGTAAACCCCTTATTCCAGACGTTCCGCCGGAATGTTCCCCCTTTTGGAGCCCCGCCGTTTTACATCTAATCTCGTTCCCGGCGGCGCGATTTCGCGTTCATTTTCCGACTCGCGACGTTGCTTCTGTTCCGGACGCCAAATAAGACATTCCTCCGTAGCCGGCGCGAGTCCGCGCAACCTGTAATTATCCGCGGCATGGGTGCACACGCCCGAACGTCCTCGCCGGAAGGACCGACGGTTTCGATTTTCAATCTCCCGTACCGTTCCGCCGTCTCCCTGGGGAAACGAGGGCCCCGTTGAACTCGCCCTCCTTTTCGAGACTCTGGTCGCGAGCGCGAGATCAATTCGAGACGCGGTTAATGGTTCGAGGCACCGTTGCTGCCTTTCAGTTTCAGCTTTTCCGCGCGCCACGCGAATCAGCAATCTCAACCACCGCGGCCGAGCGTTTCGCCCCGTTGCTCGAGTTCAGTTCACGACGAGCAATCTTCGCCGCCCGACCCAGTCCCCCCAAAATATCGCAGCTTTTTCAGCCGCGAACCGGCCCGAAACAATTTACGACAGCCGCCGCGCCCGCGTTCAGGCATTTATTTGCGAGGCGAGCGGGCCGCAGCGAAGCGACGATAAACCGTATCCGAGACAGCCGGCAGCCGAGTGGAAATAAAGAGGCGGTTCAAGGCGAACTTTATCGTAGGAATAGCACCGCGGCGCAAGTGCTCGCTGCTGCTGCTTCCTGCGAGTTCCACCTTCGGACTGTGCTCTTCCCTCATTTCTGTGCTCCGTCGTTCGCGTAAGTCCCCGGTCCTGGTAACAGAGTTTAGTCGGTTAAGCTAGGCTCGGGGTAAGGGTACACCGCGGCGGCACGCAAATCTTTCCCATTTTCCTGCGGGATTTCTTTCGCGTCGCTTAACAACGTCCACGAATTTACCTCACTGTCGAGGCAATCGAAAAAGCTCTGGGCGCTGGTTAATTAATAAATTATTACAATAACGACACCGTACGCTATATTAAATTGCGAAGATTGTAGTTGCTGCATTTACGTAATGCATTTATTCTGCGATGCATGTCTGCACGTCCGTTTTACAAAATATTCGGAAAAACAGGGCGCACGTAAATCCAACAATTTTCTTCATTTTTCGTTTCGTCGGTCAATCGCCGCGGCAATTCTACGCTATACACATCGAACACGTTTAATCCAGACGCGATTGTGGAACCGCACCTTGCTCCATTACAGATTATCGTCCTGATAACGCGTCCAGGTAGTTCAGGAAGTTTCCCCTGGACGGAGATCCGCGCAACGTACTACCGGCCTACGCGCGTCGCGGCAGATCGAAAGGAAAATCGTCGAACGGCCGCGTTACCAAGTTTCCAAGCGGCAAACCTGAAAATTCGATACGAGTCGATCGAGCAGAAGTGGCTGCGAGTGGGCCAACCATCTCGCTGAATTATGTACATACTCTCATATATGGGTCGAGCTGATATACGCTCTCCTCTGAAGCGCCATTCTCTTTTCATTGCAACCGCGCTTCACTCTTCGGCCGACTCGCGAGCAGAGTGGCCGGGAAATGGCGTGCCCTTACTGGCCGACCGATACTAAAGCCCTCCATCGAATAATACCATAAATCATTACGGACAAACGGCCGCGCTCGCGGATTATAATGTTGCAGCGTCGTAAGGATGCGTCCTCGTCGCGCTCCCCCTACGTTTTATCGTTCCATTTTTCATACGGGGGGGACCCCCCCCCCTCTTGTCGGCGATGCTCCGCCGTTGATAGGCGAATAGTTTTATGCGGGGCGAGTAATTTGGACGATGTTCACGCGGAAACGGGTCATTTTCCGACAGGAGTTTCGAATTTATCGTTTAAAACTGAGCACACTGGCGCTCGTGATGTTCTCCACTTCGATCGAGGTTCCATCGTGGCGCGATAACCTTCGTCTCCGTAATTCGCGGACACGTTCGAATTGCAAATTGCCCTGCGCTCGGGATGACATTCTTCCCAGGTACTTGAGTCTCGACGAGGACATTGCCCGCCGGCTCGTGGATTGACCGAGGACGGCCAGCTGTTAAGTGAACGGGGGAATAGCAGTTTTACCGCAGGGTGGCCGAGAGTTTAGAGGGAACTCGGTTTAATGGGAACAACATTTGAGAAATATGAGTCACCTGTTAGATATTTTTTTTTCTTTTTGTTTGTTTCGTTGGAAAAGTTTTCACCGTCGTCTTTTTATAGCGAGGGAAATCTGATCAACGTCGGTTTAGCGAACTTCAGCGCTGGGTAATTTCTAAAAGGTCGGAATGTTTAATATGAAATTTCGGTTAATTGCTCGAGGCACGTGGAGCAGTTTTAATTCTGGAAGCCTGGCAGGAAAATTGTTCTTCTTTCGCCGTTCGAGCGTACGGCGAAGTGCCAGAGGGAGGGAAAAGTGGTTTGTCGCGAAATTCATTATGCCGGGTTTCATGTGCATACGCGGCACGTCAGTCTGGCCAGGCTGTTCCGCTGACATTTGATGTAACCTTCCTCTAGAATAAAGTTTAACGGGGAAAAGATTACTCGCCTATGTCTAGAGCGACAACTCTATCGTCTCAAAGCAGCGCTGCGTCTCAAATACATGCATGCTTCTATCCCCTTTTCACGTAATAGTTGAAACATCTTATCAACAATTTGTCTCGGTCGAAAATCGATTTAACTCATTCTAAATTGCATCAATTATAAACAAGAACTTGCTCCTCGACTCTAAACAACTCTAAAAAAAAAGGAACAACTCAGACGTGTCCCGTTGCAGTCAATTGAACGAAACTTCCAGCCACCGAATACTGAACGAAATGACGAATCGGCCAGAACTATCGGCGATGTAGCTCTCGGTGAACGTCGGTTTATCTAACGTCGGGCAAACTGATTTCTCGTGGCGTCCGGGTACGGTTCGCTCGAACGAACAGGGAGACATCGGTCGCCCGCGGTGAACGCTTCCGAGGACAACTTCCAACCTTTGTAATAGAAGGGGCCAGATAAGAATTAAATTGTTTCCGCGATAAGGCAGCGGGGAAACGGCTTGGAACTTGTCCGTGAGGCAATTCCGACGGAGCAAGCGATACGGAAACGAAATGAACTTTAGTCATCGTAATATTATTTAGCCCGGGGCGCGTTTTCTTTGTGCGGGGCGGCGTGCGCTTGTCGCGCGCGACGTTTTCCTCTTTCACCGTCGCCGAATTTATACGGAAAACGGGGACGACGCGTCGCGGTGCCGCTCCGCCTCACCGGCGTTCCCTGCACCGCCACCGAGAATATCGTTGAACGTTCTCACGTTGCTACGACGCGACGCTCGAATCTCCCAGACGTTGGAATTCGCTCGAGATTCTGATAAGTAAGATCACCCGGCGCTGTCAGCCGCGCCGGTAGATTGCGCGACTTCTTGCTCGCGACGTTAGAACGAGAATTTAACGTTGCACATAATTTCGTTAAGCTTATTCAAATGCGCTACGTAACGAAGAAACGTGCCGGGCCACGACCGCGTCGATTTATTTCCGTTTCTATTTTAATGATATTCTGGCGCCGGGGATCGTGGGCTCTCGAGCCTCTCGTGTAACTTTTGTGGTGCCGGAATACGTAATCGGCCGAGGGGCAGAGGAGATTTCTATGACTCTAATAATTCTCCTGCGTAATGCCACTCGAATAATGTTTCCGAAATGCTCATTCGTTCAGACCACCAGACGATATCGTTCTGTTGCGAGGGGGAATGCGCTTTACGTCGCGTTCGTCCGGAAACGTTGGACAATTGCGGAATTGCAAACAATACAGCGCGGACCTGCACGCGCTCGGACCATAATTGACGCGCGAAAACGAAGGGGGAAAAAGACTTTGTAAATGTTCCTTCATTTTTTTAAAGCACGTTGCTCTCTCTTTCTCTCTCGCAAAAATGACCCTATACTTTCCGCGCGACTTCGTCGTATGCATTTTTCTCCCTCTAATTCGTGGCAAAGACGGCGAAATTGCTCGGTGGCATGGGGAAATTCCGGATCTCCGTGTTTACTGGGCAAACGCTGATGAGAATGCAGCGCGAATGCGTTAATGCCCTCAATTTGAAACGAAAACGGTACGTATATTAGGTTGCGTGTCCGCCGGACAGTTTTCTCGCCCTTTCAACAGGCAAATTCGTGTCAAAGGAGTGGCGTTTCACGCTTTTCGTTAATACTCTTCTAGGCGTTACGTTTCTTCGCTGAAACGTCGCCCGTTTCTCCCTCAAACGCACGTGTATGGATTTTCGCACGCGCGGATGTCGCATTCGTAGTTTTCTACGCGACGACTGCTGAAACGCGACGCCTCTCGTTTTTCCAGACCGCCGCTGCTCAACGTCCGAGCAACGGCGAAAAATCGTTCGCCGTTAAATGGAACGTTCACGATTTGTCATTAATAGAATATATCCGGGCGTGCAATCAAATCAATAGAAACGGCGCGCCTTAATTTCACCCGAGCAACGCGGATTTCGTAAAGGATAATTCGAATAAGAGCGAAGACAGTGAAACATATCTTTACGCGCGATGCGCGACGCGTTTCGCAGCCGACAAATTACTTAGTCGTCGCGCCAGCCTGGAAACTGCGATTCGTATCGACCTTTCCGATGCAAAGCTGCATACACTTCCAGTCCTTCCCATCGCACCTTGAAGGGACGCGATGCGACACGCAAGACCTTGCCTGCGTTTGCAACCTTCCGCGTTGCATCGATTTGTTGCAGCCCCTCGAAGGAAATTAGTCCCGTCTTCAAGGTCCCCTCGTTCGTTCCTGCCATGTGTCTCTCATTCCGCGATGTCGTCTTTATCGGTCGGCGATCGCACGACGGCAGATAAAGCACGTGCCGCGCGACAATGGCCGCTTCGTTTAAGAAGGGACACGGTACTCGTTCAAGTATCGATCCCACTTGGCCGTGACGAAGGGCAGAAGCATGCCCTGGGTCGTTCAAGGGATCAACGTCGAACGTAAATGCATCGGTTCGAGCGTTTGCTCAACCCGCCGACAACTCTTCGAAACGGTCGAAGAAAACAAATGTCTTGAAAAAAAATCCCAATCTCAAAATGATAGCCCGTTACCGCTTCGTGAATTCAGAAACGATCGCCCTCGCGTATCCGAAAGTAATTGAAGCTGGTTTGCGCTGCTCGGCAGGGCGATGCATCACGTAGCTCCGGCGTACAGTAGTCGGTTGCTGGAGGAGCAAAGGACACGGTTGATTAAAGGATAATTCGCCATCCATCCCTGAGAGATTAAGCTCGCCGTGGATGCTGTTTGCCACCCAATAGTCTCCGTCCCCTCTCTATTCTATCCTCGTCTATCGGTACCTCTACAGGGAAATGGATACCATCCCGACTGTCGTTCATTTGCGCTGCCGAATTAGCATAATCCGGCGTATTCTCGGATAAATAAGGCCGATTTTGCTGTCGCTGCGCTTGCATCAACGCCCGGGGTGATCGATTCGGGGTGAGCTCAGCTCGGGAAAAGGGGTAGCCGGGAACGACTTGATTTCTCGACGTAAATAAGCCTCGGAGACGGGGATGCGGGAATAGGATGAAGGCAGTTAAAGGGAACGCCAGTGGGACAGAATTGAATTTATTCGGGCGTGCCGAAAGATACCGTCTCGTTACCTTGGACGGGGAGTGCCGGCTAGTTCCGGTTCCGGGGATAATTTCGCATAATATCGTGAAAAGTATTAATGCCGGCCATCCTTGTTCCCATAGGGGTTCCATGGGGAAATTACTGATTTCGAAAAGTTCGAAGCATTGCTTTTTTATACTGACGGTCACAAATGTGACATCTCAGTCGTCGAACGACACTCGCCGCGCGTGTTATGACAATTGAACAACTTTTCAACGCCGTGACGATCAAATGAATTTCTTCACTCGCCAAAGAATCATCCGGTGTACTTGAAATTGGCAAAAGAGGAACAAAATTAAGCTAATTAAGCAAGTTCGACCGCAGCGAAGTAATCAATAATAATAAACCATTCGCCTATTTCATTCGACCAGATGTAAAATCGATAATTCGCCCGATGTACTCGACTCGACCGATCGATGCGACAAGAATTAAAGGAACAATCCTTCGCACACGCTCGCCGAAGGGAACCGCGTTAAACGCGTAACATGGCGAATTAATCGTAATTCAATTTTATCCCCGTGACGTTACACCGCGCGATTAATTATGCACCGTATTAAATCTGAAGCGATCTAATCGCCGGCTCCCCTCCCCCCCAACCCGCTGCTAATTGCTATTATTTAATCAGAATTTACTCGTCGGCCGGTAAATGGCCGGCGGGAATAGCGGTGGCACGGCGTTGGCCGAAACTTTACGGCGATGGCCGGAAGTCCTCGCTCAGCGACAGCTTGCCTCTTCCCTGGTTTGTGCGCTATAAAATTATCGCGGTTTTACGTGTAAATTTCCATAAACCGCGGCCCGCGTATACGTTTCCCGGCCGCGGATATTGCTGGCGAACACGGTGTCACACCTGTGTCGTTCAAAACGACCTCGCGAATATTCGGCAACGTTATTCTTCTGCCGCGTGAAAAAGTCGCGACGCTAATATGTATTTGCAAGTGCACTTCCTTCTTGCTTTTCTAGCTTCCGCGCGATTCGCAACGCCGGCTATCCGCGCGAAATTGTTCACGCGTTCGTCTCGTCGTTTTGCGCAGCCTGCATAATGCCAAGTGGATGGGCGAACACGAAATCGAACACGAAGAAGACCGTCGTTCGCGTTTGCCAATTGAGTCGGGGACAGATGTCTACTTACGCTCTTCCCAATTCTCTGATTTCGTTCCACGTGCACAATTTTATCGCCGTAACCACGGTGCACTCGAGACACGCGTGTCACAATGAACAGAATGACCAGAGCACGGGCGTCCTATCGTGCGAAGTTTCCGTGCGAGCGCCAGTGCCAATTGTCAGCGTGTCGCGAAGAATGCGAGGGCAAACGAGCGAAGCGTAAAAACGACAAAAGCCGGCAGCGTGGTTCGGCCGGTCCTTTCGCAGCGGCGTGCATTGTTCTAACGCGAAGTCGAGTTGTAAAGGCGCGATTCGGAGCGCGTGCCTTCGATCTCGCTGGATACGCGAGTTTTCCAATCGGGCCACCGATCAGAACTCAATAGGGCAGAAGCTATAAATGTCTAGAACCACGGCTCCTTCGCTCTTCGGTTTCTGCCCTCTCTCTACGGTCCCGTTTCTCCCTTCGCCGTTTGCCCATAAAATAAACCACCCTACCAAATGCACCGGTATCCGTTCCCGCGGAAGGGACGGCGTTCTCGTTCGACCATTGCATTAAGCACATTCAAGCGATTTTATGAAGATCTCCGCCGCGAAGACAGTTTACTGATATCGTGCCGGGAAGCTCGAGGTGATACCTGGGGACGATGGAGAGGACGCGTCGTGTCCTACTGTCGGCCGAACATGTCGCGCCTGTAACGAAGCCAGAACGAAATGAGACCTCGTTCGTTCGAAGGTGTAACGAGAAATACCGTAGGAAATTTATCGAATGTTTCCGTCGCAGCGACGAATTTGAATCAAATGACGCTGTTTTAAATATGAAACGAAGAAAAGAGCCTGAAATGTACAGGGATCTACTGCAAGTACCAAAATCTCGGAGATAAAGTCGATGGAAAAAGGGGTTAGAAGGGGAGAGTGTATATACTGTTCGCTCCGACGGGGCTTGGTACGAACATGCACGTACACAGGGACGGCCTAATCTTGAATAAGGAACGAGCACGGAAGAAGAGTGGTCCGCACCGAACTGAGAAACGGGGTAGAACTGTGAGTCGACCGGTAGACGTAGTGAAACACTCGAACGGATCCGACGGAGAGAAGCCTCCGGAGGATAAAGACATATATCGCTTCCGGCAGAAGGATTGTATCTTTTCCCAGTCCCTTCTGCGCTCGAATAATACGGGAAGTAATCATTTCCCGTCGGTTTCACGGGCATCGTATACTCCGCGCGAACCCACTGCCGCTCCTTCTGGATTGCATATTAGAATTATTATTTGACACGATGAACTTTATGACACCATGGAGCGTCAGCTATATGGCGGAATCGACGCTTGGGGAAATTTGTCGTGGGTACGGAGCATTGGGATAGAATTTTTCTAAGTAATCGACGACACCCCAGACGAAACGGTAATTGTATAATTCGAGAAATTAAGTGAAACGAAAAATCTTTTCTCCGACACAAATAATCGCGTGTTGCAAGGGAGCAGGAAAAATTGATTGCATGCTGTTGAAAGCGGCGGATAGATTGCAGAGTATTGATTTAATTAATTATGCTTTGTGTTGGATATTTCATCGGTACAATACTCGTTTAAAAGTTGTTCACGAAATATGTACTAATTATCCTCGTTGCCCAGCATCGAGCCGAGCGATTTTCATTAGTTTTATAGCCGGCCCAATGGATTACGACGAACCACGCGTAATTGCCAGTTCCGTGTTACGCGTTTAAAGGGAAACCGAGGAGTCGGAGGCTGTTGAAGTTCAATTTAGTCGCGAGACAAAAGGGTTGCCGGGTGTTTCTCAGGCTACACACGGCCTGCCAACTTGCTTTGATACATTAGCAGGCGATAATCCCGTCTACTCTCAAAGCCAGGATGATACCGCCAACTGGATCCGTACAGCCGCCGAAATACGGTGGTTGGCCGTCGCCCCGTTGTGTATCCGATTTCTTCCTTGGCCACGTTGCAAAATGCATACGCGTTCACGTCGAAATATCCCATTCGTTTCCGCAGCACGCGTGCACGAAAAAGCAGTGACGAACTGGCAGGGCGATGATCTCGTGAGCGTCGAAACGGGTTTTCCATCCTGTTATCCGCGAAATATTTCCCTCCAGCTTCCATCAGCTTCCACGGTGTACTTGTAACAGCAAGGTGCAATATTCCAGGAGCGCGAAAAATCTCCCGCAAAGCTCCCACCGCCTTGCTTATTCGTTTTCTTGCGAAGATATCGAGTTTGTTCTTACATTTGTAAATACTTTTCGCTCCGAACAGGCGAGGGAAAGGTTCGTTTATTCGCGAGTACTGTACACGCGTATGCTTTCAATCAACGATACAATTCGTTTAACGTAGCGCACAGTGGCAGATGATCGTTATAATTTCTGTTCTGTACAATGTTCTTCGCGCGGTTAACAAACAGCCGCTGTATTATAGCAACGTCGAGCCTGTCCCTTTTTCATTAAAACTAAAACGTTCGGTTTTTGGTACGTATACGCGCGGACGGGTTAGCACGCCCGCCCCCCTAGGCTCTTCAATGAAATTGCATTTGGAATTTCAATATAGCACGTATCATACTTCAACCTTAAAGCGCCGCCAGCGTTGTCCGGTATTACTTTGTGGTTAAAATTCTCTACTGTATATCTCCCATCTGTCTCTCTCTCTCTCTCTCTCTCTCTCTCTCTCTGTCTCCCTTGTCCCCTCTATCTCTGTTCTGCTCGAAAGCTGACTTTGCCGGCCGATTACGGAGGTTCCGATTGAGAGAGGACGTACGTAAGTTCCACGGGTAGCCATGAAATCCTTGGTCGATCCTTTTGTGCTATAAAATCTAGCCTGCGGGGGACATTAGGCGGGTTTCCGTCGAATAAATGATCAAAAGGCAACGGACGAATAAAGCTGTTCCTATTGGCGACGGGGGGGGGGGGGGTGTGTTTGCACGGTTCACTGTGTCCCAGCTGCATTCGTTACGGCAATGCCATCGTGAAATTCAGTCGCGAGCGCGAGCTCGACGGCTCGCGGGATCAAACAATTTTTCGCGACGTTGCTGGCCGTCCTGCTTTGAAAAGTTCTCCGTTCGGGGAAACTTTTTCCGTGCGTTCGTATAATTGAAAACGGTGCGCGTGTGTCACGCAGAAAGGAGGTGTACGCGCGCGCGCGCGCCGTATTCATCTGCCCGATTGGAATTTGCTTCGAGCACGCTTGAAGACTGTCGGGAATGTTGTTTGAAAAATGCATTCCAGTTCATTCTGCGTGTTCCAGTATTTCCGACGCGGCAATGTTTTTCTTTCCCTTTCTTCGACGCGAACGTTGCCGCAAAGTGTATCGGCGATTCACACGAAGGATACGGAGCCCGTATAATCTGTACAATCGCATGGAATTTTGCTTTCGCACGGTGTGCCGTAATTGGATGTACACCGGGGCGCTTTCGAGGGAGACTTCATAAACGACGAACGCGGTATTGAAGATGCGTAAAGAATTCCCCCGCGAGATAATTCTACCTCTCGCAGCATCAACTCGAAGCGAATCAACACATTTCTATCCAACGGTCGTTCCGCCAAATTAATCCGTCAAATTAAACGAAAATATTCGAACGAATCCTTTGCCGTAATCTCCTTGCTGTTCGTTTTATGAGTTCGCGGGCCGCATCGAAACGCTGAACACAGCGGACTTGTTTATCATTAATCGCAGATTACCGTGGCCCCTTTGATTTTGCTTCAAATCGCCCGGCGTAGTTGAAGGAGCGGGCGTTGAATAAGGGACGAAAGCAGCCGGCAGATTGAACGCGATTTGCATGTAAATAATTAATTAAGAGGCGGCCGAATCGAGAAATCTCGCGGTCCGTCGGTGAAATCTTCGACGAAAGAAAGATGCGAATGGATGAGGCTTCGTTGTGTCTCGGTCCCGTAACGAGTTTCGATTGGGCGAAAATAAAGCAAAGTGTGTATATATAATACGGGGTGGAAACGGACGCGAGCGCGTCGCGTCGCCTTTAACGAGGAACGAATCCAATTACAGAATATTATCTGTCGGGACTAATTACGAGTGACTGACATTCGATAATCTGTTTTCTCGTAACTGGTGCAGCACGGCGTCGTTATGAAACGTATTAAACACGATGCGCATTAACGTGACTACCTTAATACCTTGTTAACGTTGCATCGTTTCACTTGTAGAGCAGAGCGTTCTATCTTGGTGGTGGAAATAAAACAGCGACGTAGTAAAATTAAAATCTGCAGCCCGAACGAGGGGAAATGAGGTCGAAAAGATCTGCGATCTTTTTAAGATGCTCAAGTCGGGTAACGTGGATGGTGGTAAATATATGTATTAAAGATATATAGTTTGGTCGGGGATGAACGATATGAATTTTCGTTCGTCGGAACAGAAGGGTATGAACGAGTTTATGCCGTTCTGCTCAATAAGAATAGCATGCGTGAAACGTTAATTAAATCCTTATATAATTTCAATTAAATTTCGAACATTTAAGCTGCAGTTAAACCGGTCGCTGCTTTCAAATTGTTTCAACCGCTGGACGTGTAAATTAATTAAAATGGACTACACTTTAAGGGAAGGAGGAAGCGAGCGTAGTGAAAGATAATGTTTGGAACTTATATTGGAATTGCGTGGAATTATTTTAACGAAATGCTTGCGATCCAGATTAGCCACCTCTTTGTGCGTGCAATCGTTGCACCGAAGGAATAATTACGTACCTACGGGTGAACAAATTTTTCTCTTTTTCCCGAGCAGAGGCAATTGTCTGTGGCGAACGGAGCGAAGTTTATCGAGCCGTCGTCATCGAGTCTGTTACGGTAATTTATTCCGGACTTCTACGACAATCCAAGTGGGAACTGATGACTAGGGAAACGTTTATTTGGCGAGTTAAGAGCGGGAAAGTATCGATTGAATGTTCTCCGTCGAATGGGAAAGATCGTAACAAGCGCGTTGCCCCGTTTACGATGCGCCACGGAGATCCTGCAAGTCCATAGAAGATGGGAAGCAGGATATAGTGGAAAGTTTGGACGGCGGAAGTTTCGTGGAGTTCGGGTGATTAATCGATAATAGCGACCAACTAACGGTTACGCCATTCGATCGGAGAGTCTAGACTCTTTCGTGTATGCTGTTACGAATGATACGAGAATGGTTTTATGTTATTACCCGTATCGTCACATGGCACCGATGATATCACTGCGCCACGAATTATTTTCCTCGCCAGCGAATTATCATGAATTCGAGTTCCTTCGAATTTCTTCAATTTATTTCCCGCGGCGTTCTAATTTCAACGATACGTCTGGTAGTTAAAAAAAGTTCACTTATGGTTAGTGGCCCCGCTAATGGATTACTTTGATTCACGTATCTGCAGTGGTTTTAGCTATGCACTTTCGAGAGTCCCCAACTGGGAAATATAAATTTTCATATTTATTAAATTAGATAAAAGTGATCGTGAAAGGGCTGGCGATAGAACTATCGTTATTAATGAAATTGAACTCGACTGAGTTCGATCAAATATTCAGAGTTTAATTTTTAAAGTATATTTGTTCCGGAGAACGAAACGCATTTAACGAATGCTTCACAGCTTTAGAATGAAATTAAGCTTCGCAACTAAACAGCTGCGAAGCGAAACTAAATTTGTATTAATAAGGAAGGGAGGCGAATCACCGGAAAATTGCAAAAAGAAATTACTGCTCGAGGTAACCCGAAGTAAATAATGAAACTATTCGCTGTAAATGAATTACACTTCTAGCACTGGATAAACTGGATAAACCGCAGTTCTACATTACAGTATAAAAATTTCTTTATTTTCATATTCCACGAATCTGTCCCTAACGCAAAGGCGGAGTCAACCAATTTGTGCAGAATCGAAATAATATCCCGTAAATTGAAATAGCAAATATCCTGGAGCACAGGTGTCCATGATGGGATTCCGTTTGATTTCAGTGTGCCACTTGCTGCGCAGCGGTGTCGCGGCAATTTTTGGCCCGCAAAGCGCACACACCGCATCCCACGTGCAGAGCATTTGCGACACTATGGAGATTCCTCATTTGGAGACACGTTGGGACTATCGTCTTAGACGACAAAGCTGCCTCGTCAACCTTTATCCGCATCCAACCACCCTCTCCAAGGTACGTACAAACTCTCTGAATAATACCATCATCAGGGCGTTGTGCAGCTCCGTCGAAAATCTGCTGCCGTGTACTACGTTTCCCTTTTCTCTGTCCCGAGTCATCTAACCGCATTCTTGATGCCAGAAAATAGGTGACATTTGCGTTTCATGACGCGACGATTCGATACCGAATAATTGTAGCGGGCCTTTCAAAATGCAATTTTCCGCGGACAGATGTGGAAATGAATTGAGCTTGATTCGGGATGATTGTTTTCATGAACTTCATGTATACAGATAGTGGATACAAATTTTTGATAAATGATAGATTAACGCTAAACATTAGTGCCATGAAGTTGACCGAATATTAATTTTAATCTATTTTAATTTAGAGGCTACAGCCGGATAAGGGGGTCAAATGTGCCTCTGCACCAAATCCGACTTGTGAGGTATCATTCGATAGCTTACCAAGAATAACCAATTCGTGCCAAGTTTCAACCCTGTAGCTCGACTGGGAGGATATTACAGCGAAGAAATAAAATTATAGTTTTTGGTCGATATTTTCCATTATAGCGCATAGAAAATTTTGAAAAAAATCTAAAACATTGCAATTATGGAGGCACATATTTTATAAGCTTGGCAGATTTTTAAATGGGAAACACGTGCTGCAAAAAATAAAAAACGTCAAAAAATGCTGAAAAATGCAGATTTTTTATCGAAGGAATCTTTTACCAACATAAATATTTTTTTGTGGGTACATATTATTGACACCACTATTCTCAATTTTTTTCATATTTTTAAATTGGGTGCGCCGCAGTTAAAAAAATTTAAAACCGATTTTTTCGTCGTTTTTTGCGTGGCAATGTAACTTATACGGCGAATTTTCGACTATTCTTAACGAAATAAGTGTTTTGTGCAGTGTTTAATGTTTTCACATTCAGTAGACCAACCTAGGAATCGAGGAATGTAAATAAAACGAGGCGATTAAAGTCGCGTTAGTCGGTTGAAATCCAAAAATATTCCCAACATTTGCAACGTCGACGATGGTTCCGTGATAAGGTGTCGGACTAATAAACATTTGTTTACAAATGTTTTTGTAACATTTTTTAAATTTAGAGACCCAAGTGAACGCACGAAGTTGCTATCTAAGCCCTAAGAAAACACAACAAAGTTGCCGACAACGCCTTGCGAAAACGCAATAAAGTTGCAAACAACGCCTACCGAAAACGCAAAGAAGTTGCAAACAATGCCTCGCGAAAGCGTAAAAAAGTTGCAAACAACGCCTCGCGAAAATGCAATAAAGTTACAAACAAGGCCCCCCAAAAACTCAAAAAAGTAGCAAACAACGCCTCGTGAAAACGCAATAAAGTTGCAAGCAACGCCTCGCGAAAACACAAAAAAGTTCCAAACAATGCCTCGCGAAAACTCAAAAAAGTTACAAACAACGCCTCGCGAAAACGCAACAAAGTTGCAAAAATTTTTGGCAAAAATTTGCAACAATGTTGCGCCTAAAATTTTGCAACAAAGTTGCAAACTGACCTCTAAGAAAATGCAACAAAGTTGCAAAAATTTTTGGCAAAAATTTGCAACAATGTTGAGCCTAAAATTTTGCAACAAAGTTGCAAACTGACCTCTAAGAAAATGCAACAAAGTTGCAAAAATTTTTGGCAAAAATTTGCAACAATGTTGAGCCTAAAATTTTGCAACAAAGTTGCAAACTGAGCTCTAAGAAAATGCAACATTGTTGCAAATTTTTGCCAAAAATTTTTGCAACTTTTTTGCGTTTTCGCGAGGCGCTGTTTGCAACTTTGTTGCAAAATTTTAGGCGCAACATTGTTGCAAATTTTTGCCAAAAATTTTTGCAACTTTTTTGCGTTTTCGCGAGGCGCTGTTTGCAACTTTGTTGCAAAATTTGAGGCGCAACATTGTTGCAAATTTTTATCAAGAATTTTTGCAACTTTGTTGCATTTCCTTAGAGCTCAATTCGCAACTTTGTTGCAAAATTTTAGGCGCAACATTGTTGCAAATTTTGTCAAGAATTTTTGCAACTTTGTTGCGTTTTCGCGAGGCGTTGTGTGCAACTTTTTTGCGTTTTCGCGAGGCGTTGTTTGCATCTTTTTTGCGCTTTCGCGAGGCGTTGTTTTCAACTTTTCTGAGTTTTCGCGAGGCCTTGTTTGCAACTTTATTGCGTTTTCGCGAGGCGTTGTTTGCAACTTTTTGCTCTTACGCGAAGCGTTGTTTGCAACTTTTTTGCGCTTTCGGGAGGCGATGTTTGCTACGTTTTTGCGCTTTCGCGAGGGCTTGTTTGCAACTTTTGTGCGTTCACTTGGGTCTCTAAATTTAAAAAATGTTACAAAAACATTTGTAAACAAATATTATGCATTGTCTTATAGTTAGGAATAAAAAAGAAGGTAAATCACGGAAAAAGAAAATCAAGCTGAGGGGATCTCGAACCTACAAAAAGTTTTTGGCGGTTTATTAGTCCGACACCATACCACGGAACCATCGACGACGTTGCAAATGTTGGGAATATTTTAGTAAAAAACGACGAAAAAATCGGTTTTTAATTTTTTTAACTGCAGCGCACCGGATTTAAAAGTCTGAAAAAAATTGAGAGTGGTAGTATCAATAATAGGTACCCACAAAAAAAATATTAATGTTGATAAAAGATTCCTTCGATAAAAAATCGGCATTTTTCAGCATTTTTTGACGTTTTTTATTTTTTGCAGCTCGAGTTTCCCATTTAAAAATCTGCCAAGCTTATAAAATATGTGCCTCCATAATTGCAATGTCTTAGATTTTTTTCAAAACTTTCTATGCGCTATAATGGAAAATATCGACCAAAAACTATAATTTTGTTTTTACGCTGTAATATCCTCCCAGTCGAGCTACAGGGTTGAAACTTGGCACGAATTGGTTATTCTTGGTAAGCTATCGAATGATATCTCACAAGTCGGATTTGGTTCAGGGGCACATTTGACCCCCTTATCCGGTTATAGCCTTTAAATTAAAATATATTGAGATTATTTTTCGGTCAACTTCATGATACTAATGTATAGCGTTAAGCTATCATTTATCAAAGGTTCGTATTCACTATCTGTATACATCAGGTTCACGAAAATTTTTATTGAATGAACTTTGCATCAACGGACATTTACTGAAAAATATGTAAGGATAAAAAAGCTGTGTTTTTCTATACAGTTCAATTTTGCGATGTGAAATTCCGCAAACGCACAAGCCCCGGCATGTTTCGATCAGCCATTGATCCCACGCAAAACCGAAATATTTCTACTCATTGATATAGCATCTTAAAGGGACGGGACTGATCAAAGTTAGTTGCACGGATTACCCTGTAATATCTGGGAGAATGTCGAACTTGTTCGAGCCATTCAACTTCGTGCACTCTGTTTCAGGAGTCTTTAGAACTTGAGAGCTTATAATCGCAGTTATTAGGTGGATACAGTTAATTAACGAAGCACTTCTTCGCTTCAATTCCTCCATAGAGAAGCTTCGTATCTTCGTGAAACGTTGTCGCGTCTTGCCAGACAGTAGTAAGCACGACGGACGGGAAATATTTATCGACTACATCGCCAAAGAAACCGGCCGAAGTGGAATCGCGGTAAGACAGTTTTTTTCTTCCTTCCCCCGTGGACAGGAAACGGATTTCTCGTCTGCCAGTTATGCGTTCAAGCAACCGGACGGCGTAAGTCAACGGAAGTTGGACAGTAGACGGGGAAGTTTCCGAATCTCTCTTAATAAACGGAAAGTCCCCGGGCGGAAAGTGGCTGAAAGCGACGCCGCGGCCACGCTTTCGACTTAACGACACTTCCGCCTCGTCCAACGTTGTATGAAATCTTGCAAGCTCGTCGCCTAATATTTGCCCCACCCGCGAATATTCCTGTTCCGTCACATTTCTCTTGTCAGCGTCCCCTCAGCTCTATTGGCATTTGCTCGACGGAGAGCGCGTCGCGCGCTGTATTTATTCCGTACGAAAATTTCCTTCCCCAGCGTTCTTTCCGGAATGGATTCACGAACTTCGTGACAACTTCGCCGGGAAAACGCGTAAGAGGTCGGCTAAGTTATTAAGAGAAACTTCCACGGTGTACGGTGTTAAGTCTTCGAGAACTGTTACGGTTCATGGGTGAAACGTATCCCAGTCGCTACTTTCGACTGCAGGGGAGTTCGGCGTGCAGTTAACGAGGGTTACGTATCAGAAAGTTCGAATTCCAATCAGGTCTGAAAGATCTCTGGTAGCCTTCCTGTCGTTTGGCGGAGATTGACGTATCGTAAACTCATCTGAAAATACGGGCACGAACTTTGAACGATTTCCGTGGGAGTGTTCGTTCACTGTTTTCCTCGCTAAAGTTGGATATTTTTGCAATGCACCGTTCGCGGTTCCAGTTTTTAACAGGCAATTTCCCGGCAGCTTCCAGATTTTCGTGCGAGTTAAATGCGATTATTTTACATTTCAACGTAAAGTCGTATATATGTATATCCGTGGATAAATGTTGAAAGTGCGACAAGCAGACAGAATGAGACAAGGGAAAATTCTCTTAACTTCGAGAAAGCATACTTCAGTCTTTATGACGGCTTACAGCAGTGCTATCCAAGTTAAGCTCGAAAGCTTAAGATCTTTCCTGGCCCTGCCTTCGTTAATATAGCACGGAGGCACTGGCCACCTACCGACCTGTACGCGAGAAACGCGTTGTCCTTTATACGCCTGAAAAGCGGAGAATTTTTCCCATCTATTCGTAATCGTGACCGGTGTTCCGCAGTACGTCGTCCAACGTACGAACAAACAGTGTTTCAAATTGACCCACGCGGCAATGTTTTAAGTCGAAAACGCTGGAGGATCGTTATCAACGAGCGTGCGATTCGCAAAGGGGTATCAAAACGATGGCTTGAATACGATTGCCCTTTTAATGCAAACGATACGATAGACGTAACATCCTTTTTTCTTTTTTTTTTTTCCGTCCACCGCTCCGTCGTCTTTTTTTCGTTAGTGGGCGACGTGTTTTTTTCCCACCGAATGGAAGCCAAAAATGCTCGCACTCGTCGCAATAAATCTACCGGCGAAACATGGATCGCCGACAGGGGGAAACAGAGCATCGACATCGCTTTGCCGTGGCCGGTGAAACCGAAACAGGATGTTTTAAATTTGAAACACTCTGGAAAGCAGCGCATGTCGGACAAAGAACGAACAATAACGACGGTTTTATGTTGAACGTCGTTGCAGCAGGTCGCGATGTTGACCCTGGGCATTAACACCTTTTTCTCGATGAAATGTATGAACAGTTTCTTCTTCGCTAGCAACGCTCATCGAGCTGCACGTTTTTCGCATGGAACGTCCCGATTGCTTCAGCCAAGGGGAGGATATTCTACGCTATTCTAAAATATGAACCGAATGATATTTTATATAGGGTCGCACGTGAAATGATTAAGCTTTCAATCATAAATGGCATAAAGATTTTAACAATACTGTCCGCGACCGAAGTTATTCAATTAACCCGGATTTCTGCAACGTTAGAGAGCTTCGGGAACTTTTCTATGCAAAGTATTCCGATTAATATACTCTCCTGAATGTAGCATTATTACTCTAGATCGCGAGGCGAAATTGCCGGACCACCGTTTGGCTTAATTAAACCTTGAAAAAAAGGTACGGACACTTTGTGCACGACAGCAATCGGCTACAATACGTCCGGCAATAGGTTCTAATAGTATTTTGTACAAAGAAGCCAATCGAACCACACGATTTTAATCAAACATCCCTTATGGCCAGCTATATAGGAAATAGAAAATCCGGAAGCTCGATAGAGACGTGCAGCATTGTTCAATGGTCAATCAAGTTGCTCGAGCGAAGCTTTTCAGCCACAAAGTGCTCGGGGGATGAGAAAAATTTCTAATCCGCCCGTTACCGGTTTTCGATAGCGCGTCGTGAGCCAATAAATGATGATTTCCAGTTGCGTGGTCCGACTTTGAAGAACGTCGGTCAAAGAGACTGATGCGATAGCACGTCCACAAAGAGTGCACGAATTACTGCGTGCACAGTAAGAATTTCAATTATAGTTTAAACGCACTGCGCGACGAAATTGAACACTATCCATGCGTTAGGCATTGCCAGCTACGACATCGCGACAACTGCAGTGCGAATACCTCGAATTCCGGCTGTCGAAACGCGTTCGAGTTGTGCCGATGCGATTGATTAAGGGCTGCGGAAGAAATTGCGTTCGCCAAAAATCTAAGCCCCATCGTTATTATTCAGTTTAGTGAAATTAAAGTCCGTTTGGATTTTCAGCATAAATATAAACTTTTATATTATTATTGACGGTCCAACTTTGGCCAACTTTCTTCTACATTATTCAATTTCACGTTACTATACTGTATTTTATTATTATCGTCAAATCTCGAGTAATCTCGAATTCGAATAGCGAGATATTCTCCACTGTGCACAGTGCGGCAGCAGATATTCGTAACGGCGCCCTTTGAAAATGCATCCAGTATTGTCCGACTGTCACTTTGACGCGCGTACATTCCTAAAATTCTCGAGTTTCGCGAACTCCAAAGTCGCGTGCAACAGACGTTCGAGAATCTTCCACGCTTTCGCGAAGAAAAGTGTACACAGGAGGAATGTACTGTCTGCTTTCACTAATAACTCTCGCATAATTAAACATTAACAAGCGCACGCGACGAGATAGGATGTTATTTTTTCATCTGCTGCCTGAGATATTCTGGCCGGATTGTCGCGGGTAAAAATCGTGAAAAAGCACGGCGATGGAAGGGGAATAGAGAAAGTGTTTGAACTCGGCGAGAGTTGGCGCGAGTGTGTAATAATTGATTAAATCTGGGCGAATATTTGGAAAGTCGGTCGCGTCGAAAGGTGGAGCTCAGTCATTTCCAGGAGTCCATCAATTTATTATGATCAACCTTTCAGGATACCACACACGTATATTTGTTTAAACGGAAACGAAACTTTCATCAGGGAGTAGCGTTTGTCGCGTTCCATCAAACTTAAACGCCGTTCACTCGAACCTTAACCATCTTCGTATCCAACCTCTCAAGCGTCCCGAAAAATCCGTCTTTCCTCCCGAAATACTCCGGACATAAATTCCGTCGCCACGACGCCGAGAGAAATTCAACTGCCGCGAAGCTGCCCCGTCGGCCATTTATGAAAATCGTACCCCCGGAAGCGCTGTCCCCGCTGCTCGCTGCGGTGGCACGATTTCCCTCCGCACGGGGCAAGAAACAGTGGGCACCGCGCGAGCAGAGTTTCCACGGAAAGAGTGGAGAGGCCGGATCATAGAGTTTATTTGTAGCCGGTCCTCGAAAGACTTTTTCGCGTTTTGGTCGACGGCTCGTAAGCTTGCCGGGGCGAAGAGCGAAGTGGCTCGCAGGGCGTCGACTCTTTTCAGGTCTTGAGCCAAGGCGATTCCTTTGACTGCCTCCGCTCGGTCGATGTTTTCTTCCCGGTCCTGGCAGCCGTATTTTCAACGGAAATACAAAATTCCACGGGAGGAAGCGGAGCCCGTGATTACGCGGAAGCGTCGAGGCGGAACGGGGTCTCGTTCGGCCACCGTGGCAGGAAATGTTTTCCAACGCACTCCGAAATGGAAATGATCGATGGTAACGTGGTATTCGCGGGGAAGACGCTGCGAGCATTCGCGGATGTTATCCTTAACTCGAAGGGACCCGAGATCGAAGCGATTTCAATGGGGTTTCTTTTCTCTCAGACACATGGATGAAGAAGTTGGCTGAGACGCGTTGAAAGAGCCTTGTTAATGGGAAATGGAATGGGGAGGAGTCTCCAGTTCGGTTGATAATGTCACTTCGAAAGTGATTTCGTAGAGTAGATTGGAAAAATCATAGAATAATACGTTGGCGTATTGTTAGAGGAATGGGGATGGGGAATGAACCTTAAACGAAAGTTTCTTAAAAAAAAAAAAGAAAGCAACAAATACTACAGTTTTCCATTTTTCGCCAAATAAAGCTCACTTACTGGGCAACGATAGGTGCAACATAAAGCTGCTCTTTAATACAATTTCCATATATTACCGCATCTTTTCCTGCAGTGGAACAAGCTCGTACCGCGTCAGACATTGCGAATCGTTTACAAGGCAGCATCTATCTCTCACATTTCCATCTACGCGATTCCCCTTATTTCCCTGTACAAAATATCATCCCCCCAAGGCGCTTCCTTCTAATTGTCACTATTCTACGTGTCGTAATTCGCCGCGTGACGCACGAGGGAACTTCACCGCGACCCAGATGTTCCCAGGATCAAACCGAGGCTCCGCCGACGGATTATATGTACAATGGGCGGCCGTCGACGTCGCCATTAAGATATCATCCTGGCCACGACGACAGCGCAGCGTCGTCTGCAAAATCTCGGCCGGGACTTGTTTGCCGCGGGCAAAGCTATTTGCGTTTCGGACATGCGGCTTATTGGACTTCCGCTTTGCCGTGGACGTGATGCCAGCCGGGCGGCGTTCCTCGCGGTCGGCAATCAGTTTTGCAATGGCACGATCGAGGGGCCACTCGCGAAAGATTTTCGATCGGGGAAAACTCCTTTGACGTGGCCTGCCCATTATCCCCGAGGATTACACGGCCCCGTGCATTGTGTTTACAGACGCGACCATCTGGCCACGGTGATCCTCGTGGTTCACGTGCGGATCCGCCGGAAGCACGACGGTATACTAACGAGCCATTTTAAATTCTATGCCGAAATTTCATCTCCACGGGAATTTCTCGACGACGTCGTCCGAACCGCTTTGACCTCCCCCGACGAAATTCACCACGGTCCTGGGACTACGTCCCGGATTACGGAGTAGAAGCCTCGGCCCGTTCTGCCGCAACGTGGAATAATTGGAAATAGCTCGTTCGAATGGAGGGCATAGTTATCATTGGTTCGGCTATCGGCCGTGTCACTTTCATGATTACGCCATGGATTAATGGTTTAAGGTTTGATCAACGTTCGATCCATGCCGTGCTTCGTTTCGCGATAAGCGACTGGAGTTAAAAGAGCTGAAGCATTGCGTGCGCAGTTGTTCGCGTTTAGAATTAATTTGCTTGGGGCGGTCGGTGTATTTTCAATTTGGTGTAATCGGTTCGTCCTCAATTTCATATATATTGATAGTATCTTGAAATCCTTATCCTTCCGCCGGATACCTGGTGATTCTCAATTTTTTCGCGACAGCGATAGCACACGTATCCTTCCGTCCTCAATATTACTCGCGATATTGATACACTGGATACAGATATTGTCGATTCGAACGCCGCCTACTAATAACTCGCGTGCCAATTCTAAATGGCTAAATCGCTAAATCGAACCCGATCACGATCGCCGGCAAATGCCAGGAAATTTCTTCGCGCGAAAGGGGAAGAAACGGTCCCGGATCAAGGCAGCCCGGTGAAAGTAGGAAAGCTTCCTGCACCTCGATATTACGGTAATCTGATTGCCGCGTGAACGTCGCCATCGTGCCGTGATGGTCGGCAACGAAACCACCTTTGGTTACCTCGAGCAATATAATATCCACGTGGCTCTAATGAACCGCGAGAACCGGAATTGCCCGGTTCTGTGCCAATGATTTAACGATCCCTCCTTCTGACCGATAATGGACGGCCTCCTTTCCTCCGGAATGCCGGCCGGACCCATCGTTGCTCGATCGCTCGAATCAGCCCGCACGTTACCGTCGAAATTCAATTTGTACCGTTTCGCAGTCGAGCCTTTGCTCGTTACGGTTTACCCCGGTACACATCCGCAACGCCTGCAGCATCCACGTTGCACACGTGCACGGACACGTTTCCTTGTATACCGCGTTGGTCCTGGCGATAAGCGCTTTCAGGTCGATTCGGTTACTTCTACACGACGGGGGAAGGTGGTTGCAACACTCGACAGAGTACATCGTAGCCTTTCACTCTCCTTTCCTCCTCTCATTCGTTCCTCCCCCGTGGCTCGAACTCGTTCCCTTTCGTTGTCGTTGGCTTTCTGTTACCACCTTTCTTCTTCCCCCGTGGAAGGAAGTGCCGACACACATGGACGAGCACACGGCCACCCTCGTTTATTTCCGAGAGTAGTTACTAATCAACGCCATTGAAGGAACGCGTTGTCGAGCACGAACCACGTAGTCCTTGGCACGATTGAAAGCCGATTGGCCTGGCTGCCCCTCGGGGATGTTTCGCGAGCTAATCATTCGACGCAGCTTATTCGACTGCCGTCTATTTCGACGCTTCTTTTCTGTCTGTTTTCGACCTGCATTTTGTTCGTTCCCGGCGTACAGAGAATTTGTTGATCGTGCACCGTTCTGGAGGGCTGGTTTTTTTGGTATCGATTATATCCATATTTATTCTGCAATTGATATTCTCAGAAATATATGTCACGCGCGTTTAAACGATACAAAGGATTTTGTTGTTTGTTGCGCGACCAAGTATCTGTAATTTTTAGAAATTATATATTCTTTCATCCTTGGAATATTATTCCGGCGTCTCTATAATATCTATTTTTAATATTCAGAAATACTGTTGAATGATAGTGCAGTATATTCGGTATAACGTGAACAACTGCAACGAGTGCGTAGTAATCTATTACGGAGCGTAAATAGAATCGCGCGGCGCAGTAGAAACGGTGCGTTCGTGGCCAGACATCAACGCGGACCATTAATGATACACATTACCTAAATCCACGGACTCGTATTAATTCCACCCGAAGTCCTGTTACTATCTCCGTGCAGCTATTCTGCTCACCGAATCTAAGATTCTAATTCAGTTATTGTTCAGCCTGTTTCGTGCCGGGGTAAAAGTTAATTAATACCCCTGCGAGGAAAGTAACGCGATACATCTCTCCCGGTTCCCCAGGCTATTTTGCAAACGCTTTCGCGTTAATCTTTTATCGGGAAAGTCACGCGATCGTGGACCACGGGGAAATATAAGGGTAATACATACCGCGTGTCGCGACTATACGAGTTCCCGTGATACCGTAAAACGATTTTACTTCCTGCAAAGTGAATAACTTTATCGTAAAAGCGGCCGACGTTACGTCAGACGTCGCAGCCCATCGAAATGGGCCGTGTGCAATACAGACAGCGATGAAACAGGCACGGTTGCAATCGAAGCGTCGCAGCCAGATACGGAGGATAATCTGGCGTGTGCGCGATAAACCATTCTGCCGATTGTTTCAGCGGCTTATAGTCGCCCGTAGCCGACGTAACGTTTTCGCATTCCTTCTCCAACCGTGTTTCTCACGGTTGCCCCTCGATGCGGCGCTGTGCGCTTTAAAAAGGACAACAACCGATCGGGCAGCAGATCGAATACGTTATTTACGATCGCGTTGGCCGAGAGAATCGCAATTGTGTCCGGAATGGGATTAAAAGCGACCGTTCTTCCGTTCATTTTTCTCACCTCGGTCTCCGAGACCGCGTTTCGCGAAGTTTCGCAGCTACGTCGTTCGCGACGGGGACGAACGGAATCGCGCGTAGTCGTTTCGCAGCGGGCCAGAGGGAAATGGAAGGAAAGGGGTAAACGCGAGGAGTGCGCGAAAAGGTTGAACAACCCGTTGCGAGCGGAAACGCGGGGCGCATTTCTCTCGCGGCGGAATTAGGGCGTGGGAATAAAAAGACATTACTTCGAGGGCATTGTTTCAGAATACGACTTTTGCATCGGACGGCAGTAAAGGATTTGATTTACGCCGAACAACTTCTGAACTGTGCGGGCGCGCGGGCGCGACCGTTCAACGGCCGCGCACTTTCTCCGATAAATTTGAATTAATGCGATGAACTCCGCGAGCCGTGAACCGGCCGCTACGGGCGGAAGCTCCTTTTTCTTGAAAAATAAATTATCCGCGTAACGCGAAATAAATTCGGCCAGTTTTTACGCCGCCCCCCGGGCGGCCCCGCTTTCCCGCGGACAACCGCGAATGAAATTAACGGTGGTATTTCTTTTTACGAGGCGGATTTTAAACGACGCGGAAGTTGAAAAGATGAAGCCGTATATGTCGCATCAGCTTGGTCTCGAAGGTATAAAAATATCGGTGCAGAATGTATTTTTTTTTTTTATACCTTCTATAATGTCAGTTCTAGAACCTTTACGACTGCTTTAACTTGAAGTTTCGGGAAAATTCATTTGGTTGCGGTAATCTTGTCGTGTCGGTGTTTATTGATTTAAGCTGATTTTTCTTATCGCCGTATGCTCTCGACTGTAATAATAACGTACGCGTGCGGCCCTTTACGTTTCCTACCCGCGATTTTAAACGTACTCCAGGCATAAAATGGCCAACGCTTGAACGGGCGGCGAATTATTTCGAATCGGGGTAACAAAATTGTAATCGACAATGCCTGGAAACTCTACGAAACTCGGAGAAACATCCACCTGTATAATAGGACGATGATAAAAGCCTCGAACTATCCGCGCTGCTGCGCCCATCTACTTCAACGCTGCGCGCAACTCTGTTTGTTCGGGAAACTTCGATTTCAGCGTACGGTACAGCGACCAGCGAATTTCCCTTTGTCCAGCCGAAAAATATTAGCAGCCATTGACTTTTCAATTAACCAACGAACGGGACAACATTCAACCCATATCTTCAATAAACTTTGCTTGGTATATTCGACCAGGCGAGTTGTACAATTTTACATTTTGCATTTCTTCTGTTGTGCAGTTTCATTGAAAATATTTGATACGTGACAATAAAACATTCCAACTGATCTTGCCCTCATTTTCTTCTACTCCTTTAAAGCCAAGCGATATCGAACATTCTGCTTCGAGAAACGAGATGCTCATTTTGCAAGGAGCGTCCGCAACATGTTAGAAATTCGACGTGATTACAGCGGAAGATAAATCGCGGCGCCGAACGCGAGCAGTGCGTTTGCGGATTTCACGCGATATCTCCAGGGCGGCGGCGTTAACACGTGAAATCCTCGTTGCGAACCGGGCCGAAAAATACGCACACCTTGTCGAAGTAACATTATACCCGGTGTGTAATACGCGTGCTGCGAAGCGGATCGCGCCCGTTAATCTTAATCCCGTAACACGTGGGACGCACTGTGCATCAAAATTCCCGTTTCACGATGCAACGCTACGTACTACGTGCATACGTGTGCGGCAAAGAAACGAATGCGCCCTTCTCGTTGGAATTCAGGGGACGCGGAACGAAAGTCGAAATAGTAAGTCGGGTGCAAACGTGCTTTGAGAACTCCTACAATTTCATTCTTCCCCGTAATTTCCTTCCGCCGATACGTACTTCGCGTGCGAAATTGCGCCCCCTTCGGACAAACATTCATCGACTTCTAAAGCAATTATTGCTTCACTGTTGTAACGTGCATCCAGCACCCGATTTATTTTAAATGTCCCCGAGGAGTAATAGTTTATAGCAATACGAATCAATGTTCTGTGGTAATTTTTCTTTTCTTTTTATTAAGAAAACTGAGTTTCTCGGTTCGAGTAATTTTCTCCAATTTAATTGCATGCACATGCTGTGAGCCATAATCACGACGCAACAACAATTGAACGCGAAGAAACGGTTCGATTTGACCCGAAATTTTACAATGTCTCGAATCGCCTACGAGAACGGTCAGAGAAGCCAACGGAGGCGGTCCTTCGTCGGAATGAACGAAACAACTGAACAACTAACCCTGTTGGCGTTCAGTCAGACTAAACGCGCCGTTTTCTCGTGTATACGTGGCAAGCAAAATTGTCCCCCGGTGGTACTGTCTCTACTTGGAACGAATCCGGGAGTAGAACCCGGGGCGGTATTACGTGCCGAATGAAAACTGGATGTCAGGAGTGGAAACGTGCGTCGGTCACGAATAATGTAACGCGTAGCTATAGACTCTGCAGACGCTGGTGGAACGTAGGTGGCTGTACATTCGCGGAAAGTGGTTGTATCTTAATGCGAGCTTAACGGGAGAGACCTGGGCTGGTCCCCGAACGGAACGCGTTCCGTTCGTTATCCTGTCGTCTGCAATTCCGCCTCGTAAACTGCCTTTCGTGCCGCGTCAGCCGCGTGCAATATTATTTCTTGCATTGTTCGTTCCCGGCGTACCGATTCGTCCGTGTAACTTATTGCCCCGGCATCGTCGAGCTTCCCTGCGGCGAATCTGGACAGCTTGCTGGACGGATTGCTGCGCGAACGACAACTTTTATTTCGGCGTACGGGAACTGTGGATATTTCTCTCGATTCGATTGCGGAGAACAGTAAATTTCGGATAGACCGGTCTTCAGGTTAACGATTATTATTTAAGCCTACACGGGAGAAAGGTTATCGGTTTCATGAGTGACGTATTTTCTGGGAATACAGTTCAGCTCATTTATGGATTCGTGTACAGTGTGGATCAAGTGCGTCGCTCGGATTCACAGCACCGACCGTGCATTTCGTTGTCGAACAATCTGCTCGTCGAGCGTGACGCTTCCAAGGAACGATAGTACGCGATCATTGGGCAAAATTACGGGACGAATAAAAGGGTTACGAGCATACGGTCGGGGCGTGCGGACAGGGAAATCGTACGAGCCGCGAGCAAACGAGCGCTTTCTTTTTGCAGCCCTCGTGACGAGCACCTTGCCAAGGGGTTCGTTAGCAGAGGGCCGCGACGATGCGCCCTGCGTTGTTACATACGTTTTATGCATGAGCGTGAGAGCATAATGCAGCAGTCCATTCTGTGGAGAACGTTTCGCCAACGGAACGTCCGAGAAAACGTTCGAGAAATAAAATCTCTAAACTGGTTCCTTCTATCGGTTACAGAAGCCCGTCGATGATATCCACTCCTCGAATCTTCCATTTATTTAAGTAATCGTAACGATTTCGCGTTCGTCGGAGCAGTTTGTCTCAACGCCGCGTGAGACTCGCGAAATTTACATATTTGCAGAGGCAGAGGGGAATGGCGGAGAGGCTGTTTCGCGTCGTTAAACAATGATCAAATAAATTATACGGATAGGAGACATTACGAAAGGAAAGACGCGTATAATGAAACCGTGCTTTACCGGCGAGCAATGGTCGCTGATCAAGTTGAAATTTTAACTGCTAATTCGCTGGAAAGAAAGTTCCCGTTCGACTTTTCGACTCGCGGTTCTGGATTGTAGTTTTCAACTTCAACAGAGGGAACCGAACGGTGGGGCGGGACTTGTCACGGAAAGAAGGGTAAAAAAAATACTAGGAACAAAGGGGAAAATGTATAAAAGCCCTCCGCGAAATGAGAAATCTCTTTCAATCCTTTTAACGAGCTGACACACTTTCAGAACTGAACGTTTTCGCACCTCCTTGCGGCGACGTCGGCTGCATTGAGCAGAGCCGTTAAGACGGGACAAATCGTGAATCGGGAGGCAAATTCTTCGGGGGACCCGATGCATTTTAACGAACCCGTCCCTCCGCGACGATCCTCGAAATTTCCCATCGACTAAATCATAATTTACCCTTCGTTACGCCACCGCGTCGCGCTTCTGCCTCGAAGTATGATTAAAGTCAACACAGTTCGCTGGTAACGCCGGCGTTTGCCTCCGTAAAACTTCCACCGTTGCCAAGTTAAACAAACGTGGTTCGGTCGGTCAATTTTCCACCGGCCGTAATTGAAACAGCCGGCGCCGGGACAAAGCAGCGGAGGATTGTTGGAGCTCGGCGATATTTATTCAGATTTCTGTAAAATGTTCGCCGGAAATTATCCGAAACGTGTTCGGTTTGGTGGCTGAAATCGTCGCGATCGTCATTGTCCGTAGGATGTTGTACGAAAAACAAAGGGTTGTCGCCGGTGCGAGCCTCTTTCGTGGCTTTTTCGTTCGTACTTTTAGAAACTGAATTCCGCCCGCCATTCCGCGCCCACGGAGCCGCGAAAGTCTTTACCAAAATGGCTTTTGTATTCGTTCGGGAAACCGTCAACCTTTGTTCGCATTGTTCGCCGCGTTTCGACGGACCTTCGTTCCTACGATATACAACGGACAGCCGCGGCTGCGACATTAAAGAAAATTCCATTCCGTTTACGTACGGTCAATTTTCCGAGTACCTTACTCGCTCGTAGCGTTTTATATCGTCGCGCGAGATTTACCTTTTCATTGCCGGACCCGATTACCGAAATCCCGTCCAGCCAATGGTACACGCGTGCTCGAATTACTTTCGTCGGACGGTATCAAAAATTCGCCGTAGAAATTCCAGGACGAAGGTAAAACGAAAAGAAATAAATGAACGAGGACTTTCGTTGTGAACCGTCTGCGACATATCGCAGCTACGAACAAGAGCATACACATTTCTTCGCGAGAAACTCCGCAGTATCTCTGGTATGCACACGTGTAGACGTATCCGGACGCGTAATCGTGTTTCAAAGTATAAGCCACTCGGTCGCAAACGTGCTTCAAATGGTAACGCAACGGCCGATGATAAATTTTCTTCTTCCTCCCGGAATTCTCTCGTTCGACCGCGGCCCCCGTACCCGAATTTCACCGATATATCGTGATAAAGTTAACGCACGAGCCGCAACTTCGTCGCCACGAGCAACGCTGAAATATCTCCGCCCAATTTATGTACGTGCATCGTCCGCGAGGGCCGCGGCCCTCTTGCACGCCCGCGGGCCACGCGGGGAATACGTAATGTCCGAGTGGTGGCCCACTTCCACCCTTCTATTTTACAAATTACCCGCCGATCGTATCGCGAATCTCGGTAACGGGCGACTTTCGCCTGCCTGGAAGTTGGGGCAACGGGACCCGACCGTACCGGGGAAACCGCTTTTCGACTCGGGACGAATCTCGCGAGATGTGTATCGCGGATCGGGAAACGTCGGTTCGCGTTGAACAAATTATAGGACGGTGTCCCTCGGGGTAGTGCAAATCTGTCGGGTGGAGGGGGGATCGAAGATGAAGATGGAACGGTTCCATGGAAGCTTGGAAATTGGACTGATTCGGACGGTGTACCATTCGTGGTGGAACGATTCCGGATTTTTCGCAGTGAGATCACGCGGCGAAGTGTATTCGTCGCGCGGTGAAACGGAGTTGTCCCGGATCCGATTATGGCAACGTTGTTTTTAACGATGGAATTCATCGGGGACAACGTTTGCACGGATTGTCAATTGAAACATTTCTATACCTGGCTGTTTAATTACACCGGGATGTAATTTTCGTGTCCCTGCTATATTCGTCGTTTATAAATAGCAACGTGTGGCAAAAAGCGAGCATTAGTAATTGGACGCTGGAACTTCGTGTTTTGCCCTAATTCGCATAAATAATTGGCATAAACAGCGAAAATGGTTGTTTCGGATCGTGAATGGGTAAAATCGCAGTGTCCAATTTTATCAAAACGAACTCCCGTCACCTGTGCACCGCTTTGTCTTCGATAATTAGTCGACCTGTCGAAACTCGGTAGTGAGCGCATCGAACGCGGCGTTACTTTCAAACCGATAAACCAAGAGCTCGCAATTAAATCGCGTAATAGCTCGCGCCACTAAAATCGGATACTTCACCCCTTTAAAAGCGCTTTTGTTTCGCGACGATGGGGCAATTTGGCGGCGACTATATCGTCGTTTAAACAGAACGAAGGTTTACGAACGAATCGATATCGTTATCCTCCTGGCGCAATCCCGTCGCTCCCTCGCGGTCCGTATGACTAACCTGGGGCAAGAGCGACTCTGGTACGGTGATCAGCGTCCAACCGTGAGTCAGCGGGCTTCCTTTGCCACTACGGCCGCCACTACGCAACGACGAGAGGGATGGGGTCGCGACGTCTCGAGGAATTTAACCGGGACCAATTGAGATATCAAAGCGAAACGTCTTTCTTCATCTTCAACGTCAAGACATGTTCACGTCAATCGTAAAAATTAAATATCTACGTGGCTTACGCTCCACTCTCGAATACAACTTCTTCGCGGGGCGAAGCAAATGTAATTTCGATTTGAAACGAAGCTCTCAATTCAACGACGCGAGATCGGCGTAACGCGGAGCGGAAGCATCGAGCTGCAACGATACTTGCGAATCGGACCACTCTCGTTTCGCTGCACGCGCACCTTAATTGCTTGCCCCCCCTTTTCCTTTGCGATAAAATAGCGGCCGGCGATTTATCTGCCGTTTAAACGCGTCTCCAGTTGTTACCGCGAGCGGCGCAAGTTTCAGCGCGATTGTAAACGCGGTTGGATCCGCAAGATTAGCGGTTAGCGTGGAAACGACCGCGGTGAAACGCCGTCTCAATTTTGAAACTCGATAGTCTCTTAAGCGGAATCGGTCTCGGGGCGATAATTTATCGGCGGAATTAAACGGACTGGCGACCGCGCGAGTTGGCGGTGTATTTTTCTCGTTTTCTCTCTTTTTTTGGGGGGGGGGGGGCGGATGAGAGAATGGCTCGAAGTGGAAATATAGAAACGGAATGAGAATGGGTGTTACAGGGATTGGCGAGATTGCGGGGCGAAAGGATTTCGCCAGATTAGCCGGTGAAATATTCGAAAGAAAAGATTTGCTCGCGGACGCCCGCCGCTCAGATTTATGAACCTAACAATTAACCCAACCGACGCGTGCCTCGCAGAGACTGACGGCATCGAATGAATTGCCCGTGCGATATGTCGCGCCGGGAGTGCCAGGGTGCTTAACCGTCGGGAGAGATAGGAGGATTTTTCGAATTATTTGGCTACATTGAACACGTCAGGATGGAGCTTATGAAAATCGAGCAAAACAGGACGCGCGAACAGAATATCGCGCGGGGTCTAAAAAAAAGTGGGCAGGATACTCGCGAAATAAATGGAAGAAGACCGTGCGTCCCATGGACCGATAAATACAAAATTTAATCCGTCCACGTCCGCGACACTTAAACCCCTTCAGTACACGCGCATACGTTTCTCATTAATATCCGAGCGTCGTACGCGTTTACGTTTTGCGTAAATAATTCGAAAAAATGATGCGCTATTGCGGGCATCGTTTGCGCATACTTTCGTCGAACCGATAATTCTGTGTGTTAGAAAATCTGACACCGCTCCACGAACGAGGCGTAGCCGCTCGCGGATAGGCACCCTAAGGCGAGCACGACGACGTCGGGTCCGGACAACGTGACGCCAGACCCCCCATAAATTAGATCAGGCCCTACGAAATTTAGACTGTGACAACGCAAGGACCTTCTGGGCCATGCGCTAGTCTTGCACAGACCTTCGAGCAAACATGTTGCATTCTTGCATCGATCGTCGAACGTAGAAGTCGCATTGACAAACAACAGAGTACAAACGGAGTAATTATTGTCGAGACCGTGTAAAGATGACCTGACACATCTTTTACACGCTTCTATATCTTTCTACGCTCCAGTATTGATTTGTATAGTTTTTGGAGATAATAAATAAGGAATTATTATAACAGTTTTACACGTTCGTTCCTTCGGTTTTATGCATTAATCTTACATGTGTCTCGCGACCTAAAGAATTACGCAGCGGTATCGCTGATTAACGGATGACCATGTTTCCGACGAAAACTGTAAAAAACGAAACGCAGTATGCGATCGCTCGACAAGATACATCCATAGATCGAACGATATTCGTGCATCGGCTATTATTGGTTCCCCGATATCCTCTTGAACCCCGCCGAAACTTCCGACAGTAAGTTAAATTCAATAACCCCGCACTTGATCCCCGTGGGCATAAAACCACCGAAAAGAAGGGAAAGAAATTTACCGGACCGCCGACCGATATACACCGGAGCATCACCGAGGGAACCGCAACGAAGCTATCGAGAGGATCGGTCCGTTACGACCGCATTAACAAGCCGCCGTGCAAATAATTTCTGGCCCGTCGTACGATCTATCGAGAACGATCGCGTTTAAAGCAGCGAAAGGTAAATTAACCGTCGGCGTCGATATCGGTCTACCAAGTTACCACGGCGGAAATACAACGTGTATCGGGAGCGTGAAACGTGACCGCAGAGGCTCACGATTTGCACATACTGGCCGGTCGCGAAGCGTGAAAGCCGAACGGTCGAGCGGAAATGCCGGGCACGGCCGTCGCGGTCAGATTTACAGCGCGTTTTCTACGATTATGGAAGACGCATGGCGTGCATGCCCTTGGTGCGATCCCGATGCTCGCCGATTTATTCCGCCCACGGTCCCCCGCATACTTTTTTCCACGTCCACCCACCCTCACCCTTCGCCCTTTTTGATACAGGAACCCTCCGTCGCGTTATTTGCATACACGTTTTCGAGCCGCGCGACGCTCGCGTTTGTCATTCCGTATCGCGGTCGCGCACGATCTTCGTGTCGTATACGATATTAATCCTCGGTGCTTATGTCGGGGAAATCTGGGTAAGACCCGCGTTGAGACCTCGAAACCCCGTCACCAGGTGGTTCGTGGGTGGTTCGCCGGGTTGCGCGAGGTTTCGAAGTGCTGGTCGGGGATGGTGAATGGTTTGCTTACGATGTTATTTTATGTACGCGATATTACTTTTGAGCTTGCCATTTATTGAGACTCGTCAATGATATTTTCAGATATATATACGCACATATTTAATTAGAACTGCTTGGCGCATTATAGATTAAATGATTAATTTAACGTGTCTGTTATATTTGGTATTATATAATAATTATAATGTTCTCTATTATTGGCATGATCAAACATTGGATCGTATGCGGACATTGCGGAAGGTGTTTAATAATCAGTGCAAATAAATACTATGGAAAATTGTGTCGATCGTGAAATATTAATTCCGTCGCGATCAGTGATTTTACTCGACGGTGTCGTTCGGTGTGCAATTGTATGAGCATTATTCTGCTGTACGATATAATGGGAACAAGGTTCCCGTATATTTGAAATACTTTTTTCGGTCAATCTACGCACGTATACGCTAATGAAAAAAATTCTCCTCGCTCAATACCCCGTCTCATATTTATAGTTTTCAATCCTATTGTACTTTCGGTGGTTGTTCCCGTTTACCTGACTGCGCGAGCCGCACAGAAATGACGCAGAACTTTCCGTGGGTCTCTCGCGAATTCAATTTCAACCAGCCCCGCGATCTCGCTATAGTTTATCGTCTGAACATTTTCGCCGGATCCTTTAGTGCCGGTTTCGAATATCGGTTTCTAACAGTAGTTTGATGGTGCGCGCGGGCCTTTCCAGCGACGGGAACGAGCGGCCTCTCGTTCCTTTCTAATTTAATAACGGCGATAGTTCTAATTGTATCGCGCCAATTCACTTTTCCGTTATTGGCCCCGGAATAATTATAATTCACCCAAATGAACCAGATGGACACAGGGGAGTTCGATACGCATTCCGATGCCGGCTATCTTGTTCATTAAATGATCGGATTTACGATATGCCTCCTTTGTCCCGCATTTACTGCCGAGCGCCCTTCGTTGGAAAAACGGTACAGCCGAAATTCCGTTCCGCCTCGAAATTACAGACTGCTGGTTTTACGATTTCGTTGCGTTATGTTGCTTTGCGATTATCGATTTCTATTAAATCGCTTATATCCGCAGCGAACCTGGCAACGCGGATGAATTATCTTCTCGCAACAATCCTGCTCGTACCTCAGACCAGACACGCACAGGTCGGCACAACTGTTCATCCGCAGACAATGAACATTTCCGGCAGATTTAATTAGTCAAATGTAAATCTGTAGATTAATATATTAATATATCATTATACTCGTCGTATATATCAGGTTATTTCTTCGAAGGACAATGCCAGAAATAGATCGCAGAATTTTCGTGAATTTTCCACGAAGTATTCTCCCCGCGTACGTTCTTCTGTTCTCTCTGTCCAACAATTATCGCACGGCATTGTTTAATAACGAGTGCCCGCTGACGCGAGTACAACAAACGTCCTATCCTTCTCGAGAGCCCTACGCTCGAGCGGCCTCCTTTAAACGCTGCGCGGCGATAAAAGGGAGAGCCCTTAGCCATTTGAATGGCGGCCAATCAAGGGGAACGTGCATGACCCGAAGCGCTCGTCGCGGCTCTCCCGACAATAAAATATCGTTGCAGAGATCGACGCGGCTTCTAGCGGCTGCGATCGATGCTTCGGTCCGAGGTACAGCTTCCGCTCGCCTCTGAGCGGGCAGGCCGCTCGAACGGAAGACGTTGGCTCGATCCGAACGTCGCGGACGAAATCTGAAAACGAGCTTGCGCCGTAGATCGTGTAAAAACCTGAAGAGCATAACCTCCGGGGAATGGTATCGAAGAAGGGCGAATGGGGAGGAGAGACGGGCGACGGATTGCGGAGGATGGAGTATGGAGAAAGTTACTCGCCGGAAAATATACAGCGGCGCTTTTAGGAAGTTCGGATTATCGGAAAAACGGCTTCGAAACGCGAGTTACCGCCAAGGCGGGCCCTCGTGAAAACTCAGCCGCGAAGTTGCTTCCGAGGCTCAATTCGGCCATTCGAGAGAGCGGCCGGTTGTAATAGTCGTTTTCCACGTAAAAGCTTCTGCTGCCCCACCATCGCCCCCTCCACCCCCACCTCCCAGCCGCCTCCTCCATAGAAAAGCTGCAGCCGCGTCTAAACACGCGCCAGCCGTATGCTCTTGCTAACTTTCGGAATATCAGCGGCACAGTTGGCCGGGATAGCGCCGTGGTTAAAACTTCCTTTAACTTCCGATCAATAACGTTGACGAGACCTTTTCTATTTGCTGATGGAATTTGATGTTGGTTTTCCTTTTTACGCGAAGGGTGCGGAGAGGTGTGTACTTAGGTAGTGGTTAAAAAAAAAACAAAAAAACAAAAAGAAGAGAAATTTAATAGTTGACGACGGAGACGGTGAAGTTTTTGTACCGTTCGTTTGCGCTCGAGGGGGAAGTTCGATGTTGAACGTTGAACGTATATCCTCGAATGGAGAATAAGGATCGGTCGTGGTTGTAAGTCTTCGTAGGTGTAAAAGACGTTTCAGCGATTCTATTTCGAAAGATTTCCGCCATTACGCACGCTCTTCGCTCGTGGACCGAAGAATCGAGAAATATTTCCGTTCCTTATCGTGCTTATCAGCGACTATGTAATGGAGAGAAAGGAGCGCGCGTGGGAATATGACTAAAAATATCACTAATACAGGGTTAGAACGTATGGCCGTAATATTTTATGGGATCTCATGGGCTCGATAATGGCGCCCATAGAACTTTCTTTGGCGATTTCGATTTATACGTTACGGCCCCGATATTTCATCGGAACAGATCGTAATCTAGAATTCTAATAGAATCTAAAGTAAAAATTATAAATTGAAGGGGCAGCCGCTATCGCTCCGCTCTGTGCTATAGAATTCAATTACTGATGATATAAGTTTTGTAAGCAATGGCACCAAGAAGCCTAAGTATATATTATACTATTTTGTCCACCCATTCTATACACTTTTTCGTCAGCGTGATATACAATACAATTTCGTTCGCATAATATAATAAACGCGAAACAAATTTGTGGGATATACAGATTTAAATGCCCCTCTTTCAGCACTTGTTGTCAAATTTCGTTAAACAAACCTTCTATTATATTTAATCTCAAATTGAATCTTTACGGTACACTAGTTTGTAATGCGTCCCAAAATCAAATCGAAAAACAAATATTCAATGTATTTAAATATAAAAGAATTAAGAGCTTACGTTTATAGATCAAGAAACTTGGATGGATGTAAGAACGATCGTTTCTCTGGTGATTATGGTTAATAAGAGGGCCTTCTGTGTTTCAGGCGTATGTTGATTTGGTGAAAGCATGGGCCTGGAAGAGCTTTACTATCATCTACGAGAACAATGAAGGATTGGTGCGGTTGCAGGAACTCCTGAAGGCACATGGACCCAGCGAATTTCCCATTACAGTTAGGCAGCTCAGCGAGGGTTCTGAATATCGGTGAGTGTTCTGATACAGCAGATACATATATCTTGATACAAAGAACTGCATGGTGGTTCGTTTTATTGCTGGATAAGCGTGCGACTTCGTCGATAAATAATGCATTCGACTGTGAGCAATGAGAGGAATAGAAGGAACGAATTGCTATTCCTGATATTACATCACAAAAAATATTCTGACGCTGTTTCAAAAACGCTTGTCACCTTAAGACAGGAATAACTCTTGATTCAGTGACAATATTATACTAATTACACTTCGAACTTCGTAATGCTATTTCCTCAAAGTCTCGAAAATACTAGAAGAATTAATCAATGTTTCGAGTTTAAATACCACGCAGAATCACAGGATTTCTGCCGGCTCGGCTACTAAAATCAGGTGTTTCTTCGTCACGAGTAATCTCCTTAATCCACAAATTAGTTCCTTATTCGAGCACAATTTGGAGTAGGGTGGACACGGAACTGTAGTTATAATAGTTAAATTGCTCGCTAATACGGCGATTCATTCGACTATTGGTTAACCACCCGCCAGTGAATTCAAACTTTCCAAGTCGACTATTTGAGCATAAAAGGATTTCGTAGAACGCTCGTGGCGAAAGGTAAGCTTCAGCTAAATCTCATTATGTCGGCACCTTAATAAAGTTTCTTCCCCTCGAGTCAGAGATTTGCTTGTTTGCTTCCAAACATCAGCCCTTTATGGTTCCATTATTGCCGATTACTTCCACCACTTAAAGCGTCGTAGCAGACGAATCGAGTGCGATTCTTCTGTGGATTCTTCTTTCGAAGATTCTTCAAATAATTTTTCGATGTAAGTCACCGAACTGACTAGTCTGAATAACTCTTGAAAACAGTTCGGATTTCTTGCGTGTTGCTGGAGATTTGGTAGCATTCCGTACTGAAACAAATCAAGTCGTTGGAATATTTTCCACGCGAGAGGAAAATATTAATATTAGCGTCATTATGTCTCTAATTGCATTCGGAGCCCAGCGAGTCACGTTCGAAGATATTCCTTAAAGTTATAACGAAGAAACTTATACCGATTATGCCTAACGAATTCATCAGCACGTTTTTGAGGTAGCGAAGAAAGGAACAGAGGTATCTCCCAACTGATTAGACGACGTTCATTTCCGTCAGTTGCAAGCCACCGCGTCAGCAACTGAATTCCTCTAAATCTGATTTTATCTATTATGCACGCCGTAAAGTTCCAAGAACTCCTATTAACTTAACCAGCCCCGAGTAAGAGTCGCTGTTAGGTTTAAAGGCCGGATTCCAAGCGCCAGAACATCTTCGTTTCTGGTTAGTTAAACGAAGAATCTTCGGATGAAACTTCGGTGTGGCCGATCCGACGGTGAAACAGTCTAGCAGCGAGACGATTCATCAAGATCCATCACATGTCGGGCAGCTTAACAGCCGCCGCAAATGTGGATCCTAACGAGCTAGTTTTTACAATAGACCGTTTCGCTTTTCATGCATATTAATTTTTCCCCCGCGGTATGCTCGCCGCGTACACCGTTGTCTAATTAAAAGAACCCGGTATACGGTAGAATTTTATTTGAGTGAAACGTGCGTTACTAGAACTGTGACCGATGTTCAATTCAAATCGTCCGACATTTATCATTATCATGAAGAGAATTGTATCTGAAGTAATTGAAGAAGAATAATCTGCACAAAAAAAAAAGAATTAATCAATACTGACGTTAGAATTATCTGCAATCCTATCTTCAAAAAACGTGACCAAAGAAAATGTCAAAAATTCGCCGTCGAAACGCAACCATGCTATCGAAAATTGAGCAATTCCACTAACGTACGACCACTCGCAATTACATCCTAAGCTAACAGGCCCATAATAGTAGAGACGCTCGTCGCGTTGAAAATTCAACGGTTTCAATGATCGACATTGTCGTTGCATTAACGCGGCAACGTGCAAAAGCGACCGCGTCGCGATCGATATCCGTGCGGGGAATATACCATTACGAATTAAACGGCTCTGTCCGCTTCTCTATCGATCGTCCACAAACCGCAATGATCTTCTTATGTATCCGTGATGCGAGTGACGTGTCCATTACGCCCCGGGTATACGTGTCGATCGTGCGTCGCGCAGCAAATGTGCCGAATCCTCCGTCCCCCTATCAAACGGTTTAGTCGTTGATAAGAACGTCCACGCTTCTCGAGTGCGCGCACTCCAACGCTTCGGGGCGCTTCTCTTCTCGCCGATCGTTTCGCATCCGCGGCGCGGACGAAGAACTATTCTCTGTCGTTGCATTATTCATAGTACCGCGGGGCAACGTTGACTTATTGTAGCTGAGCCGTGGGACGAAGCCCAGAACGATAGGGATTTGAATAAATTCGGTTAGATGTTCGGCCGGCAGCGTGTATACATTTCGCTGGAAAATTCATCGCTCGCCGCGCGCGTCTCCGCGACACACGACGTCGCTAATATCGGATGCATTGTGAGGAAATTGTTTGCCCCGTTCGTTCCGTACATCGTTCTAAGGGTCGACGTTGACTCTTGCATCCCGGGGGATCCCCAGCGATCTCTATGCATGGCTTCTTTTCATTTTTTTTCTTCTCTCTCTCTCTCTCTCTCTTTTTTTCTGTTCCGAATGTACGGTTACACGACCCCGACTCGAACGTTCGTCTTCCGCCGCAATTATTCGTTCCTCCGGAGAGGTGGGAATAATTTATGCGACAAATACCGCTGTTTCGAATGGCGTTTCTTTGTCGGTGTATCGGGAAATGGGATTCCAGTGGTATGAATATATATGGACGTGATATGGCATCGCGGAATGCACGCGCGTCGAGTGCCGTTGCTGAAACAGTAATTTATTTTCTCGGTGCTATTTACGTTTGATATTTTTCGGTTCACCTCGTTTCACGGTGGTTAGGTTCGTTGAGGTATTTACAGGCCCCGGCTATTGTCTTAAACGGTTTGTTAAAACTTGAGAGGGGATTTTCATGAAAGTTTCGATACCTCGCATAGCGCTCGATGGACTCTGTAAAAATAAGTCTTCTTTTCTCGACGGTTATCACTACGCCGCGCTTCCGCTCGACCCCTGTGCAACTTCGAAAATTAGGTGGCTCCCGATTCTGCTGCGGGTTACTTTACGATCGACTTCCGCGAGGAAGCAAGGGGAAGATTATCCCTTTGAAGGATAACAAAGACGCCCGGGAAATATGGTGCTCTTGAGCATCCGACATTTGTATTGCTAAACTTGCGTGGATACTGAATGAAAGTTTAATAAGTTCCTCGGTATACGGGGTCGGAAGAAATCCGCCGGATTTGCAACTTACTTTTGGACTTTCTCAAATTTGCCATTTATTTCGATTTCGCGGTGCACGCGGTTTCCCAGAGGCAAGAGGAACGGAACATGTCTCGTTTAGATAACGGAAAAGGAAGCTCGGAGAATAATGGAAATTGTTGTTCAACGTAACGTACGCTCGCCGAACGAGAAATAAAGAGCAGAGAGAGAGAAACGAAACATTACCACCGCGTAGCACATTCGAAATAATTTTCATCGCCTCCCGATCCATGGTGTCGTACATCCTCCCCATAGTTCCAATAATATCAATTTACCGCCGCGTGTCAATGACGAGTATTTGCCGAGCGCGCAGAACTCGATCCGTTTCTTAACTTCCGTCGCAACGCGCACGTAACTCGTTTAACAACTGACAATAGCAGAATTTCTATCTCCATGCTGACAGAAAACACAATGCCGGAGGACGGCAATGTCCAAAACAGCAAACTTCCCCCGGGAACACAGGGGTTCATGCGAGTTTACCGTGGCGATGGCACGTGTGAATTCGTGGTCGCCGGTCGCGCTAGAAAATAGCACAGCTAGACCGGAAACGGTAATCCTGGGAACGCTTGCGGTTTCAAGGTGAATAGACAATCGAAAGTGCTCTAACTGTGCGACGGGGACCGCATTCGGGGAGCAATTGCTGTCGTTGAATGGGCGTCCTCGTCCATCAAATGGGAAGCACCCCGACCAGGCCGGTTCGAGACGTGCTGGATAATACCGAAGGGTATTTTAGCCGGTGCAAGATAGGAAGTCGCAGCTGACAACGGACAGGCGTGAAGGTTGATTTCGAAGATGGCTCCCGCGAGGATCGAACGAAGCAGTTTTGGACGACGGTCGATCCGTTTCAGGGGGGAACGGATTCGGTTCGGCGCTGTGCTGCAAGTTCCGGGAGGTCCGCGTTCTTGGTATAATTTTGGGAAGATAACGGTGTCGCAGGTTGCGCGTGGTTCTATCGAGTACCCGCTAACCTGTCGGTTGGATTTTCGTTGAACAGAATGATCGTGAGCGAAGCTATCTTTCGCTCGAAACTTTCATTTTCAATGCTTCGCAGATTTCTGTATACGTAAATACTATTGAATTCTGTGAAATATAGAATATCCGCTGTCTGCACAGTTCCAAAGGGTCCGTGGCGACCCTTAAACAAAACGAACCGCGCCTTTCGACACCGATATACACGCGGCTCAACGGTAATCTCCGCAAAAACACGTTCGCCGAGCCGGATCGTTTCGAGCCGCGTTGCGGCAGGAATGGAAAATCCAATTTATCGGTGTCTTTGCGCACAAAGGTGGGGACGCGAATTTCTCAAAGAAGAAACTTCACCGCGGAGTGCCTTCATTTCGTGCCGTCGATGAGCGTAATCGACGCTGGAAAACGGTTCCGTGGCTGAAAATGAAAGGGGAGGCCAGCGAAGAGGAGTAAAAAAAATGGAGGATATAAAACAAAAAGAAGAAAAAAAAAGGAAAGGCATCCCAGGTCGGTAACTCATCGGAAGCGAATTCCCTTTGATCAATCAGACCCCCCCGTTTCACGGACGTGACGTAACATCTGCGGTGGACCAGGCGAAACATCCTTGCCTGCCAGCCACGGCTCGCAACGGCCATTTCGCTCGTTTCGAAGTTCAGGACATCGAAGTTACGGGAAATACGTCGTTTGAAGTCCCTGCCATCGGCTCCTTATCGCGCTTCCCCGGAATGCCTGAATTCCGCCGGGGCGGATCGGAATCGAACGGCTCTTCTTTACCCCTTTCCGTTCACCTCTCGAAACATTTCAATTACTTATTCCTTTCCGGCTCCCGGCACCGTCTTCGTACCTTTCGTTTCCCTCCATTAACGACCACCTTGCTACCCATTTACGCAGCCGTTGTGCCGTGAAATCCCGGCGTTGATTCTGCTTTCCCCCTCCACCCCGCCGACCTGGTGAATCATTGAAAGATCACGGTAAAAGCTTTTCGTTCGGATGGAACATACATATTTCTTGCGTTCGTGACGTCGAATAGTAAACGACTAAATGCCTCTGTATCGTGATTACGATCGTTCGACGTTGCGCATCGGTGCGGGCATTGTTGGATCTTTCGTTCGTATTCGATGATCTCGTGATTCGATCGGCCCGACCGGTACGGTTTAGTTGTTGCGTTAAAAAGCATGTACCATCGGGGGTATAATTTTTGTACCGGAAAAGACTCGAGGAATGTTTCTCCTTCTTGTTTAAGTCGTTCGGTTGGGGGATTCGATTGTATTGCGACAGAAAATCGATGAACGGTCGGGGAGGGGATTCTTTTTTCCTCGTAAAAATCACAAGAGACGCGGAACGTCGACCTCGATTGTGGTAGGTATCCACCGTGCGGCGAACCCGAAGTAGCAAATGATAGTTCTTCATGGTATTTTACGATCGGGGATCGGATTCCGGTAATTTCTCCCCACGGTAATAAAAGTACCATCGAAGAAAGCAAAAGTATTTATGCCTGTGCGCGGACCTGTCCTCGGGAGGGGGCGTGTTAAAATTCAGCCGGCACCGAAAAGCGACTTGGGAGTTGAACGTTCCCAGTTTTCTCCCCGCAAACTTTGGCAATGCGTCTTTTTATCAAGCACGCCGGGGGTATCGAGAGTGGAAGATTTACTAATATCTCCGCTCATCGTTATCGAAGTTTCGCGGATGGAATGAAAATGCCGAAAATGAAAAGTGCCGCGATTCATCTTTCGTGTTGCGTTTGCTTTAAATGGGACTTACATTTACCGTGCGATCGGATTACGATCGATTGTCTTATTAGGGAACTGCGTGTCGAAATGCGTACATATCGGTATTTAAATTGGGCGTCGCTGGGCAGCGAATAAATATGAAACTTGTTGACCGGAGCAGAATAACAGTGATCGAGGTCAATAATTGGAATGCACAATTATTGAACATGCAGAAAAAGTACGAAGACAAAGCCATGCGTGTTACGAACATCGATTCGCAAGTCGCCGAATCGAAAAGTAGCACTGGTAACGATAGAAAGCGAAGGCTCCTAATTTCAGACGCAATGCGGGATTGAAACTGAGCAGCTCAGATGTAAACGAGTACCGATCGCGGTCCCATCAGCTCTACGATATCCGAGATCAATCGAGAGTCCTGTGTGCATTCAGACGAGAGCCTCCTCAAACAGGATGCATAAACGGGAATGTCGTTGACGGCGGCGTGAGTAATCGTGCGGCTCAGCGATTATTAAATTAAACAGAATCGAGCGAATCGTGTCTTTTCGTTTAGCAGTAAAACGAAAGGGGCGATCGTCGTCAAATATACTCGTTAACTCGAGCGTGATAATGAGGTCGATTAATCTTTCGGTTTTATCGTCGCGACCCTCGGTCCCCTCTGCCCCCTCGATTTTTCCTTTTCTTCCCCTCGCCGGCGAGCCCGTTCGCGTAACACGCCGCTCGTATCGGGATTCCTGAGGGGGGAGTGGAGTGCTTGAAATTTTTTCACGCTTGAATATCCCCGAGATCTAAGTCGCGATTTCCATAAAAAAGATTTAGACCCGCCTTCAGCGCCGCTCGACCGCTTCATACCTATTCATAGCATGCAAATGCAGGTAGCGTCGTTCTTTTCAGCTTGTGACCAAGTAAAAGCAAGCGCGGAGGAGTCTCATCAGCGTTGAAAGCGATGTTCACCGGCGCGGCATGTACAAATAAATTTTTAACCGCTGAATGTGATCACGCGCGGTCGCGCACCGTCCACGAAGGGATCGATAATAGGAAACAGAGAGGAGAGTCGCGGATCGAAGGGTTGCAGCGGAGACAAAAACGGAACATGATTTCGCCGTAATTTCATTAGCCCTCTCGCGGTTTACCTTCGATGCGCTCTTACCTGTGCCGGGTTTGCACAGCAATATAACTGTCCCGGTGTCTCGTCCCGTTCCACCCGCCTCCCCAAGCCCCGTCGTCGTTACTTCGTCGGAGGGCGGAGGGCGCGTCTGCTCAGCCACGAGCGAAACAAAAGGGCGACTATACGGAACAGTGAATCCGTCAGGGGGTGCCCTGTACCCGTCCCATTTCGTGTCGCTGCCTCCCCTTTATTTGTATTAGTCGCTCCGTCATTTGGTGCTCCAGTCACGGAACAAGCTCGGGGACCCCCCCTCACGGCTAGTAATTTTGTCGCTGGCTTGCGTTCCGTGGAAGTCACTGTTTCTCGTGGGCGGTGGGATTTACTTAGAAGTTGTGGGCGGAAGGGGGGCGATAAGCAGCGAGATGTCCTTCCGCTCGGGTGGAAAGGGGAAGGAACAGAATGCACCGACGGTGCATGCTTGCAATACGCTTGGTCGAGAAAACTCGCGGTTGAATGTCTTCGTTTTCGGGAACGCAGTTGTTTCAAGGGATTTGGAGCGGCGTCTGTCTTGCGCTCCGCGTGGAAAGGTGATCGGACTGAGACGACTGGAGGAGGGTCAGTGATACTGTCAGGCAATGCACTATTGTTGCCGCAGGCTGTTTCAACGAGCTGGAAACTTTTTTGTTTTTTGTTCGGTGCCTCGTTTTTTAATTAGTATGCTGATAGCGGGATATTTATGTCCAATAAGGAATATCGATTGTCTTGTACGTAACTTATATAAGAGGGAACTGAAAGCGGATACCGTTTGGAAGGAGTAAATAATATTCGGTTGAATATTAATTTTGTGTGAAATATGAAATGTAGGGTGCAAAGGGATGAGAGAGACATTGATTAATAATATATTTGCAGCCTTGTCCTATGGGCATCACTACGTGGAAGAATAATACCGTCCCTGTGTTAACGATATTTTGTCTAGTTTTATTACTATTAGACTTAACCGTAACTGTAATACTAGTGTTTCAGGAACCAGTCTGAGACGTCGCATAAGATATATGTGCGTGAGAGTTCCCCTTCGGATGGGTGAAAATCCTTCGATTCCAGTAATGAGAATTTATCGTTTCATGATTCCTTTTTCACGTAGAGTCGAAACGACATCAGAGTCGGAAGTCTTTTCTCCAATTTTACCGACGAGAAGTCGAACCACGATGGAAGCATTACATGTTATCGAACCTCGACTACGATTCCCCTTTTTCTCGTACAACAAAAAAAAAATGGGTCGAGTGATCCGCGATAGTAAATTAGGGGGGGGGGGGGGGATTCCTGAAAGTAATATCCTCGTCAGTCGTATCAGCGAAAATCCGAAGAAATTCTTCTTCCGTGTACGTACACACAGATATGTGTGCACTTATAAAAAATCGCGTTCGCCCCGTTGTATTCCCAGTTCGACGCGACTATAATCATCCGCGATAGAATCGTCGATCGTGGAACAATGTGGGCGAGGAAACGAGCCGACTTCAATTAACTCGAGATGGGAATTAGCAGGAGTGAAGGAGGCGCCCCATTTGTATAATTAAATTTGATTCCGATGAATTAGTCGTTCGAGGAATGAAAAACTATTCTTCGTCGTGGAAAACGACGAAGAGTCTCCCGGTGTCGAAGTTTCGAGCTAATTATCTCGTAGCAAACAAGCCACCGGGTGTGCTTCCTTTCTTCTTCAGAGTTGAACAGTGCGATGAAGTTTCGTTGACTGGAATCGGGATGAGAGATTAAGAGTAATATTGACAGTGACTAACATATTTGCATCGTACGTAAGAGTGTATGTAGGGACAATTAATGCGCGAACGAGTACTAATCATTTATTTAACGAAGCCCTTGGAAAATTCGCTGAATACGTATGTATTAAATAAATATTAAGAAAAAGCTTTCCAATGTATCGCGATTAAAATTATAATGAGATTACCGACGCCTATATTCTTACTGTTCTACATACACTGTTATACAATAAATTGGGAACACCTCCCTTGCCTACCGTCTAATGCTGATTTCCACTTGACACAAATCACCAGTCTCACCTGCGCCATCCATAAATCAATTACCCCTGCGATATCCGTCGCCACGAAACCCTTACCACGGCCATTGAGCGTCATCGAATAGACGAAACTCGAGATTGATTTACCCCATTGGGCGCGCATTATACCCCCGAAGATCGCAGTTAGCCGTCACGTGCTCATCATCTCCAGTGAACTTTGGCCGCAGTTTAACATCGGTGAACCGTAGACGTTAGGTTACGTGCTGCAAACACGCCGCTTGTCTCAACAAGCTGTCCGGCGTGGAACAGCAGCCAGCAACCCCTTCGCGGATCATTTCTCATTTCAAGGGTGTAACGGCGCGTGGGGAAGATGCTGTGGACGTCCGGAAGGATGGGTGGCGAAGTAACGCTATGCTGGATAGGACGTCGTGACGGTGGCCAGAGGAATTCACTCGACGTAGATAACGGATGGGCCGAGAAAGTTTGCACGGCAATAACTCATCGTTCACACCTTATTTACCTAGACGCCCCCACCACCCCGTTTTAGCGTACCTGCGCCTCGTCGAATTCCGCCTGGATTGAATTTTAACGAGCTGTGGGCTTGGAAACGGAGCTGGATAGTGTACGTCGGATACACACGAGGTGTTTCAAATATCTCAGTGGTGGTTGAGTAGAACGTTGTGGGATTCGTTGGGGAGAAGCAGAAATATAGAATTTGTAATACCGTAATTGGGATACGATTGTTTTATGCCTGCGCACCTTTTATCTGCTCTTTTGAAGAAGGATTAATAGAAACACGTTAGGTTAAATTTGCAAATAAATCTTGCCCCGCTAAACTATCATATATTTCGCACTGTATTCGTTGCGAAGATCGTCGCGATTCATCACAGAGGCTCCTATTAAGTTAGAAAAATTTCGCCCCCTCTCCCTGCTATTAATTCTTCTCTTACTATCGTTCTAAACCCCTGCGCCCCGCCGCGGGCAATTTTCTTCGAGCCCGTCGCCTGTAAGTAACCGTCGGAAAACTATCGATTCGAGGGGCAGCGTTCGGAACGGCGCGGCGGCACGAAAATTAATAATTGAAGAAACCACTGACTCGTGCGCCATAATTCTATCGTCGGGCGATAGGTAACATAGATCAAATTGCGCGACGAGGAACCCCAGTCACCTGATAAAGCAGCTGCCGCCGACAGATAGACTCTTTCCCCATTCCGACGTTCACCCCTCCCCTCATCTAATTCTCATTTCTCCCCTGTCCAAGGAAGGATTCTGTTTTCATCCTCCACGTATAGTCGTCTTAATTTATATGGAGCCTTTCTTTGCTCTCCGTGGTACCCGACGACCCCTCATGCCCAGGCAGCCACGAACTTCCAAGATTCTAGCCGTATCGATTACGGGGCAATTTCTTTTTAACGAGCACCCGATAGCGTCTCGGCAGGGTGCTACCCGGAGGGAGGGCGACGCAGAGTGGCGGAGGGGCGCTGATTTAGCACGAAGACCTTACGATTTAGAGGGAAACGACGGCCCCCTCCACACCTATTCGGCCATATAGCCAGTAATCTCCTATCGACTGGTAATCTCCAGCAACATCTTTGGATTTTACCTGGCCACCACGGAGACGCGATAGAATTTTTCATCGGGGCCCTCCTTATCCGGCGGCCCGGCTCGTTCGATTAATTAGAAAACTTTTCTTCGACTGATCCGCTCGACCCTTTCTGTCGGTGCAACTTTGAATTACCCACGGACGGTCGCTTCGACGCTGATTTCGTACGTATGTTACTATTGTCTTTTTGTATGCATTCTGAGGGATTTATTTTTTGATTGAAGAGGGAACGTGACGAGCGTCAATAAATTGTATTCAACTGAATTACTGGGTATTATTCATGTGGACATTATAACGGAACGATCAAATTTAATGAATATCTATTTAAACTTTACAACGAGGAATGTTTTGCGTTACGCAACTGTGCAAGGCAAAACGTTACCACCTGCATTGCAAATTTGGTCGGTTTCCAAGAGTGCCAGGACTCCTAAGTACTGGCTTTCGTTGGTATATTTTTAAATAAAGTATGGTTCTCTTCTAATTAAAAATTGTAGATAGCAGGATTATATCCATCTGCAAAAAAGTGAATAATTGTCAACCGTCGTCACTAGTTTCTTTCCAAAGGAGTAAAAAAGAGCCTGAAATTCAGCCAACAAGCAATTTTCTCTCTCTTGTGAGTAAGCGTGTTAACGAGCTAGTTTTTCAAACGCTCATCCGGCTGTGACTACGCTTTACAGCCGCACTTGCTGGTATAGCTGACGCTTTTTTTTTTGTCATATCTCTATTCCTTTGTAGTTTACTTCTATTTGGTTGCACGGCGCCCTTTGGAAAAGAAGTAAAGTACATGCCGCGTCTTTTCCATGAAAGCTGGCGTTCGTCAAACGCTTCTCTACGCTGTCATCTAGCCCTGTGTCTCCATTATCCCCTTCCTCGGAGCCCTTATTCAATAATGTTATAGTTCAATGTCCGATAACAAATTGAATTCAAACTTAATCGGAGAACTTAAGTGAAATTAATATTGCTTTCTATGAATTAGTCTTCCGACTGTGCTTCGAGTTTTTCACTCCGTTATTTAGTGTTCAATTTATGCCTTCAAGTTCCTGCTAATGGGATCGTCTTAATAATTATATATACAGTGGCATATCGCACAAATTAAAATATTTATATTTTAATAACGATTGACTTATTTTTTTACTGCAAGTTACAGCAACGTAAATTCGTCCCAGAAAATTTTGCTTCATTTCTGAAGACATTTCTGTCACCATCAGTTTCACCGTAAACATATTATACCCGTCTCATATTTAGACAATAATATATGCTAGGGTATGTAAACCATCGCTCTAAACACCAGCTGTACGCCTTTCTCTTTGAAAGGCCCCAAGGAAGTGTCAACCGCGATAATAAATCATCGTTGTGCGGTATGCAACGGGTGTGCGTTGATGTACGCCGATGACTTCCAACGTTATCATTACTTTCTGTACCATCTGTATCACACTGCACGTTTTACACATATCCCCTATGCAGACATCACTTGATTTGATATTTATTGTCGATTTCCATATCACAACTTTAATATTATTTTCGCCCACAGAATATTATCAGGATTGTAATATGCTGAAACTTAATCTCAGCAGAACAATTCTGAATACACCTTATGTTTCTAGATTTTTATTAGACGATTGGATTGTTACTAAATTTTATTCTAAAAAAGATGTTAGACAAATTTGTCGATAGAGCAAGCAATTGTGAGATACTGAAGTTCGAATAAGTTTCAGTAGTATAGGTCAGTCGTTGTCAGACATGCCTTCTATGCCCTTTCCTTTTTATTCCTTCTCTACATTTGCCTTCCCTGTTCAACCCTTCCATTCTCTTGCCACATCGAAGTACATACATCCTCGCTGAACGCCAAGGATGCACCGGAAGTGTCGTAAGACGATGCATCATCGGCTGACACGCGTACGAGCTGTACGTCAACTTGCAAATGTCTGAGAGCGCAGTTGAAATGGTCGTTTGTCTTCGCTGCGAAAATTTCAGATTATCTCCGTAAAAATGTCTCGAAAGCATACTTCCTTTTTATTGGTTCAGCCGTATCTCCATACACACCAGAAATAGTATAGAATTTAATATGGGCGAGGAATATTGGAATAATGAAATGGCACACTCCTGTTTCAATTTTGTTGTTGTTCAGCTTTCCAGAATTATGTGACATAATTAATATTATAATACAAATAGAAATTCAGTGTGCTTGAACCTTTTGCCAACGCCCCGAGCAAAAAGTACGAAGGAGCGAACCGTAAAACATTTAAAGACGTTCCCGTCGCCGTTTCAGCTGAAGCGAATGAATGCATTGCAGTGAAAACAGTCGGAGGTTCATAAACAATATCGCCATGAAAGGCTTGCAACTGGGAGAGAACGTAGAAGTATGCTACGCTGTGTTATTCATCGTGTGTCGAGCATGGCTGAACGATCGACATTCCAGCAATAATTCTCAACCTCGATTTGAACGTTTCGCGATGCGTATCGTATGAAAACCTTCCGTCGTGTAAAATTGCAGAGGGCGTTTATATTTGTTCTGCTGCGTTGTTTGGAATTAATGGCGCTGTTCATAGTTTACGACGTGCACTAACTTAATTCAAATTGCTGTTATTTTAAGTTACGGCTCCCGTGAAACGGACTCTGTAATATTTAGCAAACGATACTTGATAACGACAGTTTACGACGTGGCAGTATTTGATGAAAAATACGTATTAATAATAAAAAGATTGCCGAAATATTTTTCTCATTTACGCATCTTTAGTTCGAACGACGACAGGATTAAGATAATGCACAGGCTTCACTACATTCTTCATTGCATTAAGAGTTGCACAATCGGTCGACGTTTTTAATTACAGCAATGCTTCACTTTCCACAAATCTTCGTATACGCAAATGGCAGCCGAGGCTACAAATTTATTCCTAATCCGTACTAAATCCAGGGTTTGTTCGCGCATTACCGAGCCATTGCAATGCGGCTAGTGCATGACTTATCGGAAAAAGCTTTCTACGTGACGTTTGCATCGAACACGGGGATCCCTGAATAAAATACCGTGGACACGATATTCCTGGCCCCGCTTGAATCCGCGAAATACCGCGACAACGATCCGTTAACCATCTGCATATTGCCTACCTCCATCTGGAGAAATTCTCTCAATTAATCCGCAATTTTCACCTATGTAAATATGCTGTCGTTTATATACGTACTTTGTTTTTTTATTCTTATTTCTCTGTTCTCAATTCGGATAATCAAATTTTGCGCGAGAGAACCACAGGTCAGCGGGGTACTTTGATATTGGAATTTCATTTTTCCAACGGGCATTCTATTCTATACAAGTAGCGCACGATATTAAATTATATCTACAATATCCATGCAGCATATTTTTAGGAATTATACCATTCCTATTAATCGTACCATTTTCAATAGCTTAAGGAACAGTCTTCAATCACGCGGATTCAATTCAAAGAAACTATTCCGTCACACGAGAATAGAGATCAAAACTTAGGGACAATAAGGCAAAGGATCAGCTCGTACCAAGGATCGGTGGATCTGGCACGCAGAGGACAATATAAGGGACGGCCGGGGCAGTGGAATACAGTGCCAAGAACGTATGCAGTTGACTGCAATGGCGGTACACGTGCTCGTTCCCGGGGCAAAGCGACCGAGGAAGAATGCCTTTCAGCCGTCCCCGCGAAGGAATGTCTTTGCCGTGGCAGTTCGAAGATGAGGGGCAACTACGTTGGAAAAGTTTACTTTGCGACCGGGCCCGATCGCGTTAATGCGAGTTTGAACACAGGCCTGGCTGCCATCCGGCTGGGCCGAAACTCGGCCGGAAGTTTTGGAAATTTGCAAACTAACTGATGGAAACCTCATTTCAAGCGAGTCATCTTGAAACGCGGCGTTTCCGTTGGAACGTTGTCCGTGCAGGTGCTACAATAGCGGGCGAAATTCGGAAACAGAATTCAGAAGCGGAGGAAAGGAGGGTACAATGTAGGATGATTTATTCTTTACGGCGCGGGGGTTGGGTGTGGTGGTTGGACGTGACGTTTCTAGCGTTATGCCGCCGTAGATATTAATGAACGAAGATTAACGTGGGAAATATAATTCTTCGACTAGGCGAACCTGTTTTATGATTATTGTGAAGTTATCAGTTGACGAACTTCACCCGGAGAGGCTAGAAGAGTGAATGTTCGATGGGATGTTTGAATTGTTTAAGGATATTATAAACAAATGGCATTATTTCGACTTTCGGGCAAGCTAGAACAACGATCGAGAGCTTAAATTGAAGGTAGAAGTATAAGGTGCCATCTTCGACAGGTTTTAACAATATTCCGTGCGCGGTTGATTCGTTATATATAATTAAACAATTAAAATAATAATTACGCGAAAGTGAATAAAGTTGCAGCAACGATATAATTATTGGTGAGTAGCCCATTCATTTCACTTTAATTTGAGACCTCGTAGATTAAGAAACAACCACCAGGAGTCAAAATAAAAGAATTTTAATTTTATTCGAAGAAAAAAACATGTGGCGCCATCTCGCGCTTGATTCACTTCTGGAAATGCTACATTAATGCTCGGGTGCTTAAAATGAAGGTAAATAATGCTGCCAAATTAGTATAAACGATTTATGAATGATACCTACGCTATGCATTTTTTATAAACAATTAAAATATTCCTTTGAGAATTTCAGCGTAATTATACAAGCGAGCTGCTTCAAAATGAAAAGACATTGTTCCTTGGATCAAGAGTTTTAATTTAAGACGTCGTTGATTAAAATCGGCCCGGTAGAAGCCGAGATAATTGTATTTGTTTAAGGATATTCTAAACAAATTGCAATTAGTTCGACTTCAACTTCTGAAAGGTCTGGTCTATTGCACATTATAGTTAGACTTACCGTGGACCCTTAGTTTTTAAAATAAATTGAAGGCGTGATTTTCACTTTGATCATTATTTAAACATATTTAAATGTTTATAATCGAATAACCAGTTATTCCACTTTATTCGTACATCTCTACACAATCGTCTCGTATCAAGAGCAACTGACTAACTATTACCGTAAAAACCCGAGACCCTTCGACAAAGTTGAAAACCTGCGACTTTTTTCAAACTCAGTTGTTCAAATACCGTACGTTCTGGAGAAGAACGGTCTGCAGATTCGCATTCGGCACATAAAAATCTATAAGACACGCCTATTGGAATGTACACGATTCGAAAAGAGTTAAAGTTTGTCGAACGAAGAAATTGATAGTTACGCCAATGGAAAAGTTGCGAATTTATGAGGGGATCGAGATTAATTTGGCGTTACGACAATGCATCTGCGCAGCCTTGCAAGGCCGTTCCCACGCGTGACGCTTGGACAGCAGTAGTAACGGCGTACGCATTTCTAGGAATTTATATGGGTCAATGGGACGTTCTTCATTCATTTTTCGGCGAAACTTCGAACGGCTGTAACTCGGTACAGAATTGTCGGATCGAGCTCGTAAAAAAAGCAATTTAATCAGCGCGATCTCCTCTGTGCGACACGTGTACGCGGAGACAATTCTCGCGAATTATTTATAATTTGGATTGAAGGGGAATCATTCGAGTCCTGCATTTTTAGAAACAATATTAACGCTTTCGTCGGGAGGGCCAATGATTTACGTGTTGTGCCATAGCCAGTTAGCCAGCGCGTGCGATATATTCGACGAAACGCTCGGTAGACGGCAACCAGTTATCCTCTCTGGTAGCCTCGGCACTCATTGCCCATTGGGAGCACTACGCTTATTCCAATCTAGACTCTGCTGTGGCGTGCACAGAGCAAGAATAATGTCGGCCTCGACTACGGAGGGTGGAACTTCGGGGAGCATCGAACGTGTAATCGCGATTTATTCGAGAACGATGTTCAGGTTCTGCTTCCACCACTGTACTACGATTTTTCGGCGAATTTTAATTCGAAGCATATCACTGGTACGTGCTTTGAAATTATGTACCGTTGACGCAGAAGGCGCGACAGTAGAAAGTATAAAATATCCAAGGTAACCTGAGATTGTTGTAAGGGGATACTTGTCTACAAAAATGCCCTAGAGCTCTGGGTTCTTCCTTCTTTTATGGTGTTTTAATTCTTTCTATATATGTACAAAGTAAGCATGATAAAATTAGTCAACAATAGGATTATCAATGATAAAAATAATCAACGACAGTTTTGTCGAACCGTCGACGAAAGTTTCTTAATTAATATTATTCACATCATTTTTTCGTATATGTATACAATGATATCATACAAGATAATTCGGTTGTCTAACTTTTTCACGATACTTTGACCATTATTATTAATATCGAACGACGAACCGCTCTTAAATCATGTCTGGCAAAGTGGATGAAACAGGGCACGGAAAACGACCGAGAGTTCAGCACATAAATCACAGGTGAAGGGAAAACGAGGAATATCAAGATATAACAGGAACGATCAACGAATATACGATGCGCGGAACTTGGTCGGGGAAGTTGTGCTCTTTTTCCTTCCTAACTATTGTCGAAACTTGCAGAAAGATAACCAGCCGCCACGGCGGGCAAAGTAGACAAGCACAATAAATTGCTTTCCTCATTCTGAAACGCGGTTTCCGCCGTAATTTCAACAACTTTTCGTTCGCTCACCTGTTACGTGTCCCGTTCACCTGTCCGGCGACTCGAAATATCTTCGAGCGACACGCAACCGTTTGAAATGCGTTTAAAGCGACGCGTTATGTGGCTAGTACGATTCTCTTGGTTCGAATGCCATTTTCTGCGGATATTGGTTTCAATTATGGAGACGCGAAGTATTCTATCTGTAAGTTCTTCGCGAGTCGAAATTTAATCGCGATGGAACGTAAGGACGAATTTTTAAGCGGAGAGTGTAATGAAATTAAAACATATCTCGCTATTCTACAGATATTGAACGACATCAAAATATATTTTTAGCAACAATTCATCAATCAGTACCAGACAGCAGCGATACCGTTTCACCGCGACACAAACTACCATTGAAGAATTCGAACGACGATAGAATTCTTATTCATGCGAACAACCCTCCGCTACACGTCGCCCAACAAAGACATCGTATCCTCTGTTGAAAGATGAATGCGACACTCACGTGTCGTTCGGTATCGGATAATCCCTTCCACATCGCGCAACACCCTAAAAAAACCTGTGCTTCGTATCGAGCTCCACCGTGTCGAGAACTTCGTGCCCACACAAACCCATCGAGATTGGTCTTCGTTCCTTTCTTGTACAAAACAGAATGAATAATCGGGCTAGGAGGACAATAAACAATATGTCGCGGTAATGTACAACTTGGCCACTTCGTACGCACGATAAACACCCGACCCACGGAACCGCCACACCAAACGCCTTATCCGTTGAAAAAATAACAGGCGCGCGTTCGCGCGAATGTATTTATGCGGTGCACTTTGTCATGCTCTCGCCGACCCAGTAGTTATGCCGTAGTTAAGCGCGGGCACGTGCACGGGCATAAAGACGACGCGACGCGTCGCGACGTCGAGCGCAGGCCCTCTCGTTTGTCACGTGGCCCGCCGGAAGAAGGAACTCCGACAAATATCAAATGCTGCGTGCCCGTGGGTCCACCGGCGATGCTTGAATCAATTTGCGGTGGGAATTATTGCGAGCGACGTTCGCAACTTGAAGTTTGGAGCAATTTATGGTCCCCGCTTGGCGCACGCTCTCGCAACGAACTTGCGAATACTCGTGTCGTGGGAATTGAACGCCCGCGAACGGTGGGGGGGCGGGGATAGTGTGCTCGGGGGAAATTGTTGCGGAAAATCTTGTTAGATAATGGACGCGGTAAGAAGCGAAGAAATTGGTGGAGGAGATCTCTTTGCTGATGAACTGGGATGTTGTTCATTCGGGAGATAGTTGCGAAGTGTACTCTTCCGCGATAAAAATTAGAATGGACGAGCGGTAAGAACCGCGTGACGGCCGCGAGAACGTTAGCGCCGCACGGTACACCTGCGTAATACGAACGCACACGTCAGGAGCACTGTATAATATTTCAGGGCGAATAAGAGTAAGCGTTGCGGTTGTATCGCGCGATATTAAATTTCCAAATTAGCGCGAACTGCCCGCGTCACCCTCCGAATAGTAAATCTCCGTTGCACAGGCAACGCTCGACCGCCCCTATTAATTCGAAGATTAAAATACCACTTCCACGTAGCACTCGCTGGGTGAACAATTAGAAACTGCTGAGCATTTAACCAAACATTATTATAATCGTCCATTACACCCTTAATAATAGAAAATACTGTGCACCGAGTATCGGCAAGCAAATTTGGTCAATATCGAAATTCCTCGTGCATCGACCCGATAATTAATTCCACCTGTATGCATATAATAGAACAGCTTCAATGCTGCCGATGTTCAGTATCAGCCGTGCAGCGTCAGCATCAAAACGTGTCCCGTCCAATCGAACAGAAAAACCCGTTCCCGTTTTTTTTTTTTATCATTCGCCTCACCTGACAAGTTATCCTGATTAGATTAAAGCGGTCCACGGCGCGCATAGCGATAGAAATTATTCACCCCGTTTTAGTCGACGTTCCACTGTCGCGGTATGCGACCCAGGAAGAAAACGGAGATCCGGTTAACGCGGGCGCAAGTGCACAGTTGTCCTCGCCACGCTATCAGGAGTCACGGTTAACATCGTTCCTCTCCGCTCGGGAATACCGCGGGCACGTTCTTCTGAAGTCTGTCCCGCCGCGTAACCTCGAGATAACAACTACCACCGAATAATACAATTACTCTCGCGCAAGTAAATCGCATCCCCTCCCCCTCGTATCCCGACGACGGTGGTTCATATTTTTCTTGGCTGATCGCGAATGGTAATCCGCGTCCGCTTGGGAGAGGCCACGGGGGAAAGTTGTAATTTCTAACTCGTCGCGGCTCTTAGGAAAACAGCTTCCACCGCGCTCACCGGGGCTGGCTTTAATTCGCGCGAACCCCTTTGAATGCCATTACCGGGGATTTAACTTACAAATCGCCCTCCCGCAACGGACATTTCCGCCCACTCGAAACTGTTTGGCGTCCCTTAGTCGTCTATTTTCGCTTGTTGCCGGTTCGGAGTTTTTGCCCGTGTTATGCAGCAAACGGAGAGCGCGGCACGTGAATGGGATCGATTCGAATCTGGCCTTTCATCATCGAAGTAGAATGTACGTTGAATTGCGTTGGAAGCGGTCGCACAGTTTTGTTTTTGTCGTTTCGCGATTTGCTCGACAACGTTTCTAACCGCAACGTCGCGCCGGACACGCGGATAATATGATTTCGGATGCGGCGCTAACGAGAAAATTAAAGTTTCGTGCCGCGAAGGCCGTGGGTCTAATCATTTTCCGAATTGCGTTTGTAAACCCACGAATTGCTTCGTACGCGTGAAAGCATCCGAGGAAGTCGGAAGATATCGATCGGGACGAGTACGTCGGGAACGCGACGTTTGAAACAGGCATCGAACAATGAGATTCGACATTATTTCTCGTTGATAATTCTCAATCACGAACCCCGATAATATCCGAATTAATACGTCGTAATATAATTACGTTTCGTTCGTTGGTGAAATTTCCCCGATGACACCAGTCGCCAAATTGACAAGCAGGATTCGACAGCAAAGTAATAAATACATTTCGAGAGTGCCACGTATCAGAAAACTAGTGAACCCTTAAATTATGTTAATTAAAACGAACCAGCCTTAGCTATGAAATACCATACATCGCCAAATACATTCATTTACGCGAGCACATATTAAAGTGCTCTCGAGAATCTCCGCGTCTCGCCCACATCTAAATCCCCGCGTATATAAAAAGAATTTCTCAATTCTAAAGGAAGCAGCGTACTCGTATTCGACCATGTGCATGCCCTCGCGGCACTTACACGCGGAACATTCGGGACGCGGCAACTTTTGCGCAGGCAGTGATCAAGTGGACAAGCACTTGTCTTGCCTTCGCTTAATACACGCCGCGTTTCGTGCTTCACCGTGGAACTTGGAGTTCCTGCCGCGAATAAAAGCGCGCGATCCGAGCAAATAAAATCCCTCGGGCGGACGTTTCCACGGAGAGAAAAGGGATATTTATCTTGGTTTTCACGTGGTCTCGCCGCGAAAATTATGGGGACGCGTGAAAATTTGTTCGCCGCGTTCCTCTAGGTATTCCAAGCGGAGAGAAACTTTGAATGGCCCGAATACGGTTTCTTTTATTACTGTCCGTGTTACGTCGACTTCAATTACCTCGCCCTTGGCACGTCCTGCTCCTTTCCGCGTCTGAATTTCGTGCGCGGCGCCAAGTTTCCAAATGTTGCAACGAAGCTGCCCCCTCGATTCATTATTACGTGCCGCGATGATCGTGGAACATCGTTTCCGAGGGTGGCCGTCTCGCGGTTACCCTTGCATTTCGTGCAAAGAAAAAACTGTTTCACGCAACAGTTTGCTTCCGTGGCGATATTCCATTCGGTGTGAAGTACTCGAGGACGTTGACCGGGACATTTTTCCAAATTTTCACGGGCGATCTATATCTAGAATTGTGTGAAAGTCCATGAGTGTACTGTCAACTTTACATTTGCAGCAGTTAAATAGAATTCGTCCGCGTTCGTTCATCACCATAACAGTTTAATGAGAAAGGAATTGATACGTACGATTTTAGCACTCAGGTGAATGTACACGGCCGGCAAGCTTCATCAGGCTACTGGAATATTGTACTCGTAGCACGGAAGCTTGGCGAACGCTCAGATTGCTACACAGAAATGCTCGGTAAGCCAAAGAGCCCATCTCATATTCCAATTCAGCAGATCGAACGACCGATTCTCCACCAATTTACGAGGTCCACTTATCCAGCTCCTCAAACCACTCGCGCCACAAAATTCTGTCAGCAGTAAAATATTCAAACTAACGGATCGGGTACCGCGTAAAACTGTCCGCCCCGTTTACGTCGTCCTCCAGCGAATAATAGCTTATCCGATAACACCCTTTCCCCCAACCTCCGCGCGGCCATTCATCGTACACAGGAACCGTCTCGAGAAAACCACATCATTCTTTGACCCATGCAAACAGTCCACCGATTTACCTTGCCGAGGATCCTGTGGGTTTTGCAACAAAAAAAGAAAGAGGCGTTCAGTGGTTACGTTTGACCGTTCAAGATGAATTTTCTGTACATAACAGATATATAATAATAATAATAATAATAATAATACTTTATTTCGCCGCCTGCCTTTCGGCTTTGCGGCCACTCCTTAATTACAATTTTCTGCTTACATCTGTCTCTTACTGTCTAACTTACATATATACATACTAATATATATTTGATCTTTCTGCAGCCTACAAACTCTTATCGGTACTACTGTATTTTCTCCGCCCTCCATCTCTATCCTCCCCTCTCTCCTTCTGATCCCCAGCTGCTTTCCCCATTACATAACAGATACATATGTATGAGTGATTCACCTGGAAATATATGGATTCGATATTTTATCAGATAACAATAAAAATAAAATAGGATTAGCAGCGATAATATTATTTATGTTTAGTAATTATATTTCTCCGTTATCGAAATTGTTTCACGTCAAAAGCATAGCGACAGCGGAAATATGAGCAGCACTTCGTCTCGGATAATTAATTAAACGGCAAGTTCGAGGTGCAATCCATCTCGGACGTAATTTAACTGGACCTACGATCGGGAGCGTTCTTCTTTCGACTGGTTCATTTCCGTGACAATTTTCGAGCGGCACAGCTTCCGGTCAGCGGAAATGCACTCGTTCCGCAGCATTTCAAACCGTTCTGCCCCGCTCAGTAATCTCGGTCTTAAGATTCAGCATCGAGTAAATCGGCTCGCATACGACCCACGTAACGTACGATGGCCATCTTTAGCCGATGTCAGAAAGCGGAAATTAAGTTTCTACCGACATGCATGCAAGATATTAGAGACACTCTTCTATGGTCGTTGCTCCCTTGGCCAGTCGATAATTCCGCGTCGCACGCCTCATTTAGCTGCCACCGAGTTTTGCATAAATTGACTCGAAAGATAGAACGGTATCAAGCGGAGGCAAACGAATGTCCAAGCAAAAAGAATGTTGGAAACGCCGGACATGTATCGTTGATAGTACGCGAGGGCAATTCCTGGCAAACAAGTTAATTGAAAATAAATAATCCTCGAGCCCACATTTTTTCTCACGACCGAACTACGCCTCGAATCTTCGACACCAGCTGTCGCTTTGGTTATTGCAACGAAACGAAAAGGAAAGTACTCGCCTCGGGTCGTACTCGGAATATTGCAAATATAAATGCTGTTACGAAGTGGTCGATTCTCTGAACTTTGCGTACGCCTTTCCTCGTCCAGCTACATGTACCGTACGATTAATAAACAACTTTGAGGAATTTTATTGCTGTTTCGTGTAGAATACAGCCATCAATACTATCAGCCACATTTGCATCGACTGTAACTTAGCGCGCTGGTGGAAAGTTTGATAAAATCCACAGAAAACTATTTTGCCTAAAAAAACAATTAATGTACCTACACTCCGCTGTTCAACGTATATTTCTTGCATTAGGAGAACAGGGGGGTACTATAAATTCCACGGAAAACAGGTAAACTAGATGTTTGAGGGCGTACAAGAATACTTAATCCCAAAAATATTCAACGAGCCACGTTCCACCCATAAGAAACGAACTTCCCCGGGACGATCCCATAGTACCCATAGCCTTGTCAGGTAGATGTTCTCAGCGAAGTAACTCCGCAAATCGGTTTTCGAAGCCATTCGAGTCGCGTTCGACCCGCATTTCACCCCGTTTCAAAGGCGGTCCTGTTTTTCCTAGAAATCCTCGGAGCTCTGTGAAGAAATTCGCTAAATATCGAAATGCTTTCGCCGCCTCTCCACGGTAAGCCCTCCTTCTGGTTATAATTAAGCTCGGCTGCACCACGCGCGTCCTCTCCCAGCCACTATCAAGCCCTCGTTCTTCGCGCAAAGCTCCAGAGAACGTCGAAACGCTCTAACGCGTCAGATCGATGCGAAACTGTTGGATGTTCGATCGGTTAGAATTAAACGGCTCGAGTGAAGAAATCGGCTCTGTTGCGCGCCATTAACTGTGCTACGTTTTATTCGCCTCTCGCTGCTGTCGCATCTCGGGCGAAGAATTCATTGCCCGATGCATTTTATTATTGCCTTGTCCACGAGATTTTCTTCCTGAAAGAAATAGAACACCAGTTCAATGATTTATTATTATTATTAATCCTAAAAGATAACATTGAAAGTATCGCGATAATGATATTTACAGATAGGGAATATTTTGAAACATTGACAAGATGGTTCAACATGGTCCCAAAGACTCTGCTTCTTTTTCTATTCTATCTTTTTCTCGGTTTCTCTCGGGCAGCACTGCAGTAGGGACAGCTGAAAACGAACCTGCGAAAAATAAAAGAATCGTATCGCGTTCACAGGAAGAAAATGGCGAGAATACGTATAAAAGGAATATGTATATACGAAATTCTTATTCATTTACGACGATGAAGGTAAAACTAAATCGTTCGAAATTTATTCCGCAGAGTTTAGTCGCTGGAAACGCGAATATACGAAAATTATTATACCGCCGGAAAAAGTTGAGTTCAAGCAAAGTTATCGTACTTGCCTCCCAATTCGAAGTGCCTCCCCCCCCTTTTTTTCTCTTTCCCGATATTACACATTCCGAAATTCTCGAGCGGTTCCACCGACACCCAATGTACATTAGCGGACGTTGGCTCGTTCCACATAAATTTCCTGGCCCCGTACGTACTTATGGCCGAGTTCCAGCGTCGTTGGGGGCGCATTAAAAAAAAAAAGAGAAGAAAAAAAATAGGGGGAAAGAGAGGAAAGAAGTTTAAATGTGACCGCAACGAAACGTATATCACGCGTGCCCGACAATCGAAGGCGATTAAATGTTGCCCCGGTGCTTTCCATTACGTAAAATTGCGCTATCCATTATCCGGGGGGGAATGCGAAGTTTTCTGAAAAGTTTTGCCTTCCATTAACGAGTATCGATCCCGTGTACGCTAACCATGGAAGAATTGGTAACGTAAGAACGCATTCGCCCCGAAGGGATCTTTCCTGCCTCTGTACACGGAGGGACGGAAGGGCGGTGCGATTGTTTCGAACGACTGTTTTCGAACGAGAGGAATTTCTGGGACAACTTTTTCCAGCGAAATTTTACATCCACCTCGCGGAGGAGTGGGAGACCCCGCAAGCCACTCTCGCAGCAACGACGAAACTTTCCCAGGGACTGCGAAATGAATTTGAAATTGTCGGACGAGTTGCGTGGCCGAGTTTCGTCGGCTAAAGCGTATCCTTAGTACGTTTAATACGGAGGGTATTTTAACGTCGGTCGTTTCGCGGGTCGACAGGTGTAAATAATTTTTGGGTCGTAAGTATTTGTGGGCGTAATGATATCGCAGATGATTGTCATCGTGATTGCAAAGCACGAGAGAATGTCCAGGTTTTCAATAACCTTCGGATGGGGAATCGAGTTGGAAGGAGTTGGAACGAATTCGTGCGAATTTCGTAGGGACGAGGGGCGAGTTTAAACCGTGGTAACACGTGTCGAACCAAGCTGTTGCAGTTTTGTGAAAATTTCGCGCACGGAAAAAGCGCCGCGTTAAATTAATTTAAGTTGAAATAGGTTTGGGGATCGATGGAACTGAACGACAAATATTTTTCTTCGCCTTTTATACAACGAGGAAATTGCTTGCAACACAATCTCGCACGCGTAACAGCCAATATAATTTCTTCAACAACTTTTACGTGAATTCTTAACAAGTGTATTATGCAGCTTTTCAATTTACCTCTGTACAGAGTTTCCGTACACCATTGTAACTCGTTTAAATTCTACGTTTAACAAGAGCGTACATCGCCTCCTTTCGCCCCTTCGTCAACTCTCTATTACATCCTCGATCAAACACTTCCAATTAAAACCAACCGACCCCTTGGATGTGAAAACCACATCCTTTATCGTTCCAATTTCACCGGGAAAGGGGACGACAAGTCTAATTCCTTTCCCCCAAGTTAATGGCCAGACGCGTGGACAATGTATCAAAGACAGGCTAAAAACAAAACCGATGGCCGGTATCATTCTCCCTGCATGTGGCCATCAATCTCAATAGATAATCGCGGATCTCATTAGTCACTTTGTAACTGACGCGTTGATTACCGTTGTAACCATTACCACCAAGCCCCCATCTATCTTCTATCCTGTTCATTTTAGAACGACGGTGATAGGGCAATCGGATAGTTCATTGAGCCATCGGGGGATGCAGGCGTCGATCGACCATCGCTACGCTACTCTTCCTCCACTTTCGGATTAAAAAAATATTCCACGAGACCGGGCTTGTCGCCAACGATTCCACGGCGGTTCCGTTTGGTAGCAGCCGATCCTCCCACGAGGACGACTATCTGGAAAGGTATCTCGAAAGCCATCGTAGACTGGTGACGAGCCGAGTAAAGAGGCGAAGGAACGGCTTGGAAAGAGGAACTACGGACGCGACCGGAGGGAAGCGAGAGACGTTGCTCGGCTTACGTTCCAGTGCCGGACTGTTCAGGGCCTTTCGAGAATAGAGCCTCGACGACGGCATTAAGTTAAAGGGAATGAACGACGGATACGTGGAGATCTGGATCGAAACGGCGACAGAGGGAACGACGACGACGGACTGTGGAATAGAGAGGGACGCGACTGTACGAGCGAACCGTCTAGTTCGTTCGTTCGTTCGTTCGTTCTTCCGTAAAGTCGTATCGATTCCTTATCATTCTCAATGCAAAACTTTATGCCCCTTGTTCCCGGGTATCGCGCGGAATAAGCCCGCTTGTCAGTGCTCGCGATGCTGGATTACCCCGACTGTATGTCTGACTAGTTCGTAAAAGTTCGCTACGCCACGGGAACGATCGGTTCCTCGCTGGAGAATCCGGGAGTCTCGTTCCATCGGAATGCTGCTTCGCGATGCGCTGTAAAGCGAACCGATCTGTGTTGCATTGTTTAGTCCGAATGAGCACTTCGAGGCAGGAGCTTGTCGACGCTCTACGGTGCTCGCATTTCTTCTGGACACCGACGCGACCCTGCTCGGGAATTCCCGTGACCAGGAAGCGCGAAATCGTTTGGCGAATAAAGGAGGGACGAGCTGGTTGTACACGGTTGGAGTCATGCGCACCCTGGACGGTGTTCAAACGGAGGCCGCGTCGCAGAGTCGACATGTATTTTTTCAAATAATTAATTCACGATGTGACACGGTGACGCGAACTGTCACGAAGAGCTGGTCGAAATAAGAGACCAACTGGGCGACAATGGCAACCGATCCGTCGAACCGCACAGAATACCAGTAATTGCTGAGCAATCGCGGTTGAACGTGGACGTGAAATTGTTTAGCGTTCGGTTACAGCCGCGGGAACCATGTGATTAGAGGGCTGTTCGGTGGTTGTTGAACGTGGCGCGCTATGTCGGCCTTTTTTTTTTCATTGAAATTGGTTGCGCAGAGGGCCGAGCAGATTTACCTGTGGCTATCGATGGGGTCGCCGAGATCGGTTTATCTGCGACAACTCTGACTGCGTCTGGGTGACAGACTATTGGGGTAAGAGGTTGGCAAAAGTGGAGTCTCGACCCTCTATGTTTCTCGACGGTCTCTTTTAGTTGGGGTCTAGCATGATGCATAGGTGACGCGTAACGTCTGTCGACTTGGGATAGTTTCAGGGCGATTTATCTCCCGGAGAGTCTTGAAAATTTAGGGCCACGATTTGGCGAATAGTCCAGCCGTATAAAACATGATTCTCGAAGATGGTACCTATGTGTCGAAGGTGTGATGCAGAATGTGGTCCGATTTTTCATGCATGAAAGAAACATTCTTGCTTCGTATTAATTCGTTTTGCTGGAAGTACTCTGAAAGTTATATCGAGTATGCCAAACAAGTTATTTCTTATTTACGCCATTCGATTTCCACGCAAATGAAAATTACCATTTTTAATATCCGCCGTAGTTCAGCAGGCGCGAAACACTTCCTTTTTAATTGAATTATCGCGAATATAATATCTCTACTTAGCTATTGAAGAGTCGCGAGAATTGTGAATAAATACGCGCGGATAAGTTATGAAGTTGCCTTTGAAAGGCTCTGTAAATTAATCTCACTGCCGGCGACCCAATACGCCACTAACTGTTCCTCGCAGCGCGCAACAGTAAATAACCAACAATCATTCTCCATGTACCAGGGTCGTTAAAAATAATTAAAAGCCAGGTAATACAAATTCCTCGGCCTTTAAAATCCTGCATCATAATGTCGCATTCCTCCACCAGTTACTCGGCTCTCACAGAATTACGCGTACCCGCGGCCAAAGAAATCTCGCCCGACTGATTTATCATTCCTATTCAAACTTCTTAATGTCCGCATTAATAGGTCGCGAATCGCACAAACGGGCGGCTCAGATCGTAAAACTCGGCGTCGCTGCATCTCAGCCTCGATAAATCTTGCTTACCGCTCGACATTGGCCGACATATATACGATACACTCTCATAAATCCAGCCAATCATGAACCATTCTTCCATCCGACGCTATCCACGCTATAAAAGACGCGCACTCGTTCAAACACGTAATATCGTAACTACCTCGCCGTCCCGTTCGTTTTGCATCACGATCCTTCGGATCGTCCCGAGTTGCATTGTTCCGCGACCTACTCGACGAAACTTGGCATTAGAATTGGGCCAATGGTGACCATTCTTTGGACCGTTCGCCCATTCGCCAGCTGGAACGATGCGCGCGAAAAGAGACGACACCCCCGTTAAATTATGCAGAGGTTCATGAAAGATTCGCGCAATGAGCAGCGGTTCAAGTTGCACCGGGCGCATAAGAAGATTCGGATTATCGTGCATGTTGGATGAGAAGGCGGGCGAGAGGCCCGGGAGATGTTGCTCGCGGTATGAAATTTTGATTCGATGTGCACGAAACTGTGGGCCCGGAATCGGAAGTTGCCTCGGTCCCGCGGGAGCGCCGCACCTGAGAAGGAATGCGTGAGAACTGCCTCGTGGAATGATCAGTTGCGCGATTCGCAATCAAGGAAGTCACGTCCGATTTTGTTTCTTTGGTTGCTTGGGGAACGGCTTGGATTAATGGAAGTTTCATCTATGCCGGTTCCGGACATTGCATTAAAAATATGACTTTAGAGGGGACTCACCGTTTTGCGTGATTGTTGTATAAGAAGTACAACTCTCTTGTCGCGTAGTAGGTGTACCAATTGGCAGTCCGCTACTGTTTCGTTAATTGTATCGCGTATCGCAGTTGCAGCAACGAGACAATGTTAACATTTCCGATGAACATAGACGAATTAGAATTCGCAATGAAACCCCGAAGTCGATCAAATTTTAGAGGGTTACTTATCGTTCCGTTCGGTAAAGTAATACACAATTGTTCGAGAACGATTGAACGATGTTTTCAATATTAATTGCTTTTCAGCGAAGCATAGTGTATCATTTCCAGCGCATTGCTGGCATCCGATATTTAATTGGATGCCGGTGATGGTGGATTCGAGTAAGCTTTTGACAAATAACGATAACAGAGATGTACTGAACGGGCCAAAAAAAAAAAACATATAAACGCCATTGTGGTTAAAATGTGTAGCTACACATGTTGCAGAGCGCGCGTTTGATATTTATACAGCGGCGAGTATAACAACTTTATCGACGCCGCAAATTATTAATGCGTCCGCATTGCAAAAGTAATACACCTAAATAAATGGTGGGGAAATTTTCGTGTAACTTTCAGGACGGAATAATTTATTCATACGCAAAATATATATCTCTCGTCCCATGGTGCAGAATGTAACCTCAAGAACCCGGGAGCAGAATAGAATATTCTATCAGGCACATCCTCTGCCGTGAAACGACTATAATCCCATGACCTCCTCGGGAACATCATGTTCGCAAATTATACCGAACGACCGTGATATTTTCAAGTTCGTGAAAGATACTGCACCGGAGCTTCGCCGGGGAACTTTTTTCCGCGGGGACATCGCGTCGCTTTTAATAGAGGATATCAGGGGCAATCCGTCCCCACGCGAGATATACTTGGAGAAGAGGTTCGTATCGCGTTCACCGCTACATGCCTTTCCTTGCCTCTGTTTCAGGCCGCTGCTGAAGCAGATAAAGAACTCGGCTGAGTCGCACATTGTACTGGATTGCTCCACTGAGAGGATTTACGACGTGTTGAAGCAGGCGCAGCAAATAGGGATGATGAGCGACTATCACAGTTACCTTATCACCTCTCTGGTAAGTCTTTTCATTAAATGGGAATGCAATTAACGCTGGCCTCGCTGTCGCGTTCACTTTACACTCTCCCCTCCTCCGTTCAAACACCCACTTTCGTTTTATTAGGTTATTGCAAACGCAACGGCTGCTGGAGCGCATTTGTGTTATCTAATTTTTTTTCTACAATTTCCTGGACCGCCTCGCGAAATGTATCCGATTTTTGTTTTACTCGTCGAATGTCTTACGAACCCATAACTTTGCCGAAGAATATTCACGTAAAATTGCATTTCAATTATTGCGTCGGTAACAGTATATTTGTTTCGATAATTCGTTATTTTTTGGGTCGGCAACGAGACTTATCTTCCACGCTTATATCTTCGTACATATAATCTTTCTAATTGACACAAAATTCCTTTCATATATTACAATAAACACCTAAACCACGATAACTTCGCGATAACTGCGAATCGTTGCAGAATTACAAAATCAGTCCCATCGCATGCAACGACTTAGCGCGAGCTTCGTAATTGGAACCGTCTTGTCTCGAACAAGGGTAGCTTGCATAAACTAATTTCCTTCAAGCTGCCTCGTTCGCCGTCGTCCGATCTTTCTCGCTCTTTTTCGTGGGCTTAGGGCCACGTTCGTGATCGAATTCGGTAAACGCTAGACGGTACAGGTAGGTGCAAATTATCGATAAGAGCGCGCGAAGAAATCGATAACGGGGGTTGTACCGTGACTGGCTGGCGAAGATTGTCTTTCATCGATATTCGAATCGACGTGGGAACGCCGGCTAACTGGTTTCTGATTTTATAGAAGTTTCAGCAAGCTGCCTTGTCACCGTTCGACAACGGCGCTCGTGCCGCGAATGCGCGGCATATTGTTAAACCTGAATTACGTGGCTTATTCCTTCACGGTTGCTGGGGAAACGAGAGAAATGAGAAAACGGAGGGCACGGTAAAACGGTGAAAATTATTGTACCTTTCTGTCGAACGTAGTTCCTTTGAGTCTGCCCATTCCACCCGGGGAAGTGGTTCCATAACGATAAAACCTATAACGGTCTTTATTGAATGGCAAATTTCTTGGCAAACAGTAATTTTAATATATCACTTGAATCAAAATTCGTGACAACTACTTTTGCGATACACCGAACAGGTAATGCAGCACGGGCTGTACTCGCGCAATGAATTGTTATTTGAAAACAATTTTAATATCGACGATGCAACAAAGTTACGTCTCGGCTGCGAACTTTTGGCAGCCAATCTCCGTCCTTTTTCGTTGCTGCAATTTGGATAAGATTCGATGCCCTCCACGAGCACCAATTCTCCTTAGATCCCTCTCGGATTTCGTTAAGAAACGAACTATCACGATCATTAGAATAATCACGGACTTCCGACGTCCACTTTAACGTCGTTCACACTCGTTTTACCAAGTTCACGCCTCGCACTGACAAAAATGTCGCAACGCCCCCGCTTCTCTCTGCGATTCGCGTCGATCCGACGAAACAAAAGGAAATAACGAGGAACGCGCGACGTGTAAGCAGCTCTTAAAAGCAATGTCGCTTCGTGGCTCTAAGATGCCAAGTATTCTTAGTAGGTGCGCGCATGTTTTCACGGAACACGGCCCCTCGTTTCCTCGGGTCGATTCCCTGGATCACGTTCTTGCATTAATGCACGCAGGGGATCGGGTCTTCTTTGTCGTTGCTCGCGCAAAGAGAATATCCCGATGGTTCGAACAGTCTGCGCGCATTTCAGTGATTCGAATTGCGAGGGATAGAAGGGGGCGAGAAGAAATCGTCGCACGTGTTGTCCCAGAATGGCCGGGGGGCGCGATCATTGAAATATTGCCGATCGTCTCTCGATATTCTTTCTTTCTTTCTCGAGTTTTCTATCGGTGGCACGTAACGCAGGGCCAGAGACAGGGGAATAAAGTTCGCCGGGGACGGATGCATCGAAACGACATATCGTGTCGCGAGATACGTATTTTTCCTGTTTCACGCCAGCCAGAGAGAGAGAGAGAGAGAGAGAGAGTCTCTCTGTAAGGGAGGAAAAATTCGCGCCGCCCCTTCCCGACGGAAGTTTTAGAAGAGGACTTGCTGCATGGAAAATTACATGTTTAGTAGGAGAGTACCGGCGGAGAGGGTTGTCGCTATTTTTACAGCAGGTTCACGACCGCGTGGCTAAACATTTCTCGCGGGTTTCGAGTTATTACGGTATTTTCTGGGCCATCTGCCTCGGATAACGGGGACAAAGGGAAATGTAGAAATGCGCGTATCAAGGATGAGTTGTAACGTTCCCCGGCGAAGAACAATGTGTATAACTCGATCATCGTAATGTTGAATAAGTCTTTACCTTCGCTAATAAGATGATGCATCAAGGGGCCCATAACGAATGGAACATTGTACGGAAACGTTCAACGTACATCCCGCCGTCGGAGACGGGAAAACCTCCGGCAAGATTACTAAATTACTTTATCTTCTGTAATTACCGGGGTTGCGTCCATGCAGCTCGCTCGACACGCGTAATCATCAGGCCGCATAAGGTATCGAAACTGTGGAGAAATGTGCTCAACGAGTTATCAAGGAACATAACGAAACTCATCGATCCTTCGATATAATGCGTCCACGCATAATGTTGCGCCATCCCCGTCGACCCGGGTTGCATTTCACGTTTTCCGCCCTATTTTCTCGTTACTGTAGTACCAGCATTATCGTCGTACCACTATTATCGCGTCCGAACGACTTGCTCTACTCGCCTAATCGCGTCTCTCAATTTTTTTTCATCCACGCAGAATTAACTTGCCCAGCATCGAACGTTGTTAAATCAGCGATAACTGAACCGCGCGAGGAGCACTATCGAATTCGAACGTCCGAATGATCTCCTGTGCGCGTAACGTGCACGCGAGTACGTACACCGCCGGCCAAAAGTTTGGAAAGGCTTTCTCAGTTGCGCAAACGTTATACATAGTTCGCTTTGTTTCGACGCGTTCGTGAATTTGCAAATTTGACACGGTCAATCGGTCACGAACTTGATTTACTCGAATGTTGCGCGTTTAATAAAGTTTCTTAACCAAGCTTCCGACCGACAAGTGCGCGTCACTTTTACTCCTGCGAAAGAGAGGCAGGATGGCCGCAGTTAGTTTCAGCAGCTATGCGTATCCTTGTCCGCGGCGTCCTAGGGGTGTTTAGTCGAGCACGGTATAACAGGTTGCCCGGCGAATAACAACGGCGCAGATTGTTCGCCGAGTCTCGTAATTATAAATTACTCGTAATACAGGTGCAATTTGTAGCTCCCCTTCGCCCACGGTGTGCCACACAATTATTCGGTGGATGCGTCTGGAAAATGAGCCACGGCGCGATCAGAAGCGGAAGGATAAACGGGCCCGTGTTCCTTCGAGGAATTATTCCCGGGTATCTGCCCCGTGTGGCGGCGTTCGTCCTCCCGGATTGCCCGTTGTAATTGGAAAATTCATTCGCCCGGCGGCCGTGTTCCTCGTCTTCTTATTGGGCGTGGCATTTATCAGGTCGAACCATAAATAACGATGTTCTTTGCGTTACGGTAAATGAAGACGGATATCTTGTTTATGCGGCGCGAGTGTGAAATGTTTTCGACGCGGCACTGAAAGGCTACGCTCGTTCCCCCTCGTGGCGGCTCGCACTCGAGGAAAGTGTAACGGGCGCCAATTTGTTCGAAATAAGGTCGAGTTAATGCGAACTGACGAACAGAAAGAATTTCACCACTTTATTAGAAACTAGCCGCTTATTTTCCTGAAATATCGTAACGAGGCGTTCGTTATTTACGGACATGCCGCGGCGAACCCTTCAAATTAACGGCCGAGGCGGGCTGGAACAATTGTTTGGAATTATAAATTGCGCAGAATAATTTTCTGTAATATCATTGAATTAGGATTTAATGGTAATTATTAAGTGAAACTAGTGCGGCTTGAAAATTTGTTGAAAATTGCCCTCGAAACTTTTCAAGCGGTGAAAAATATGGTGCTCGCTTTTTTCTTTATGCAGATCCGGTGAAAAACGTTCAGCTGGGCGAGGAGAGATTTTCTGTACTTTCGGCGTAGTTAACCGCGAGAATTGTCACGGGGTAATTAGCAATTTATCGTTGTCCGTGGTCAGTCGGGGGCTTCTTCGTAGCATCGCTGACCCGGCAAAGTAGACGTTGCGTATACGTGCAGGTTGTGACGTCTCCTCGACGCGCAGGAATTAGAAAATTACGTTCGCTCCGACTTGTCGCCGGTTTTTATGGCTTTAATTGCAATTAACGTCGCGCAAATATCCCGCTCGGTTAATTTCCCTTGTCGTCGTTAATTTTAAGAAGCGCTAATTGCCGGTAACATCGCTTCCGTGAAAAATCCAAGGTGCTTCGAGGCTAATCTTTTTATGACCGGAACGGCGGCCCTGTATCGCGCGCTCTTAATTAGCATCCCTTTAATAGTCTTGATAAGATTTAGCATTTATTCTTTCCCCCCCGTTCTTTCTCATTCCATCGATATTTTTAATCGCTCCGACAGAAAATAATTGTCGACCCTAAGAGATGAGGAACGACGTCACGATCGATTTAAATATCGCCCGGCAGCATGCGTTTAAAGCGTACAAAAATTGCGCGGACAACTTCTATTAAGAGCGTATAATCGCAGAGTTCGCCAATTGTTTAGATTTATCGAAATACTTGCGAAACTTGTCGAACATTTAACGCTTCTCGGAGCTTCGCGAAACTTATTGAACTACCGAGGCGCTCGGTAAACTGCCGGGACGTTGTCGAAACTTGGCGAATATTAATGCGCATCAAACCAAGTGATCCGTAAATCATGATTGCTCCCCGTTAAATAATAATCCGATACCGCAGTAGATCAGTGTTGCAAAAGAGAAGTCCGGAAATATGTGAAATAAAAATAATAATTTCGATCTGAGGTCCAAGGATTATGAATATGAACCGCCCCCGCGCAGAAATACTTTTCGCTGTAACGTAACAAACCGCAACATTTATCTTCCCCGATCGCGAAACGATCTCCGGATAATTAGTGAATCGCAATTTGCCCGGGCACAAGCGGTTAACAGCAGACCGAACACGGCTCGCCAGTCAGCGATACGTGATAAAAACTAAACAGTCCGTGTAACCCGGCCACGATTTATCTCGGTACGTGTCTGGCAGATTTCAATTTAGATCCATTAAAATGTAAATTAGAGACGGTATTTGTTCAGACCGCGCGGCCGAGGCAGCGTATTCTTATCCAGCACCGCGGTTCCATCGTTCGAGGCTGTACGCCCCGAAGGGTTCGCGTTCGTCACCGTTAAGGGGGTTACGGATTTGTCGTGGCACGGTGCAACAACCCTTACGGCCATTGATTTTTAATCGTTCGGCTTCGCGATGCCGCTCGTTAACCAGCCGCGACGTGATCGCACGCTTATCCCCGGGATCTAAACGAAACAGGTCGATCTTGGCCGAGTGATAACACGGTCCGTTCGACGCGCCAGGGACAAGTGTTACCGCTGATAGTGATCGAATATAGTAATTTAGCGTATCCCGTGGTCGTGTTGTTATTTAAGCGTGCACCTTGCAATTTGTATGTGGAGGCTGTTATTCCGTGCGTGGCGATTCTCGTTTTCATTTATTTTCCAACGCCGCGGCGTTCAGTTTGACGGAAAGCACGGTGCTTAGAGAAATTGTAGTGTCAGTTGATTAAATGGTTCGATTTCTATGGTATTATCTAAGATCGAGGAACGGACGGAAAAGTGGCGTCTGGTTGTTCCATTGTCAGCTGTACGTGTCGGCCATTGTGTACTGTGTTCAATAAATGGCTGATAGAAGGGATATAATTGCTCGGTGTATTGATTGGTCGAGCGGGTAGCTTTCGACGGTGGAACGTGTGCCGGGTTTACAGAGTTCTGTAATTTTCTGTCTTGTGGATAATTGATTAATATCTTACGAACTTCGCGAGATACAAATATGCACCGAAGTCCGGGTATTAGAAATTATGCGTGCGCGATAGACGATACGGCACGGGGATCTTAATTAAATCTATAGCGTGGATGTACTAGTCGTATAATTTTGGATATCAATCTTTACAACCAACTTGAGCATATTGAAGTTTAATCTTCTTTCGAAACTTATCAAACAGACTATATTACTATATTGTTCGATACTGGTAGAGCAATCAATATTTTATGATACTGTTTGGATGGAAAGTTTTAACGATATAATATTGATATTTTTTCTTTTAGTTCTTTTTTTTTAGTGATTGTAGAATATTAAGGAAGGATGCATTTAAAACATGGAAATTCCAGTCTCATTAATTTCAGGAGCATTTTAATAGCGGTCGAATAAAATATAGTCTACACAGGAAAGACGACGTGTCTGGCAGCTATTTATTTTCATTTATCTCGCTTAACCAACCCTTTCGGGCAGATCCCGTTTCATCCATCAACTTGATCTGTTTAAGAAACGATCAAGAGCGGATCATTGAAAATTTAAATAATGCTAAATTATCGTTCGTCTTATAGATAAACGACATTAATCAAATACAAATTGGGCATAGTCTTAACTGACGAAGCATGACTGTTTCACGACGACGAAACTAAAAGGGACAATAGTCCATGCCGGATGGCTTTTCCTGATTGACAAATTGATTAGCGAGGAGGGCACGGTTGCCCGTGTAAAATTCAACAATACGCTACATAGTTTCCATGCGACTGGAGAATAAAAAAAGAAGAAAGTATCTAACGTTGCTGCCATTTTAAGATAAAACAAACGGAGACCGACGAACGCGAAAAACCAAGCGGCTACAGCCCAGTGTCGATTCGCTGCTCTTCAATTAGAAAACACTTCGTTCGTCGAAAATTCGCCACCCCATTACCTGGACCGTTCGGTATCTATTTCCTATTTAATCGAGCGCGTTTTATAGCGCACTGTCCGTCTCTGTATAAAACATCTCCCGACGGGGGGAAAAAAAACCCCCGGAAAAAAGAAAGTTAATTACCGTTCATTACCGTACGGTATCTTTATTATCATAGCGGCGCCATGCTTCTGCCCCACCAATAAAATCCACGGGGTTGATTTACGCGGTCGTTAATTCGGTCAGAAAATTCACGAGAGGAAGCAAGTTCCAGCCCCGTTCGCCGTTTACAAAATTTATGAAAACAGTGTCCTTTGTCCTTCCGTCGCGTCGCTGCAACATTCGTTCTCGTTTAACGAACGCTTCGTGATCGCAATCGATCCGCCGGCATTATTATTCGACGATTCGCGGAAGTTCTTCCCAGGCGAAATCTACTCGTTTGTCCGCCGGGAAGCTCTTTAAACGGTTCATCTTCGCGAAACGTACCCCCGTTTTTACTACTGTGTCACGTCGCGACCCGCTGTACGTCTCGCCAGAGGGGCGATGAACGACGAGAACGCGGCGTTCCCCATTCGTGGCGCGTACGCGGCATTTTTATCTAAGCCACGGGGATGCCCTGTCGCAAGACAAACGCGGATTACGTATGTGGAACGCGTTGCTCGGCGTAAATCACGGGGAACGATAGGTATCGATCGTCGGGTTGACTCGACAGTCACATCCTCGGCACCGGGTACTTTTCATATGCGTCGCGGGCTAAATTTCAGCGACGGTAACGCCCTGTTCGTTTGTCACAGTTTTCAGCAGCAATCCGCCGACTGACGTCTCTCCGCCGCCAGACCGACGACCCACGACGTGGATTGAAAGGCAATTCGATCGAGTCCGACGTATATGAGTTCGCCGACCGAGGGTGGATTATATGGGGGCTAATATTCCGGTTTTTTTCAAATGCAATTAATAATGAAATAAGGAATTGAAAGGAATTACTTGGAATTATTATCTTTTTGTATTATTGCTGCTATCGGTATTGGTATTATTATATAGTTTCGCGCGTGATAGATGGTGGCAGTGTCTGCGCAGGAAAAAGAATGATACGTCGAAATATCGGGTAACGAAAATCCGTTGTCAGTTATTAACTGCATTAAGCTGCCCGTATAATACGATATTAAAATCGTAATATTAAATTTCGTGCGATGGTCGTTAAATTTCCGCGTTATTTCATATTTTGCCGCAATTACGTCGTGAAAACATGAAAACGGAATAAAATTCTCCCCGTTATAGCAGGTTTAAAAAAAAAGGGTAGAGAACGATGGGCGGGATCGGGAATATGAAATACAGCTGTCCGGCGAATCGGGAACGCCTGCGATGGGGGGGGGGGGAGGAATTATGCTAATTTGTTAATAGATAAATCAATCGAGTACCGTTTCCATTAGCAAGATTGATCTAATCGATATTTCAGGATAATGCCCCGAAATTGAAAGCAATCACGCCGACGGGACTCTCTCGCAATGTATGCGCGTTTAACCGACTGATTAATGAACAATTACGGGAAATCAGCTGTTCGTTATCCGTCACGGAGCATACTAAAATAACCACGCAGCCAGCGACGGAGAAGTCTCTGCGTCCGTGTGTTTATTTCGTCCCCGAAATCGTCACATTTTCCTCCGCGATTACGCGTCAGTTTCTAATCGGCTTCCGATCGATGCGAAATTTACACCCCTGTTATAAATCCGCTCGAGTTCGTCCGAAAATTATGAACACCACCGTCCGTCACGCATAACCGATCAATCGCGCAAAACTTTCCGGAGAACAGGCGCGATTTTTCAGGAGCAAAGCGAACAACGGAACACGGAACGAAACGGTGGACCAGTGCCTACGATAAGAATGGTAATGGATCAATGATCGAACCTTCTGGCACGCGCGCAAATAAGTTTCGCGCAACGATCTGTAATCGTATTTCAATAAAGCCCCTATTAAATGTGCGAGTACTATTATCTGCCTATAAAATCGGTGCGATTCAATTGCACCCGTCTAACGAACACCATGCTGTAACAACGGCGTAAAGAACAAGCTGGATTGACGATACGCCCCGTGAAATTGAACACGCACGGTCAATTTTTACCGAATCTACCTCGCCGTACCGATCCACTTTATCGCATACCGTTCGATCGAGGATCAGACCTGTTAATCGATCATGGTGAATCGCGTGATTGAATCGAGCCCTTGAAATTCGAAATGAACGAAAAAATAAATACATCGTCGAGACTGTACCGAGACACGATGAACCGGCGCATCGACTGGGTAACTCGACGGTAATGAGTCCCTGGCTCGTTGCATGTCGTTACGCCTACTAAACGTTCGTAATAAGAAGCTTAATGGCAACGGGGACTATAACGATGATAACAATCATCATAACCGTAACAGGCATAATAACCGTAATGACCAAGCGGGTTGCGATAATACGTCGGCGTCGCAGAATTCGGGGGACACGTCGAAATTTGTGGCCTCGAAACGCGAGGCCGTCTGCAAGCGGCCGTAATTCCGCGTCCGGAATCAGTGTTTCACCGGAGCCGGCTTAATTCGACCGTAGTTGATCCGTCGACCCGTGAACGCTCGTTTCTTACGAGCGTTGGCTGCCTTTCGATCGTCGGGATCATCGGCGGGGAACAGTGAATGAAATTACGCCGTGAAAGTCGATGCGTTGGTTGATCCGGTGATTCGTTGGATCGGGTCGCCGAATGGGAAGCTGCGAAGCACTGGCGGATGGAGTTTGGGAAAATTTATCATTGGTGTCCGGCGTGGTCCGTGTACTGTTATTAACCATCATTAGATGGTAGCGGTGGTCGTTATTCTAGCGTGGACGAGACAGGGGACGGATATTTTGCACGTCCGGCGTGTGTTTGATGTAAGGGAGTATTCTTGCGTTAATGCGTGACAAAGATGTATAGGTGCATCGAGGCGTGGTGGAAGAATTGATTTTCCGGTTTCTGGAATGTTTAGGGTGTACGTATTATGTTCCGAGAACTCGTGAGAATATAATTAATATAAAAGATTGTATCTGTTACTCGTATAAAAGTTGTACGAATGGTTAGTGGGTTGCGAAATCGTCGACATCGTCGAACGAACGTAAATACAGAAGAATTTCATGATAGTGCCACCGTATGTCTATAATGCAATCCCAGTTCAATCACGCGGTCCTTAAAATGCGCTAATTTCCAATGGCCTCCGGCGCGTGGTAAACACTTTGAGAAAACTGGAAAATCCCGAATGGTCTCCTTCCATCGACGCGTCGAAAATTGTTTCGTTCCACCTAATTCGATCGGGTCGACTGAGGGGAAAGTCTGCGTCGCTCGGGGCAATATCGCGACGTCGCGTAAAGAACGAGGGAACGCAACGTCCCGAGGCGAGGCGATGATCGATTGGCCACGGTGTCGGTGTATCGCAGGTATGGTCGATCGAACGACTCGCGGGGACAGCGAATCGAGACCGGCAAACTTATCTATCCCGGCTAGGACGCAGGACAAAGGATAATAAATGGCCGTGGCTGGTTGCTTGAGCATTCGAAAAGGTGGACGCGGCGGAGTTGCGCTTTGAGGCTGGCCGACTTTAAATCACGCCGGCTGCCACCACGATGTAGATAGCTTGCTGGAGGAGATGCTCTCCCCATTCTGTCCCCGAGATATCTCTATTTCTGCTGATAGCCTGCCGCGTCCGGCCAAGTAATATCTGTCCTCGGAAGCGCGGCCGGAGACGCGTTTACGGATTGAACTATGCGAGGAAGCCGATTGAATTGAACAACGCCGTCTGGAGCAGAGATCATCGATGGATGGGAGTTCCGAGCTTCCATTCGGGGCTTTGTAGCTTGGGTAAAATTAGTTCGCCATGCTGGATGTGCGATAATTGAATATACGCGACTGTATTTAGAAGATATCGCTGCAGCGAGAGTCGGATGGTGGAAGTTACAAATCTTGGCGACGGCGTTAATCTTTGCACGGGAAGTCTAGTTAATCCAACCCGAAATTGACACGGGAATAGTCGTTCCTCGTTTTTAATTGTACCATACAAATTATTTCGTTCGGGGGAAAGTAATTGACGATTATCTCGAACATTTTTTAGATGAACCATATGTTTCAATTTTACTCGAACATACGATTTCTCGATTAGGTATTATCTACGATAGATTTACAAATTTTGCACAAGGGTTAGGAATACGGCAACGTTGAAGTATACTTTTCGACGCGCGCGAGTTTATTATTTTCGAATGGAACAGTATCGCGAACGAGATCGATTAAACTTTTATTTCTGCTTCGGGATATCCACCGATTCTCTGTTATCGTTTTAGCGACTTTCGGGGATTATTTGATGACAAATCGGGCTGTAGCGAAGGTTCGCCGGTTCTCAATTTCGAATGAGGGTAACTCGCCGCATTGGAAATGTGACAATTTCTACCAGCCGTACGGGAGGGACGTTCTATAAATCTGACGATTCACAGTAAACGTCGGGGAACGCGATATTAAACGGTTATAGCGTGGAAGCAATAAAATTCTCGGCTGGACAGCATGCAAAAAGTCGTCTACCGCTTGGAGAAATTCATAAAGTGAACTGAATTCCTTGCAGGACCTGCACAGCGTCGATCTGGAGGAATTCAAGCACGGCGGGACCAATATCACTGCCTTTCGATTAGTGGACCCGGAGAAGCCAGAAATTCAGAAGGTCGTGCAGGATTGGATCTTCGGCGAGAAACGTTTTAATCGAGAACTCGACATGGGACAGAGCTCCAACAAGGTGTGGCAAAAAAAATATATATATACTTTTTAACATTACATTCCAATTAAATCGAGTGTGTACTTTATAGAGTGGGTATCTTTCATTTTCACTGCCCGACGGCAACCGATTGAAATATTTTCCAATTAATTACAAACGATTGCTAAAATTTTTGCATTTCAATTCTCACCCGAATTCAATACCATACAAATATTCGTTTCTAAACGTACGCGTGGACGTTAAATAAATTCCTCGAGGATTCGTTTGGACTTATACAACTCGGACACGAAATTGGAAGCGACCGTCTAGAGGACTGAAATGTGACTGCGAAATTGCCGTTCGTGCGTTGCTATCTTCCCGACTGAAACGTATGATAACAGTGCATTATGGTGTCATATAATGCAACACCGTCGCGCTTCCGCAAAGAAGAGGTAAAACTGTGGTCGCATTAAGGCTAATTAAAAGACGTTCCGCGGTCGTTCACGAATCTAGCAACCGTTCTGAACAGCGTCACAGCACGTTGGATATCGCTTTCTCGGAAACGGTTGTTTGCTGTCGCGCGGAACGGAGCGCATTACGCCAACGGAACACGAGTGAAATTTTAACGTGCACGCGTGCCATGTTAATTAGCGAGCACTCGCGTCAGGACGCGTCGCGACGCAACGGATTTTAACAGTTACAAGGCTTGCGGTGTCGATGCAATTTTCCCGTTGAACAAACCTGCTTGAGCTCATCACGCACGCCCCGTATGCATGCAAATTGCGAAGATTGTGCCCCCGACGTGCCGCGACGCGCGGAGTCCCGGCTTACATTTGACCCGGCCACGGTAATAACACTTTAATTTTGCATTCTTCGTGCCCGAGCCCGCTTGACAGCCATCGTCATCGATCTTCCTCATATTCGTCGCGGGGAAAGCGCAACGGAACGCCGCCCGTGCGTTTGGTCCCGGCGAACCGGGGAACGTAATGCATAACTGAGTATGAGCTGTATAAAAGTGGAATGGAAACTTGCAGAAATTGAATTACTCGCAACGCGTTCAGGATTGTTGGGAGCGTAGACAGTTTGCAGCGGTGAAATGGCGATTAGTTTTGAAATTGCGTCGAATTCTGCACGCCGGAACGGTTGGGTTGCAGGAATAATAATAATGATAATAGTAATCTCGGTTGACGCGGTGATTAGACTGGCAAGATGTATATACAAGTGCATTTTTGTCATTTGCGTTTAATGCAAAAGAATTTCTGTCCAGTGGCTGTAGATTGCAAATACGCCGCGCCGCGTTGCCTTGAATTCTCCTAATTACAGAACTTCACGTAAGACAATCTGGAGGTTTTGTTTCCCACCATAGGTATCGCCACAAAAGGTTTCAAGCACTTCGTGGACCCCTTCTCCTTGGCTCTTGTTTGACTTCCTACCCCAGCAACGGTCTTGATTTTCAAGTTCTGAAACACAGTCGCTTTCAACTTTCCGCCCCGCGGAAACCACATAAATAAAACGGTGGCCGTCTCCCTTTTTAGTGAAATGGTGGATCCGGAAGTATCCGGCACATAGGGGACTTTGTCTCGCAAATTGCGTAACTCGAGTATACGCATCGGTAATTCTTGTGCTGCTAACGAGCTCTGTGTAAACCTTTAAAATCGTTGCACAATTTTCATTCTTACTATTATCGTTGTTATTCTTATCGTTACTATTATTATTATTATTGCTTCGCCCGGTGATCCTGAAGCTTACAACTCAAGACTTACACCCGTGTAACAGTGGCCCTCGAAAGTGTTATTTCGATTCGTTCTGTGCCTGCTAAATAATTTATACCTCCGTTAGCGATCGAAATTTATGCATGCGATTTACCAACGGTATATTTTATGATTCGTGCAATGAGAGCATCGAAAATGTTCGTATTGTCTTGTTGCTTGTACAGATTGGCCAAATGCGCAGTGAATTTCACTGCGGTATTCGATTGATCGGGCAAATTTCGTGACGGAAATTGCCTATGCAATTTACCTACTTCCTCCGCGTGTTCCTCATTCTGCCGCGTATAAACCCGCCAACGAAATGCCATCGTATTACGTGACGCATGTGTGCACCTGCGTGTACGCATCCGTGTGGCCATACACACCGGCATCCGGGTGTGCACAGATGTACACGCACTTGTATTCCCATTAGGCGTCCGTATTTTCTCTGCTTGCCGCGGCTCGTGAAATTCGATGTAGGAAATTACTGAAACGATCGACGATGCACAATTGTGCGTTCAGAAAAAAAGCGATGGAAACTTTTATCCTGCTCAATTATGCATTTCATTCGTACTTCCGTTTCAGGGCGTTTCGGTATAAAATTGTTAGGATTCGTCGTATCTGGCACATGTCCAACGCGTTTCACGGCAGAAGTGCTTTTAGAATTGACGTTTCGCTTCTCCGATGTGACAGAAATTAAATACGATCAAACAGAATTTTGAAGTTGGAAAATCCGAAACGCGACAATTGCCTCGAACGTTTAAATACGCGAGCTTGCCAATACTATATTTTAATACAGCAGTGTTAGTTATCATCGCCGTCGTTATTAATGCGAACGGAGTGTAGCTATAAAGAAGGGCCGATACGTATTGACGCGTAAACGCACAATTAAACAAGACAAGCTAATCTCAACGTTCCAATAATTATTAACAGATCGATAAATAAAGGCAGCAATCAAATAAAATACTGAAAAAAAGAAGAATACTCTCTCCATAAATCACACGATTTTTCTTGCCTCGTCGCATTAAGATCGACCAGTCGACCAGTCAGCAAGAACAATTGCAACTCTCGACGATGAGATAATTCCAAAAGGTATCCCGACTCGCGAGGGAGTTCCCTTTGGATAAGCCTTGGCCACGCGAGGGGCCGATAGAAACGCGGAAAATAACATCACAGGTTCACCTATGAAATCGCAAACAATTGAACGAGATCAACGGCGCGGTGAGTGGGGCGAAGGGAGAGGGGTTAAATAATGGAGGCTCAAACCGGCAGAAGGTACCCGAGGGTATTCTAAGGTTGCCGAGCTTTATATCTTTTTACCTACAGCCTCTCTACCTTTCCTATACCATCCATTCATTTCTTCCCCCGAGGAAGCACGCTTGTTTGATCCCTGACCCGTTCATAACGCGAAGGAATCGACCCCAGCGGGAGTCTGCCATCGGTGGATGCACTTGAGGATGCACTTTTTGTCCGGGACTTCGTTAAATTCGGTTCCTCCCGACGGTTTCGAGGAGACAACGTTTTGACGAGCGAATCGGCCAAACCCCACCGCCGTTCCATCGTCGCGAAAATACATTTCCACTGTCGCGTGGATCGCGGTGGAAAATCAATTCCTGGCACGCACAGGGGCGGCCGAGATAAAATGCTTCGCCGCGCGGTTACTTACAGAGACTCCTCGAACGGAAAAGTAATAGGGGAAGGAATTTATCTTACTTCCCTTTTGGAGGAATTTATTGGATTTTTGCGCTTGTAAATACGAGGGATTGTAGCAAGACGGAACTACACGGTGCTGTAACAGTAAAGCGGATTAATCAACGTTCAGACTATTTTATAAATATTTGTAAGAAGTTGACAATGCAGAAAAATTCAGCTGTTTATACTTATACTATAAATAATAGAAGCAAGGACATATTATTCTACCTACCGAAATCGCCGGGCGTGAAAATCAAAAATGTACGAATGAAAGTCATAGGAAGCGCTCGCCCCGGCGGTCTGACAATTGAATGAATCCGTTCATTGGCCATTCGAAGTAATTGTTACGATACAGACGGCAGTTTCGACGACGACAACGAGACAGTGGATCCAAAGGGAACAACGAAATTCGTATTCTCTATTCGTCCAATTAAGCTGGCTTATTTTACGAGTCCGCGTTGGCCCCCGGCGATTCTTCCCCTGACCGTTGCGTTCCGGGGTGGTAGTTGGGGAGGACATTTCGTTTCTCGAAAAAAGCGCACCGATTCCCGACAAGCGGGGTCGAACGCGACGAGGCTTCGGGGCGAAGGCGGCGTACGGTTCGACGAATACGAAATCGCGTTTATTGTCCGCCGTAATTCAGCTCAATTACACGGCAACAGAAAGTCGTTAGCCGTGAAACGGAGACGGCACAGCGTTGGACGAACGAGGGCAAGAGAAAGGATGCGAAAGAGAAATGGGATGGAGGCAGGGATCGTGGATGGAAACGAGCGTCGAAGACTACCGCGAGCGCATTAGCAATTCCGCACGAGTCGCCGGCTAGGCGAGCAACGACGAGTATGTAAATACGCGTGCACATGGACGCGGGAAAATTGAGCGGATGTGAGTAAATGATGGTACGTGTTCGATCTTAGCGGCGACGAAAGTGGCGAGATGTTTTAATGCGACCGAAAGCAAAGGGTCTTGGCTTGGCAACCGGCTCGCAAGCTGGGAGGAGAGCTGCTTTTCTTATTTTTTCTTCTCGTTTTTTGACAGGGAAGAATTTAGCCCGCGAACAGTTTCCGATTCAGAACGGCTCGGGAACAGATTAATAGGAACGAGGAGCTACCCTAGTTCAGGCGCACTTGATTTAGAGCGGTGCAAACTGTTGTGAAACGCGTGGAGCAACAAACCTCAGGATGTTATAATAACAAATTATTTGTTTTGTCATTTGTGACGAATGTTTTGCAGCATAAGAGATCGCGGTTTGAAGCGTTTCGCCGGCGGTGCGTAATGTAAAAAATTGATTAACTGAAGGGTGTCCATTTATTTGGATTAATTAACGAAATTTGTTACCGACAGAAATGAAGAAAGGAGTGTAATTGTATTTTATGACAGGCATCGTACGGGCAACGCGAAAGTAGGAAAATGAGGATCGTGTTTTCCGTGATGGCAGAACGGGGCGTTGGGTGATCGGACGATTCGAATTTAATTTGCCAATAAAAACAGATCGTCCGGAGTATGGTAAGAAAATTGGTGGAGTTAAAATTTTCGTTCCCCCATTTTACTGGGCGATTCGAAGGAGCTTTCACGCCGGAAACAACCCTTCGGCCCCTTTGCTATTCACCCCCCACCGTCGGGCGCATTGTATCTCGCGAAATTCAATTTCCCTCGAACTGTTTCGTTAATTCCATTTACGACCACTGACGGGTGGTGTACACTTTCGAATGGTATCGATAGTATTACTGCAAAGAAGTTTCTATTATTATTATTTTAATAGCAACGCAATACGGTACTGCAACGTTAATTTCGTCCCGTATGCGAATTAAAGCAATTTACGATTGTTGAGAGACTTCTACAGTAGCTGGTATTGATTGTCATAGCGAAACGATCGCTTCTATAAAACTACGATCCCGAAATTTAGAGGATTCCGAGCAATTAACAGAACGGTGTGGAGTTTAACAAAATTGCTCTAATTAATTGGGTTTGCGTGCACGTGATAAATGATCAATGGATTCACTGAATTATAGATAAATTGGTATGCGCGCGTTGTTACCGGCAACTCTAATCGTAAATACACGTACATAGAGGACGGTTGTTATTCGATGTCGATCGTGCTTACGCCTCGTTTGGTGTACAGTTTCTATCAGGCCATGCGAACGTTTCGATCCGATGTGTATACCTATTTTCATCACGGCTATGCACATCGAGCGGCAATTAATTTTTGATCGGGTGTACATTAAACAAAAACAACAACCGTTCATTTACGATGGTCGATCCAGAACGATGAAACCTCCTGCCTCTCCTTTTCTCCCTTTTTAGTAAATCGTGTGAAACCTGCCGGCTAGTTTCCCGTGATAGATTTTTATCTAAGTATCTATTTGCTGGCGTTAACCGTACAATTTCTACGTAATTGCGAAATTAGAACGTGTGCAACGAAACGGCTTAACTGCCATTACTTGTACGTGCTGCCGTTAAATTGTTCCATCGACCAAAATAGATTCATGTATATGAACATTTTATGTTAAACATGGAATGCGAGGAAACGATAGGAGGGGTGATTCTTAAAGCTGTTTCGATTTCGAAACTTAATCGAAGAAGAAGAAAACCGTGTATTGTTGCAGTAAAGGGAAATTAAGTTTGATAACTTTTTGTTTCATGCACCTGTGCCGCAGAACAACCTTACCTGCATAAAGGTGAGATATCAAGAATTAATACTACAATTCGCATGTTCTTTTCATTTCGCGAGATCTTTCCAATTGGAAGAACTATCTTCCGCCCTGTAATTCACCTATGAAAAGGAACGATGAAGAAATAGCTTGGCTCTCTACGAGTAAAGCTTAAACTGATTTGCGGGAGAACATTTCTATATATTTTTTAACTTTCGCCTGTGACAGGTGTACCTCGTTACAATTAATTCGCATCATCGAAATTTAATTTGCACGGCATAACCAACGCCCTAATTTTGCAAGAAATTATTTCATAAATTTGCGGTCTATGATAAAGCTGTAATATTCGGCCTTCCCTGTTCAATATTGTAGACTGAAACATCGCTTATGTACGATGCCGTGCATCTGTTCGCCAAAGCGCTACACGATCTCGACACGTCCCAGCAGATCGACATCAAGCCTCTGTCGTGTGAGTCCACAGACACGTGGCCGCATGGATATTCCCTCATAAACTACATGAGAATTGTGAGTACCACGGCTATAACGTCCTATTATTGATTATCTGTAGAGAATATTAATTGTATTCAATTATTCGTTAAGTTACATTTGGGCGTGTGAATATCTGTGAATTTCCATTTGATCGTGCCACAGACAACGTCACAATATTTGTAATATAATGTTACCATATTCCCCGAAATAATGAATACGATAAAAATATGTGAAGCGTATGAACTGTTTTAATAACAGTACCGATTTCATCGGAGTTTTCGCGACGAAAAGATTACCATCATAAGGGAGAGTTAAAATTGAGCGCAATTAAAACGGTGGTTCCGAGAAAGAGACACGAATTGTACGATTTCCTCTCACGTTTCCTCTCAAGTTGCCACATTTATTGACCATTTGATTTCGTTGCCGAGTGCGGACCCTCTATAAATAAAAGCTGCGTCCAATAGATTTACTTTGGCGCACAGAGTTCTTATTCGGTGTGATCCGTTTGTTCGTTCGAAACGAATCCACCGCGTCGGTGCCACAATTCAAACGGGGGGACGATCAAACAGCGAGTGATCCACGAGGTGATGACAAAAGTGGAAAATTCCATTGGAGGTTTAATTCTATCGCGATATCGCTGGGAATGGTCCAATTGAAAACGAATCCAATGAACAGAAAACGATGCCCCCTGCAGGATGACGCATGACATCGCGATCTCGCAGCTCCAACGGGGACGAACAATCTAGCATGTAATTGGCAAAGGGAATCGAGAGGATACTATACCAGAACGTGGGAACAAAGTTAGCCGGTTAACTCGTTGCTTTCGGAACCGTGGAAATTTTTCTGCTTCCTCCTCTTGAGCTTTCGCGGGAACACTTTTCAAACCGCTGCGATGCCTCGCGGGAATCGGTAAACTTCGTTTAACGTACGATTCTATTCGATTAGGTTGCAGTTTGTCGTCCGTGTGCCAATTTCCGGAAAATTGATCTTTTTCATTTAACAGCCGCCACGCGATATTTTGAATTGGAAGTCGAGCCCTTTGTGGGGACCAGGATTGAATTTCTGCGGGTGAAATTTAGTTGACGATTTATGCTTTTTGTGAGGCCTCCGAGCGTCAGTTCGACGCGCGCTTCGAACGTAGCTTTTCGACGAACTTCGACTTCTTCGTTCCAACGTAACACGGGTCTTTAACTGAAAAATTTGTACCTTTGCCTCGACTAGCTCGCGTTTGCTGCCCGACCTTTTGCCACGACGCGTCGCAAAGTCACGTCTGCTCGAAATTAATTAAAAATTCACTTAACCCGGACTACATGTCTCGTCCGTTTACGCAATTTTCACTGCTCCAAAAAATTAAACCCCTGCACCCACCGCTGTCGTTCCCCCATTTAAAATCATCCAGCAAGAGTACCTTTTGCGAAATCCTAATTTAAAAAAGGGGGAAACACGGGGGAAAAAGCTGAACAAAGCCCAAGCGATCGTGGTTCTTGAGCTCCTGAACAGGAATGTCAGGTTTCGGGCGAAATATAGAAAGCAACGACGCGTGCAACCGGTCTAATTACAACGATAACGTAATCGGTGGCATGCTGGCGGTGCAAACGGCACGAGAGCAAGGGTATCGCGACGAAAACGTTCCGCGTAACCGATGCGACGATGCTCCGTTATCGACGGGCATCTTGTAGTAACAGATTGCGGCGGTTCTATCTCCTCCAGCGTAGACCGGGAACAGGTGAGAGAAGACGGGGTATGACGGCGAGGGATAGATCGGTTTATCGCGAAGGTACAACGCAGCGAGGGCGAGGGGCGGCGGGTTAAAATTAATCCGACCGACGTTCAAGCGACGTAATAAGCCATTATAACGATACGCTTCGTCTGACTGTCTACCCCCTGCTTCGGGTTCCGTGCTTATTAACGAGCGTTACGATTGCCGCCACGTGCAAACGCAAATGACGCGGCGATCCACAGAAACTGTGACTGTTCAGCACAGACAGAGTTGTATACACTTCTTCCCTCCGTGGACCGCGATTGTTCCATCGAACAATGGAAAGTTACCGGCCGGGTTAAACGAACCCGTCGTTTCCCGTTGACAAATTATGGCCCGCGGTTTTGCGACCGTGAATCCACTGGTGGCGGCTGGGCAAAGTCGGCCCGGGGACCGGTTAGTTTTGATTGCTGGATCCTCCTGGCGAACGGCGATGCAACGTTCGCGGATCCGATCGAATCAGTTTTGTATTTCGGCGTTACGACGGAAACAAGCGATTTGCATTTTGTTGGTTACGTCCCTGCTGTTTTACATTTGTTTCATTGTACTCTATTATATTATATTATATATTATCTGGAATTTAGCGAGATTCAAACGTTACCTGATTAAATACTATGCAACAGTTGGGCGAAGTGAACATATCGAACGTCGTTCAAGCTTGCAGTCGAATCGTACGAACTGCAAGTATCGTCGAGTTCTCCGTAGAACAGTTACGGATTCAAGCGCGAAGAAATCACGAGTACCTCGAAACGAACTGTTTCGATGTAACGATGGTTTCCGATCCTTGCGTAACGAGCAGATTTTAATTGTGACGCGATAGAGCGAGAATCGCGATGGAGTATCGTTTTGCTCACCTGTCGCCAATTAAATCTCCTTTGTGTAAAACTTCAATTGCACGAGAGCTTAATTCCCCCATGCCGATTGGGAATAATTTATATTCGTGATAAATCTACTACACCCGATCATTTCGAACGACAACGCGAAAATAAATAAATCTATTATCCTTGCGATCAAACGGGGGATCAAAAATCGTCCGCGCAAAACAGGACAACCTGAAGCTCATGCAATATCAGAACGAACGGAAAACGGGATATCCGGTTACATAAAAAATCAGCTGTCCCAATAACGAGTTCCTTCAGTTATTTATTTGTTGTTTTAATATAAATGTTTTCATTCTCCAACTATTCCACGCTCCGTTGCTGTCGTCATTGATTAAACACAACCGCGGTGGAAAACATCGAGCGATCGCGATATCGTCGCGTCTCGACTCGATGAATAAGTTTCACCCTTGATAGAAAGGAACACTTTTCAGTGAAACGTGTCGCGCCGACGCGTTAGCGACGTCCAAGTGCCCGCACTTCTACCAATTACGCGTCCGCGTAACCGTGAACAGGCGTCGTTTTTGTTCCGCGTAACACGGCCGACGTGGATTGCCGTCGAAAATTCGTATGAAAACTGACACGTTAATTACGCTGGTAATTGCCACGCTTGCCAATTTTCCTACGGTCACTTAATACGACCCTCGAATTTATCGGGATCCGGTGTCGCGGCCCGTTCGACACACGGTTACGCGAGGTTTCGCACGAAAGTCGAAGCGGGACGTGACATTTTTTCCGCTCGATCGCCGCGGAAAATTTGGATTCGCGCCGATTGGCGAGGAGAAACGGCACGAGCCGGTGCAGGCGTGATTGTTCGACGAGCTGATTTCCGGCAATCGTTTAATCGCGCGACACATTCGCGACCCGTTGATTAGGACTAGTTACCGAGAATTTCGTGTTTAATTACATCGAGCATCCCGTTTTCGCAAACATGACGTTCATATTGCGCCAGTTTCGATTGCGATCAGCCAGCCGTCTACCTCAACGCTGGAAATTGCCTTTACCTGTAAATATCGGACGGTCGGTATATCCGCTCATCATTTATCGGAAACCGCGGCTTCAAAGGGCTGAAAATGTTTAGTCGCGGGCGGTACTAAAATTGCCGGGGGTTTTGTAATCGAAGACGACACGCGTTATATTCTTGGTGCACGGAGGAACGATTTGGTGATGCATGGAAATGTATGTATGGAAAATCGGGAATGGTATGGTAATGTATCCGAAGTGGTTAATAGAAATATAAACGGCTGAATTGAATGGATAGTGGATATTAATTAACGCCTCCCGAATACTTTTCGTCGAACATTGTCATCGATGAGCAACACTTGTTTCCAGGTCGAAATGACTGGGCTGACTGGGATTATCAAGTTCGATCACCAAGGATTCCGCTCGGACTTCATTCTGGATATCATTGAACTGAACAACAAGGAGGGTTTGAAGAAGATAGGAACTTGGAACAGCACTAAGGGTATAAATTTCACGAGGAGTTACAAAGAGGAGTACACTCAAATAGTCGAGAATCTTCAGAACAAAACTTTCATCGTGACTACCATACTGGTGAGTGGATGCGAATAGATCTGACAAAATTATTAAGCATCAAGGTCCCATAGCATCATTATATTAATCGCACAACAGTGGTGACATCAGTGAGTCATTTAAAGTGAGTTCCATTAATTGTCGAAATAGACATCACATATTTCGAGATTCATTGTTCTGAAATGAAAAATCTAGAGAGCCCATTAAACATTCCTCCCTCTGCGCCAAAGTCGGACCCTCAAATTCCCAGCTAATTTACTTATTCGTTCACCAATGAAACCCCCAGTCTATACCATACATCGTCAAACGTGCAGCAATTGACTTACAAAAACCGCGTACCTTATCCACAAACGATACATTGTATCGAGATCTCAGTCGAGTAGTTCAGAATGACCCAAAGCGTTTATACCCCGTCTTAATACACCGAAGTGATCATCACGAATCTCGATTCGACCTCTATCCCCCCTACACCACCGCCCTCCCTTTTTCTCTTCGTCTTCGCCCGGGGCGACTGCGTAAATCATTCGCGTGTCGTTAAAATCCCGACTGTTTGTTTTTTGCGAAATGAAAAGGAAACAGAAACGGAGTTGAACGAACGCCACGCGGAAGCGAGAGGCGTCCGCTTTCTTTTTCCCTCGCCGCCCTCGCCGCCTCGTTAACTTTTTTCCCCCCTTCACTCCGTTCGTCCCGTTCTTCTCGCTCGTTCTTGCGAATACGGGGGAAACCAAAGAAAACCGGCTCCCGGCAAGGGGAGCACGCGATTTAATTGAAGTTTTCGCGGCGAGTCCGGCCGGCCGTGCCACTTATTCTCATCGCTAATTGCGACGACAAGTAATGCACTGCTCGCGAATGTATTAACTGCCTGGAAAGTTCGCTTGGCAGAAGTGTCAGGCGGACGTGGATGTCGTGTATCGTGGCGCACAGCCACGAGATAAGGGTACTCGTCGCGGGACCGAGGAAACGACATCGCCGGAAGCTTAAGCGATCTAACGCCCGGCCTCTTTAAACGTTTAGGGGTTCTCTGTATTTACGGCGATATTAATCGGATTTACCGTCGGCTCGCTTGAATAACTGGGCCCCGTTAGTTCGCCACGATCTCGAAAGTTTCCGCCGTGTTTCTGGTCGCGCTGGTAAGTGCACAGGTTTGGTACTCGTTGAATCTCGCGTTAGGTAATCGGGACGTTTAAAAGATTCACGGCTTATTTTTCTTTGCACAATGACGTCGATGAGTGTACAAATTGGGCGCATGAAACGGTATCGTTCCTCTGTAATTGATTTCGTGCAACAGTCCGCGAAGTGGATCGGCGATTCTTTCCCTGCGTTTTAACTGGGAAATTGTCTGCTTCAGTTTTCGCCGAGTAATCCGCGCGTTTACGTCGCATCAATTACCGCAAACTTTCGTCGAAAATTTCGTCATCCGTGGCGCCAGTTGGTCAACGATTTTTGGAAGGGAAGTGTAACTATTTTGTGGGTCGGTGTTCGGAACTCTGGACAGTTTGAAACATTGCGATTTTCTCAGGCCGAAAGCTAACGTCTGAGCCCGTGCTTTTCGTTCATCTGTATTAATCTCCTCTCTAGCGAGGAAAGAAACCTTGCCGACGCGGTGGAAAAGCCCTTTCAATCAAGACTACGCGCATGCATATTCAATCAGCCCCCGTCACAAATCACGGCGGCGTTAATTAAGCACCGTTGGCTGGTGAAAGGAGCCGCTGCGATTCTAGGATTTTCATATTCGCGAAAAAGTCGGCCAAATAGTGAATTCGAGTGAAGGGACTTCGTTCCTTCGTACAAACACCAACGTTCCCGACGTATTCCTCAAAGCGTTCGAATACAATCACCTTGCCTCTTGTACATGCCCACACGTATCGCTGTCTGTATATTCTCAATTTCGCAAATTCATCGTCTTATTTCGCGCGACGTTATTAATTTGCCGTTATTCGCCGTTAGCTACTTGTGGGACGAGAAAATCGGAAAAATAACTTTGCGCATTCAAGTTGAATTATATATTAAGCTCTTAAGCTCTACTTAGAGTTCACCGTACTTACTTCCTAGACCATCAAAGGAGCTCCTCACTTCGCGGACGATACTAAATGAATATATGCTTATATTGTTGCGCGCAATTTGTAATTCTATTCGTTCAACATTTATTTCAACATTAAACACGAATGCCGTCGGTAATTTCAGATTTAAATTCTATTTGGTTAGAAATGCGGCTTTTAGTCTTCAAATTCCCAAGCTAGGGCAATTTTTCGTCTTTCAGAATGTAATGCACAGACGAACATTCAGCATCCCGCTAATTATGTAACCACAACGGAATCCTCCCAGTGGCAATACGTATTACGCTCACGTGCATCGCTTGAACTTTGCCGTCCGCGTCGTACAAACGCGCACACGTCGATACAGTAACGCGTTTGTGACATTAACCCATTGTCCCACAGAGTGCACCATACTGCATGAGAAAAGTGTCCAGCGAGCAGCTAACCGGCAACGCACAGTTCGAGGGCTACAGCGTCGATTTGATTTACGAAATATCAAGAATTCTCGGCTTCAATTACACGTTCCGAGTGGTGCCGGACGGCCGATATGGATCGTACAACAAGAATACGAAAGAGTGGGACGGTATGATGAAGGAACTGCTCGATCAGAAGGCGGATCTGGCCATCGCCGACCTGACCATCACGTACGATCGGGAGCAGGCCGTCGACTTCACTATGCCATTCATGAACCTGGGTGAGCGTACTGTTTCATCCACGACTTCACGATTCGCGTTCACCGTTTCGATTGATTTAACTATGCCTGGCATCTGTACAGGGTTGCTCGTTTAAAACGGTGGACTGGTGTATATTTCATTATACTACTTGAAAAATATGGCGGATAATATTGACTTGTACTACTTAAAAAATATGTTGAAACGAGATCTAGCAGAAATCTTGCAAAAAAAGGGAGGCCATTGGTGTACCATTTTTTCCCCTGCAATGTTTACGTTAGTTCTTCGATGTAATCAGAATTGCGTACCAAATATTTTCTTGTGATTTCATCATCAAAGGGATTCCGGGGGAAATATTCCAGGGAGGATCTGTCGAAGAATACGAAATTGATCGAGCAATATTAAAATGTACAAATCGAGCAGCATACGAGCAGCCGTGAATTCATGCCCTGCTACGAAGTAGACGAATGAAACAGGAATTGAAGGAGAAATTCGTTGAAAATACAATACTTTTAGCGGAATCAAATTCATTCGAAATTGCTCGAATTTATAGAGATTATTTGAATTGTTTAAATACATTCGAAGCCAGAAATTACCTCGAGCACGCCTATTATAGTCATTTAATAATCGTTTTCTATATCTCCACGACAAATTTTCATATCCAACCGTGAGATTTATACGCGCAATCTGAAATTTTCAGGGATCAGCATACTGTATCGTAAGCCTATAAAGCAGCCACCGAATCTGTTCTCGTTCCTCAGCCCGCTCAGCCTCGACGTTTGGATTTATATGGCGACAGCTTATCTGGGTGTCTCTGTGCTGCTCTTCATACTCGCCAGGCAAGTGAATCCATTTTTGCCAATACCCGATAAAAATATTGTACCAGCACCGACGAAATTTCGTATCCGAACGATCCAATGGGAACGGGTCCTTGCACCTAATATACTCCGTCCTCCTATCACAATTCCTTTTCGTCGAAAATTCGACAAATTTTCCATGTAACTGATCGCATATCGAGACGAAAGGGAAAGATAGTAAAATCCGACTCCGAAAACGGGTTCGATCGAACGAACGCCACACTCTACTACTAATCTGTTACATTCATTTCCTTTCCGAGCAGAACTGTAAGTACCGCATAGTTTGCGCAGTCGAAAAGCTCGTTCTTTTCACTCTGAATGATCTCCACGGTACGCAAATATTTCATTCGACAATGATTCACGAATACCACGCAGAGGCGCGTCGTCAAATCTGGCAACCCGTACGAGCACGGAATTCCCGATTGCTTAAGCAAGATCAAAACGCGACAATAAAATCGGAACAACCGAGGCAAGAAACGTGCACGCGTACACGTCGACTTCTTGCATTCCCCTCGGCCTCGTTTTCTTACGATCGACACGGTTAATTGCTCATACGCGAATGGCGAACCGCCCGTACGAAGACGGACCCGTTCATCTGAAAGGGATCAGACGTTGTCTAGAGTTGTACAGTTTAGATTCACCCCGTACGAGTGGTACAATCCTCATCCGTGCAACAAAAACCCGGACCACCTGGAGAATCGCTTCAAGCTGCTCAACTGCATGTGGTTCACCATTGGATCCTTGATGCGGCAGGGCTGTGACATTCTGCCCAAGTAAGCCATTAGATTGGCATCAAGGACGCTTGATCGTTTTTCTTTTCTCGTCTCTATTCTTTGTCTGTACACTCGTTTAATTCTTTAATTCCGTTTATCCGCCTCTACTCTATTCCCCTTTCGTTCTTTGCGTTGAACCCTAGCCGGCCTTCGTTGTGCAACCCGTCGTCGACCGAACGCATGTAAATTGAAACTTGACGACCGTGTAACCGACGAGCCACTTCTCGCAACGATTTACTTGCTCACGTCCCACGAACGCACAGCCGTAGAACCCACCTAGAATCTGCCTTGCGTGGTGGACGAAGAATGGATGAATTATTCAGCGGGCAACGAATTCGTGAAACCGTTTCTAACAGTCCAATCGATTTCGGTTATTTGGAAACCGCGGGATCGAGGGTCCGGTTGATCGTGAGCTGTTCGTGTCCCGAAATGAAGGACGAACGATTTTGTGAGGAGAGAACGTCGGACAGGCGGACGAGAAAGAACAATTAGCCGACCGGTGGAAATTGTATTATTTCAAAAATGTTCCCAGAGTCTTCAGGACTTTAGATTAATAGAAAATAAAAATAGAAGCTTAATATCTCTTCCACTTTATTTTCCGGAGGGCAATGGCAAGAGCAGGTGCCACTGTAATTTCTGGGAAATTATTGTGCTAGAAGAATGTGCAAGAAAATTTAATTACCCTTCCACCAAAAATTGTGGAATTGTAGATTGCAAGAAAAGTGCTCGCGAAACGTGCAGTTTATTTTATAACGCATACGACGTCGGTGAAAAGAATGCAAGGTGTACAGTTTGTCCGACAGTCTCTCCTTCACATGTGTAGATTTTACAGAACTTAAGCGAATCTCCGAATAACGAGTGGGCAACGATTCTCAGAGTCGTAGTAGCTACGTTCCAGCATACAGAAGATAGGATACGTATTGAATAATCCCCGAACGAGAGTATATTTATATTCCACCATGTGCATACGATAATATTATTGCGCCAGTACGTCCTCCATTTTCGCATAAAGCAAACTAATTGGGAAATGATATTACCGCGCGGTACCGGTACTGCAGATAATATCGATTACAAAAATTAAACACCGTACTAATGTCCTTCCAACGCGCGACTACTAATGGAACAGCCTCTCCGTTCCACCCTTCTCGAAACCACAAACAGCAGCCTTAACGAAGGACACAAAAATTGTACCTCCATCGCCGCTTGGCGTTCTCCATGACGGGCAAAAATTTCACCGCTCAATTATTCATCTTATCGCCGGGCAACTCGGATTCACGAGAAAGCGTTCTCAAGTACTAATAAAACAAATAACAGAAAGAGAAAGATACGAAGAACCCATTCGGCGAAAATAAAACGGCCACGAAAGAAATCCGGCAGTGACCTTAATATCTCCTTAACGCCGGCCACCTAAATCGCCCAGAATCCCCGCAAAGCCGTCCAGGGTACGTTCCCTTGTAATTCCAACGAAACAGGGGAACCACTTCGAGCGATAAAGTTCGCCAAGGATCGATCCCGACAGTGCATACCTAATCAGTCCGTAATCGGGGACCGCGTGCGTCATCGTCGAACCGCCACTGGTACGAAAACGCGTGCTGCGACTCTGAGGTCTAATCCTCTCCCTTCTCCTTTCACGTGTCCGCAGGTTCAGCCCCTACGAGTGGGAGAATCCCCATCCGTGCAACGGACAGTCCGAGGTCCTCGAGAACGAGTTCACCCTGATGAACTCGCTCTGGTTCACCATAGGCTCGCTCATGCAGCAAGGCTCTGATATAGCGCCGAAGTAAGTGAAACGAAGAAAACACAGCCAGCCAAGCAACGTAATAATATCTGTCTCTGTGTGACGTGTCGGTGTTACGTACGCGATCCGTCCCGTTCGATTCCCCGCGAGAACGATTCACAAACCGGAAACGGGTGTACGAGGGTGACGGAGAAATGAACATTACGGAGAAAGAACAATTCTCGGGCGTTCAAGCGATTAACCAGTTAAATGATCGCGGTCGGCTCACCTCGGCTATGCAAGGTGACGGACGTTCAGTTTGGGAAATGACGAGATTCGGGGCCGTAGGTGTTCCAACCTAGTTTTAACTTAACGATAGCCTGGATATGCTATATCGTAGGCTTGCTGCAACCGATCACGATTCGCGCGTTGAAACTTGACGGCGTGCTTCGCTATCGCTATCACCGTGTCTCGTTGCCAACGAGAAGGACGACAACGAAGACGACGACAAAGACCACGACGTTTCGTTTAATGGACGTTGTTGCTGCTCCCCCGTGTCCCCGCAAGGGGCTGATAACGCGAACTGAGCAACCCCGAACGACGATCCGCCGTCTGAAACGTTTGATAAGTTTGGTTCGCCGGGTGAAAACTGAGACGGGTAATTCGAAGGGCAATGGTTGCGCGATGGTTGTGCAGTGTGCATGGGAACTGGAACGTACGAGAGCGGGGACGTCGTGAAACTCTTGATTGGAGTGTAAAACAGCATTCAATAAAGTAACTTCGAGCGGGGAACAGCAACGACTTCTTTGATCTCAGCATCCAAATACCGTCATCGTTCGTGAGATGAGAGTTCATCTTTCGTTCTCCGAAACTTCCTACGATATGGCCCCTATCCTCGAACGGTTATCGTAGTCTGTCTTTTTATTCAAAGTATCGTTTAGTTGCTGTCGTGTGTGGTAGATTTGAGGGGATGAAGAAAGAAAGGCGGAGCGAAACGAAACGTTTGAGATGCATGAGACTGAATAAGATAGAGGCATGTTATGTTCGCTTCCCGTTGGTGAAGCCAGTTGAGCTATTATGGATGTTCGTTGAGGTAGTTTAACGTAGTACGAATCACTTTAACAAACGGGATCGCAACGAAATTGAAATTTCAACTACGTTTCACGAAAGATGCCCGCGCGTCTGGTATATCTGAAGCGGTTCTGCTTAATGAACAGCAATATATGCTCGCGGAATTGAAAGTTCAATCTCGCGACAAAATCGAGCGGAGCTCGTTTGAAACTTGCACGCAACAAACGGCGTTTCTTTAATCAGTCTCGACCGTACCCACTGCACCCCTCGAATTCTATTTTTTCCCCAGAGCCGTGTCGACGCGGATAGTGGCGGGCATGTGGTGGTTCTTCACTTTGATCATGATTTCTTCGTACACTGCCAACTTGGCCGCGTTCCTCACCGTAGAGAGGATGGATTCACCGATCGAGAGCGCCGAGGATCTTGCAAAGCAGACGAAAATCAAATACGGTGCCCTCAAAGGAGGCAGCACCGCGGCCTTTTTCAGGGTAAGATCGCATGAATAACCTACAAGCGGTACGAAATAAGAAAAGCGCCACGTAATAGCCCAAAAAAACCTCCCCCGCCGTTCCCGTATCCCGGCGAATCCCTGGCCAAATTGTGTATCAACCGACACACGTTACGAGACGGAAATTCTCTCCGTAGATACTCCAGGATCGCACCGAAGTCAAGTTGCACGGCGAATGTTGATCGAGAAAGCGCAGCTCCGCCGCTTAACGTTAATTCTCGTGAAATTTGCACGCCGCGACGTGAAACCGTATTGCCGACGGTATTACAGTCGACAGGGGACAAAGCGGCAGCATTTCCTGTTACTAAAGAACCGCACCCTTAATTCCACAACTCGTCCGGCCAATTTCACTTCGAACGCCCTTAACCCTTTCGTCCCTCCTGATTCTCCCGTCACGGCGAACATTCGACGAACCAAAAGCCTCGCGTCGCGAAATTATTGATCTTCAAGCAAGAGATATGAATCAATGCGATTTCTTCGCTGCAAAAATTGCACGAATACTACGCTGCGCGCGTGTAATTACGCTTTACCATTACTCGCAATGACCGTTCCGTGATTTCGATGGAGCAGCGTGCGCGTGGCGGCCGGCGTAATAGGCTTCCTTGAAGATTAACCAATTTCGACCGACGTTCCATCGTTTAATAGTACGCGTGCTCGACCATGAAATTCCTGGCGTGATCTAGGATTCCAATTTCTCGACGTACCAGCGTATGTGGTCCTTCATGGATTCGGCAAAGCCCGGGGTATTTACAACAAGCAACGTCGAGGGCGTGGAACGGGTGATCAAGGGTAAAGGTAGCTACGCGTTCCTAATGGAATCCACTTCTATCGAATACGTGATCGAGAGAAACTGCGATCTCACCCAAGTCGGCGGCCTCTTGGACTCGAAGGGATACGGCATAGCTATGCCACCAAGTAAGTGCAATGTGTCACGCCTGGCCGGCACGAATCCGATCGGGACAGAGAGATGTACAAAGTCGTTAGATAGATCGAGTGTTGGCCGATTAACACGTGGCCGAATAACACTACGGGAGACGTAGACGCGACCTATTTCGACCTATCGGCGCGTACGTCTCGCGTTGATTTATGGTGTCCCGCTAAACGACGTCGAACGGGAGAGATCATTTTTCACGTTCTTCGTATGGATTTATGGGGGGGAATTAGGAGAACGTTGGGTCGCGTTCGTTTAGGGGAGGTTATCGACGCAATTTGTAGTAAATATTGGCCGTGAAGAAAATGATTGATTGTATTATCGGGGGTTGTCGCAGGCTGTTAATTGTGGTTGTAGAATGATAGAAGTAGCACGGGGATGATACATTTTCTTCGAGTGCCATATAAATTTGTGAATATACTCGGAGTTATTATTTCTTTTATTATTTTTCAGCCTCACGTGTAACATTATAGGTAATTGGAATTGTGACTTTCGTATTATAAAATGATTAAACGGCACCGTGAAATTTGCTTGCCAATATGTTCTGTAAATAACTTGTCGTATATATTTTTGGATACGCGATTATCATAATAAAAGGGAGGTTGAATCTCCGGACCTTTTGCAAGAATAAATGTTATTCCTATTCGCCACGACAGTACTCTACGCGCGTTTCGAACGTTTGTCAAAGAATATGAAAATACAATTCGTGAATAATTTACCCTTCCATTTTATGCACGAACATTTCGTCGAACGACATCGTGACTGAATGTGACCACCGAGAATCAGCAAGGTCGATCGATCTCGCGCGGATTCTAGCAAGCAAAAAGTCGTGTAACAGAAACGACGGGCACGACGACAGTTTTCGTAAAGTTTCGCAGGCGCAATAAAAGCTGACCGGAAACGGGTGCCGTTCAACAAACGACCTTCTGACTTTAGATTCGCCGTACAGAACTGCCATAAGCGGGGCAATCCTGAAACTGCAGGAAGAGGGAAAGCTTCACTTGCTGAAGACTCGCTGGTGGAAGGAGAAACGCGGCGGAGGATCCTGCAGGGTGAGTATACAAACGCACGATCGGAATTTCCTCTTCCTTCTTCCGAAGTTCCAAATGGTACAATTACCGCGATTCTTTAAACGAAAGCGTTTCGAATCCAAATAGGATAAATTGGAGTGGTGTATTGTCACGATCCATCGATTTGTCTTTATATTGTATTGTATGCAAGAGTCGACTTGACAGTGCACACAATCCGAGCTAAAAGATATGTTTTAAAACTGAAGCCAGTCACGCGATTCAACCCAAATATAGATCAACCGCGGCGCATAAAATGACGAAAATCAGTGGAATATTTCATACATATATCTCCTATTTTTTCTACGTAACACATATTTGTGCCGTGTCATTTCTAAAGTTATTTCAACAATAGAGTTACGCGACGAGCATACTAACCAACGAAGAGCATTACGCAGCAACGTCGCGTTACCTGAACAGCGAAAGGGTTAACGTTCTCGGTTCCTTCCGAACAAAAATTATTTCCCGAAAACTATCCACAGTTATTCGCCTCAATCAACCTACCTACCTACGTACCCACACTTCGAAACCATTTCAAATGCAATCTCCTCTATTTTCGAACAGGATGACACCTCGAAGAGCAGTTCCACGGCGAACGAGCTGGGCCTGGCGAACGTCGGCGGGGTGTTTGTGGTTCTAATGGGCGGAATGGGCATCGCTTGCGTGATCGCGGTATGCGAGTTTGTTTGGAAAAGCCGGAAGGTCGCCATCGAGGAACGGGTGAGTGAGGTCAGATAGCACGTCGATGAGGGCGCAATATCGCCCGAAGTAACGTCGTCTAACACACACCTCGATCCTGACGCGATCTACCCCGACATACCACGCGAATACATCAGTTGATGATCGCGCGATGGTGGAGTTCCTCTTTAATGGTCACCATGCACCTACAAAACCACTCGGGTCTGATCGTTTTCCCCCTGTAGTCGGTAGAATCACTGTAGACCACGAGGAGGAGGGAAAGCCAAGCAGAAGAGACCGGGGTATCTTTGTTCTTGAAACGATTGTGCATCGCGATCGTTTGCGGCTGCGGATAGTGTAATGGCTGATTGATATCGCAATGTTTTCTTCTTCTTTTTCGTTTCGTAATCCGCTGTCTTTCGGATTGAAAAGCATTTGGAACTCGAGGCGAATGGAAAGATATTGGGGCGTGAAGCGTTCTTTGTTCCTCGAGGATAATTATTCATGGTCTCAGGTAGATCGAGGCCGAGATGTTAATTTGGTACTCGTAGTTTTTCCTTCTCTTCCGCGTTGATCCCTTGCCTCGTTTCTTTGCTTAGTTCGTAGAGGAGTGGCGGGGAAAGTGGGTAACCGATGGAAGTATCGTTTAATCGGCCGAATTATGGCATTTGCGTTGCCATCGTTTCGAACAGATGGAAACTGAGAACTGGGACAACAGCGGAGTGCGTTCTGTTGCGGCTGTATGGAAATGTAATTTCGCGGCATAAATAAGAACGGAGAACCGGTTTTAAGTGGAGGCGTTGCTGCAATATTTCGCGGCAACTTCGCGTAACTAGGGGCTGGCCGAGTTAATTGTCTCGAGTAGATATGTATGATAACGTTAAAATATACCGGTAAAGTCTAAAACAAGAAAAACATCAAAATGTAAACCAGATCTACCGTTACTAATAGTATCTTGCTTCAAACGATCTATCAGAAACAAATTTCGTGTCCCAAATGTACCTCAGATATTCGACCTAGATTTAAATTAAAAAAAGAGCACGCAAAAGAGAAACAGGAAATAATGGAATCCACTTAAAAAATGAAATATCGATTTAACGAAACATTTTAAGGGCACTGGCCACATTTTAAGGAGTACGATAGAAACTCGACGTTTAGGAATACAAAAAAAAAAGTATAATCATTCTGCTTTTCCATGAATGAGAACGATACCCGAATGTAAACGATCGATATCTTGCACTTTTCGACACGAATGCCGGAGCGGAGTGTTTCCCTCTTCAACAAAAAATCCGCGGGGCACAGCAATGAAATTAAGGCGCGGCTCGCGCAGATGAACGCATATGGAAAGCTCATACAGGGCTCGCGTGTCTACAGTATGTATTCGAGCTGCCGTTTGCGTACATTGAAGCGGTAGGCAAACAGGCAAGTATTTGAGAAGGGCTCGTCCACAAATACGGATATGCAGCTTTGCACCGGCGACCTCGCGCAGTCGAGAGCAAACAATTCCGCGAGCCAACAAACGTCAGGTATTGCTGTTCCCCCCTTCGGACCGTGCTACTTCAGACCGCAACAGAGTAGCCACGATACTCGTTCGAATCTGAAACTGCTAATCGTTTTAACCGGACTCCGGGGGCATCCCTAAGATCGCGATATCATCGGGAACTAGTTGACTGCTTGGCGAAAGATCAAATGGCGAAGATATTGAAAACGTTTTCCCCCTGTATATTCGTTTCTGTTGGACACTACGGTGCAATATTATTTCGATTATTTTTAGAGCTAACGCCGAGAGTTTATTGGTATAACGTTCGTTGCTATTCTTTATTCAACGTCGTTGGGTCGATACGTCAAATAGAATTGTTTTATCGTCGCGTTATTAATTCTTTAATTGTATTTCCTCGAGGTGGTTCGCCCTCTATTATTTTGTATTATTTCGTCGCAATTGAATTATTGTAGTTTCGTTGCGTACGCATTTGTGCGTTCCATTTTGAATTGGGGAGAATATTAATTTTCGTAATTCCGATCGTAGAATAGCGACACCGCCGTGTAGGTGTCGATTCTGTAATCAAGAACCGAGATACTTCGCGTGTAGATCCAACTCATCGATTTGGTACCCTCTAACGCAATCTTACTCGAGCATTTTCGTGTTCTGTTTTAGAAGCAGAAATCCTCGGGGAAACCGATCTGCGAAGCTTTTACCGATCTACACTAACGGGCGAGCTTGTAGGGATCCGCTTGTGAGCATAGAAAAAAAAAAGAAAAAACGAACAGAAGGGAGAAAGAATTCATAGGGACAGATTCCTATGCCCGAGAAAAGCGTATCTGACCCGACGGACCTAAGGAGGAACTCCACCACCAGTGATCGAGAATTGTGTGAAACACTGACAGACCCAAACTGTAGAAAGTTCAAACGAAACGTATAATCAAAAGAAGGAGCAACGATCCTCGACCTTTCCAGTTTTTTTTTCTCTTACCTCCTCGAGAACCGCAATCTCGACCGACAATCTATCCCCGAACGTTATCGACGGAACACTAGCCAATCAATTATTATCGAGTAACGTACGGTGTCGTCGGAATTTCATTAAACCGGGAGAGAGAGAGGTAACACGACGGAAGTAACGAACGGAAGAAAGAAGAAACGGGCCGGCTGATCGAAGGGATCGTTTGATTTATAAAAGAAAAGAAAAAAGAAAAACGGGTATCGCTTCCTTTTTGCCCGCGATCCTTCCTCGCATGGACGTACGAGACGGCGAAATCGAAATTGGAAAGGTCAACGCGTTTGCCATTTGCTCATATCAAACCTTTTTAGATTAATTCACGATCGACTTGAAGCCTCGCAGCGAGAAGAAACGATCTCTCGGGCGATTGTTCGAACACAATGTCCCAAAGGGAAAAAACAATTGACGCAGCGTTGCTATATCTGTCTTCTTTTCTGTTTATCTTTCAAATAAACACGCCGCGATCGCGACCGAAACGCGCGCTGCGACATAACGAACTGTTTACACGAACAATCACGATTTTATACCGAATAATAGATAATTAATGTGTAGCGTCGAATTACAGACGTTTTACTGTATGTATATATATATATTGCGTAGCCCGAGGAGTCATTCGTTCGTTTTACGTGGAACCTCCGCGATTCCTCAAAGCGTGGAAGGTTAACGGTGCTGCATAATCGAAAGAATAATCCAACGACTGCCGTGCAAGAAAATGTTTCGATCCGCGAAATGAAACCTACAGGCTCCGCGTATTTGACGAACGAAGGCTGCTCTGTTAACCAATAGGTGATTCTGTATGTCCCGACTCGTATAAACTTGTATCATATAAAATTTAATACGGCAAAGAGAGAACAGTGATCGCAATCGTAACGCGGGCGTCAACCACCTACCAAAAAAAAAGATTTAATTACGCGCGGTACGAACGGAGACGCGGACGATGTGTGACAGTTTAGTATGACATTGTTAGTTGTGTCGCACTGTTTCTTGCCTCTCTTTCTCTCCCGCCATGGATACGCAGGAGGTGAGCAACTTTTCTACTATGTCTGTGATACTCGTTGTCCCGCTGCACAGATCGATCGACAGATCGTAGAGCATGAAATTCTTTTTTATCGATGGACGGTTTCGTATGTCGAGCCACATTTTTGTTCGCGTTCGAGGATACGCCGATTTTTGGAATTGAATTGTTAAACAACCCCGGGGGACACATGGAGAAGTTTTAATTGTTCATCGAAAATTCACTCGGAAATGGAAAATTTATTCCCGCTTCCGGCATTGCTTTCTTTTATCATCACCCGAAAATGTAATATGGGAATAACTGTCCCAAATATTATTGACACAATTGTATCGATGTTTGTAGTTCTACGTTGGACCGATTTGTTTGAACGAATTTTCTATCGACATTTCGTTGTGCCTGTTTCCAGCTTATACGTGTATTTTGTTGAATAGAAATCGGTGTAATATAATTTGAAGGTTTTCATTGACAGTTAATTAAACAATTTGTTGCTTGTGTAAAATGATATTCATACACGTCGCATGCACTTTTGCAATATCTAATATTTTCTAACGTCAGCCAAATGCTACGACGCGAAACGCAAACCAATCATCGAAATATAATAATAATAGTAATAATATTACAGACATTTATCATACTTATTATACACCCTTTGATGAAGCAAATACAAATACGAAAAAAAGGTATGGCATAAGAGTGCAGAATAATAGCTTCATATAACGTCTGATCAAAAAGGTCTCATTCTACTGCGAAATGTCCCGGACGAATTCTTCACCTTAACGCGATAATAATTTTAATCTTCCCCGCGCCACTAATTTAACAAATTGCACATTCAAAGATCGCAATGTTCTGAAACTGTGTCAAACATTACCTAAATGAATTCAAGAAGAACTCCCTATCGAAATCGAACTGTAACCAATAACGAAATCTTTCCCCGCGGAGATTCCATCGAACGCGCAACTTCCCAAAGAATTTCTTCCGCCGCTTTCAGCAAATCTCCAGTATCCCGTTGCCGTTTCCTTGCCGCGTATCACTCGCCAATAAAATGTTATCGACCCAATAAAATTTCATAACCCGGATGGGAACCGAAGCGGTCTATCGCGAATCCTGTCCGGGACGATTACACCGCGGGCACGCGTCATCGCATTTGGCCGAGGAAGCTTTGCACGCCGTAAATGTCGTTGTAGAATAAGGGGTTGCAGCGGGGGCTTTGCTGGAACATTTCAGAGATCCGTGTGCTCCGAAATGGCGGGCGAGCTGCGTTACGCGTTGGACGGCGGGGACGGTACGAGAAAACCGGCGAGGAAGACACTGTGCCACCGCGAGGGGCACCAATCGAATCTGTCGATAGTGTCCGAGGAGGGCGGGTATCCGGAGTGCAACAAGTACAGACACTTCGTGGGGAAGGCACCCTTAACCTGAGGTTACGGACCTGCCTCGTGGACGAGAGGACAGGCGTGCAAGGAGATGATCCTCCTGGCGATTCGATACGCTGCGTACGACGTCGATCGATGTGCCGCAGAGCGTCGCGGGAAGGAACGAGTCGCGTATAAAAATCGAATTTCAACGCGTACGAACGTCGTCCACTTCCTCTTGCTGCACTCTATCTCTACGCGCGTACACGTTTGATTTCTCGATCTACCTTTGTCATTTTTCGTTTCTGCCCCTTGCGTAACGCGAACGGATGAGCAAGGCGGTTCTTCGACTGGCACTTTGCAGGCCGTATAGTCGGTGTTCGGTCGTTGATCGGAGTTGGCTGGTATATAACGTACCGCGCGGGAGACAACGACGCGCGATATTTTAGCGGAAAGATTAACGTGCAGCCACGAGATCCTTTGTCTTTCGATGCGACACTTGGGGCAAAGGGTTGTGTCTCCCTCGCGAAAGAGAGCGGGAAGTGAATGAAACCGTCGCGTCGTCGCGAGGTTCGATCGTAGTTGTCTCTGCAGCTTTGAACGTTGCTGTTAAACTCAAGGGAGTGGCACTTTTTTCTTCAGCTTTTCTTCAGGGGGTAATTGATTGCGCGCGAAGGGCAATTCGATTTATTCGAGGCTTGCGTGTAAGCAGAACGGTCGGCGTCGCGCGAAATTTCTTCATTTCATTTATTTACCGCTTGTTATCCGACTGTTAAATTAGCCGGCGCTAGATCGAGATATACCTCTAATGACATTACCATATTCTCTATTGATTTTGCGAAACTCCACCGAGGCGTTAAATTCGAAATAGATTGATACCGAGGGCAGGCAGAGAGTGCGGGAAATTCTGAAACGACATTCGCCCGTGGATGTATCTGATAATTATTTTCCGTGTGCATCGGTACGCGAGTGCTTAATTAAGTAGGTACATACATAGCTCTGTCAAATGCTTCTCGCTCGGACGTACGTTCGGAATCTGATCTTCGTGTATTGAAATTCTCTGTAACCCTTGACCTTTCATCGATCTCAAGTGATTTCGACATGAAGCGGGAACTTCGAATAACATGGGAATACGATTTCCCGGTAAACAACGTCCTATATGCATCTGTATTATTTATTTCGTAAACGTAAAACACGAACGATCAATCGTGCGTCGATATCTTCCGCGCGACAATTCGTGAGGACATGGTCAACATGTGCTTCGACTAACGCGCGAGTGTAAGGAACGATCGAAAGTGATCGTCGACGATTTTAATCGACGCCGTCAAGGGTCTGTTCGAGCGGCGAACGCAATTTTGTCGATGCATGCAAACGTTTTCATTATCATCGATCGTGTCGTTCATTTTTAAAGAAAGTACACCGAAATAAATCGTTTAGAGGAAAGAAGAATGCAGACGAAGATAATTGATGCTGTATATACAAATATCTCTCTCTGTTCGATGGCGTACAGATAAATAAATTTAGTGTAAATAATCGTAATAATCGTTAAGATTGCGAGCTAAAGGATCGCGTCCATTCTATGGCATTGTAACATAGAATTTACACAGAGAAGTCTGTTCATACGATTAAGGTAAAGTACGTCTCCGTTTAAGGATCTCTCCAATGCTGTAAAATAACGTATTCTTGCGTGCGAGTATCGTAGACATTTCATCGAATGTAGATAGTACAAGTGTTTTTATATTTTCATTTCCCATACTCACTCACGGTTTCCATTTTCGAATTTATCCATGTCATTATCGTGTATCGCGTAGTCCATTGCTCTATCTGTACAAGATTTCGAATTCTTTTTATCGAAAATTGTTGAAAGTCAAACATCGCCCAAGGTATTTTAACAAAACCATTAATTTCGCGTTTATATACTTGTTGCTTGAATGAATTATTATTATCATTATCCTCCTTTTTTATTTTTATCTTTCAGTTATATCGATAATAATCGTCTTTGCGAGGAAAACGTTTCACCGTTTTAAATATTAAACTGTTTAAAATTAATATTATCTTCGTACATTAAGTTTGAACAAAATCAAGCTTTCGCGTTAAGAAACTACTCTAACTAAAAGTTAAATGAAATTTGTCCCACCTTGAAACAAATTTCACTGAGAGCGGTGTGCACGTAGCAAAGTTCCTTTTTTACCTGTGGTTCGGTCCAAAGGACTAAGCCAGTCAACCGAGTTAACGGAAGCCTGTTTGCAATCGGGCGGTATTAATTTCCGTCTTCCTTCTATCCCAAGGTGTAAACATGTTGTGCATACATGTATCGCGCTTGCATATACGCCCATCCAGTTTCGCTAAGGCGATCGATTTCCGGATACAGATAGATCAACGGAATGAAACTATCGTCGGGAATCACACGTTCGATACGATCATGATCTCTGAGTGACTGTTGCGCAGCATGTTCGAAACGCCGTGCATATGAAATGACATTAACGGTTCCCTGTTTTTTCTATTTTCCTTTCTCCTTTCCTTTTTCTTTCACTATCGACTCGTTCGTACGATGATGCGTATACACTGTACACCGAACCGAATCGGTTTAACCGTAACAAAACTCGAGAAACCCGCATGAATGGCGCAATCATACGCACACACACACATACACGCACGCACGCGCATACACACACACTCACAGAGAGAGGAATCAAGTATTATATACGTACTTGTAAATATTGTCTGTACTGCGGCGTACACTGCGTTCACGTTATAACGAGTTTGTTAAGAGCCTATTGATTATACTTCTTACATAAAGTGTACTACGAGCATCATATTAAACGTGAATAAACTCATCGTCTGTAAATTCTCACTGAACGTGTTTTATTTTTACACCCTGGCTAATGAGACAGGCCTTAATGAGGAGAAGGTGAATCGTTCAATTTAAGCCGCATTGACGTATAAAATGCTGCACGGTTAAAATTGATGGTGTTATTGGTATTAATTTTTTTACTCGATATCCGGAGTTCGCTTTACGAACGGCCTGCGAGCTACACTTCGTAGAAATTTGATTTAACACGAAAACATTAAATTATGGAGAATTTAATGCACCGCAGCTTCCAATTGAATCCCCGTAAAATTCTTTTTCGTGTATGCGAGTTCGGTTGAATTTCACCTTCAGATTATTAACGCGACGCCGGCGTCAAACGAACATGAATATTTCGAACGAAATAAAATATCACCGTACGAAAGGCTATACGAAAATTAAATACCGCGATTAAAAAACAATGACAATAATTGATACATATACATAGAATTCTGTTTAAATCTGAAAAGTCTAATTTCCTCGACAGCTTTTTTTCGCAAATTTCCGACCGGCCGCGAAGATTCGTACCGTCCACCGTCGCGTTTCTCGAAACGCTCGCTCCACGCAACCGATGATCGACCGCAAAATGTCAGGCTCCTCCGTTTCAGTCGGAAAATTGTTCCGCGAGTAATATACTTAAGCCGCGCCATAATCCCCTTGTTGATTACGACAGAGAAGTTCTGCCTTAACCACGGCCGCGTAATTGGTCCCCGGGAAGTTCTACTTTTACATCAATTGCCGCAGCCTTCACTCTTCGTTCCCTTGATTAGAGAACTAAATCCCAAACCGCTAACGTAACTAATTCACTAATGTATCCAACTTCCACGGCCCTTACCGTCTCTTTGACCCCAGTACGCCAGCGCGGCTATTTAATTTACTTCCCTGCCATGCCGTTCCGTGCGCTTTCCGCTCTTTCCCCATTTCACCGCCTCCGCGTCTTCCTGCTTCTGTTCGCTCATCTACACATCTCGATCGTCCGCCCCCTTTAAACGTCCTCCTCTCGGTCCGCTCCTATCTAACGTCTGACATTGAACTCGTCCTCGCGTAAATTGCCAGGACCTTCAATAGCTTCGAAAGGATGCTCGAATTCTGAGACAACCGCGGGACGCGGGCGTGGAAAAGGAAAATTGGCTAATCGCGAGTTTCCGTAGACGAATGACGGGTCCGACGAAATAGTTATTTGAAGTTGCCAGACGTAATGCCTCGAATGCTGACGGGAGGAAGAATGTGCTCGAGGCTGGATATATTAAAAGTCTGTGGATATATGCGACATTCTTTGTACGGATATAAAAATCCAATGTTCGCTCGCGTAAGACGGGGATCTTTGTGTCGAAAATCCTCTTTATTTCGTCGGGTCGTTTACGATAAAGAGCGGACGTTCTATGCCCCCGTATGAAGAATGCTCGTGATTTTTCATCGCGGTGAAGAGGTATCGCTGCAATTTCGATTCGCCGTCTATAACGCGAGACGTGAATCCGATCCTCGATCATTCTCTCGGCGAGGACGGGGAAGTTATAAAAAAAAAGACGAGCTGCACCTGAAAATACGATTCGCCGAAAGAGGTTGAGCTGCCATCAAAAAAATAATAGCCGTTTGACCTAACTTTACGCGGTGTTCATGTCACGTATCGCTCTTTTACGGCGAATTTAACTACAGTTCGGAGCACGCTGTTGACAGCAACGTCGTTGACTGCAACGTCGTTCCCGGAACTTCCTAGAACTTTTGCGCCTGAAACGACTGCGCCCGTTAGAACGGAAACGCCGATGCGATTTCAATCACGCGGAAGTGGAGGCAGCTGTTTCGAGAATCAAACAATTCTACGATAGTCCCGTCGGCTCGAGAAGGCCATCTATTAAACGAGGGAGACAGTATACAGCGGGACGAGATGAACGCGTAAAAATGTAGAAATAAATATTTCCATCGATCAGACACGGGATCGGTTGAAATTGTTCAATCAAACATCGCGCACCTTCATTCTCTCTCTCAGAAAGAAAATTACCGTCCCGTTTCAGAGGTACCCCCGAAACCCGGAATCGCGCGACGCGAGTCGCAACCACTTATTTTCATCGTGCAGGCCCGTAAACTTTCCGCCACTAAACGTAACAAATCCCCTCCATAAAACGACTGTTTCCTGTCTCACCATTTCACGGGATAACGACCATTCAGTTCCGGCAGCGCCCCATCCCCCCGCAGGTGACGACAAATCGCGAAGGTAGTCCCCCCCCCCTGTCACAGGTAGCGACATATCCACCCAAACGATTCCCAGGCGAAAAAGTGGACGCGTCGCGTCGCGTCTAACAATAAGTTAAGTTCGAGCTAGACGCCGGCCATGCCACGGCGTGCAAACGAATCCAAAGCGGCTTGGAAGGGAGGCCGCGTGTGCGCAGTGAAAAAGCACTCGAGAAGCGGCGTTCGGAATTAGAGTGGATGCCGCGAGGTTCGTTCTGAAAAGCACGTTTATCAAACTTCTGTTCCAGGTGACGAGCCGCGCGCGATCGTAACTTTAGGTAAGTTTCCTCTGCGTTTCACGCCCGTCGCATGGACAGCCGCTTCTCCACCCGTCCGTTTCGATCCCCGTCCGATGCTGTTTTAACTTTCTATCGTGCACGGGACGGGCAACGTGTCAACTTCCTACCGCGCGCGTCAATCGGGTCGACAATTTTTTAATTTCCTCTTCCTCGTGCCTGGCGTGAATTCGCGACGAGCCACGCGTGTCCGTTAACGTCTAACGTATTCGCTCGACGGAGAACGGCCCGACGCTTCGATTCTGTACGCGTTTTCTCGACTCGAGCACGGGGAAACTAAAGGTGACCGTGGTTTGCATCGCGGGAGGCACGCTTCCAGAAAAATCGACGTTATCCGGCGGAGGTATTAGGCCGAACGTTTTCTCCCGTCCCTCGATACGGCGATAGAATATCTCGGGCTCGACCAGATATTCGCCGGAGAGGCGTTTATGGGTAAATCGATGATATTAATCGGTCTGTATCGAGGCTGTAACCGTGGACGGTCGCAATTCGACGAAAACTATGTCACAGAGCTTAAACGACAGGCGCCGATGGCGGCGACGCTCCGCGTCTAAATTTAACGGGCTTCGAAACGCGCACTCAACGATTTTCGTGTGTCTTTCGAGCGATTCCGACCGCCTGAATATGGCACGTTGACACCGGGCTGGCCGACGCGACGCGTCCATGAATTTTCGTCGGCTTTTCACGAGGCCGCCGATACACGGGGGCGGAGGGAAATAACCGGCGCGACGCGGGGGATGAATGAATGGAAAAGAATGCGTCGTGCCGCGTGCGTTTGGCAAGGTGACAATCGTGCGGGCCTCTGAATGTGCGCGGCTAAAAATCGCGTGCCGATGTTGCATGCCGACGTTTCGTGTCGAGCAATACACAACGGGGCGTAAAAATCGGGCCCGCTAAAATTATCCCGTAGCGATGCGCCCACCGACACTGCACGCGTCCATTTTTGTCGATGACAGCGAACGTTGAACGGGTATTAACGATGTTTTTTTGTTTCGTTTTATCAAACGGAAAGATCGTTATCGGGACGGCTGAAACGTGCGCGGAAATTTTGAAACGGTCTTAATGAAAGTGTCCTTTTAGTTTTTAAGTTTTAATTAGAGGAGAGGCGGATAAAGGGAGCGGCAGCGCACTCTAATTAGCGCAAAACGCTAACAAAATGCAACGTATAAAGAAAGCATTAAGTGCACGGTGTTTACTTTCGATAAGGGGATTCGGTATAAATATTGACCATCGCGTTATCTGCATTACGGACAACGTTCGCCGCGTCGTACATTCTACGTACATCGACAAATATTTAACAACGTTGATAACAAATAACGAATGTCGGCGAACTCATTGAAAACCATTCCACAAATCTCATCTGGTCCATTAAGGAACTCTGTGCCTGCTTGCTTCGCATTGGGAATGCTATTTTTGCACACATTTTCTCCTATTCGAGTCGACCGTGCGCGCCTTCAAACGTTCGCTAACCCTTTTTTTTTCGCCGGTGGAAAACAGATGAAAGTCCATCGCGAAGTGTCGACCGGAATCTGACAGATTCGAAGCCTCCTTCGGTAGATTCAAATAAATAGCCGGACTCAATATTGGAGTATTGATTTTAGGCGGTTCTAAATATTTACGCGAGCACGAGAATTCGAGCGTGTAAATGCTTCCCCGCTGGTTTACACAACGTCGTGCGTTTAAGTACCCGTTCGGTACCCAGGAGTCTGCTCGAGCCTGTGAATCGCGTGTACACGATCTTATTGCAAATAAATTTCCGACAGTCTGTTCGTCTGGCTGTCTTTGAAGATAATCACCGTTCCGCTGGACGGTCTTTATACAGACGGGCCAAGTTGAGCATGCTGTTTTCCCGAGAATGTTTAATGTCTAATTTCGTTCAGGATCGTGACAATGTTGCCTTTGGAGAAACACAGCTGTGCGCCCTTTGTTTTTTTTTTTGCATCTTACGATTACTTTATAAATAGAGAGATTTATTGAACATCTGGCATCTTCTTAAATAAATAAGACATTAATACGCCAATCAACAATCGCTATCAATGAACTCGTTCGCATCCATCCATAAAATCACACAGAGCTTACACGTCACCCTACGATCACTTTTTATTATATTATCATGATTATTTTCGAATCTTAGAATGACTACAAGATGCTGGCCAAGTGTCTTCCGTTGATATTCCTCACCTGCGTGTTGGGATTCCCCAAGAAAGTTCATATAGGTGAGAAAACTTGGGTAAAAATATCTTTTCGGTGTCCAATTTGCACACGAGGAACATTCTAATACTAGCAAGCTCTTAGCACGAGCCTCACAAATTAGTCATTTAGGGTTAAATTTATTTTGAACCGTCCTCAACTTGTGCCCCACTAGTATATTAATAGAACGTCATATCCAGAAACGCACGTGCTTTTACACGATTATTCCAGGAGGCTTGTTCGACGAAGACGACGGTATTCAGCGTACATTCGAAACATCTATTAAAACGGTGAATAAAGAACGGCATGAGAACGTCGAGTTTGCAAATGTATTCCTCGTGGCGGAATCCGTGGAAGTTGGAAATGACCCATTTGAAGTGTCGCAAAAAGGTATGATTCTTAATCGTACGAGGAATGAACGAACTGTATATAGTTGTATATAATTTTTGTATATAATTGTCTCCGGATTGTTTTTCTTCATTCCTCTCATTTATGTTTTTAAACACACAGTATGCGAGTTGATGGGCACAGGAGTGGCTGCCATCTTCGGTCCACAGAATAGGGTTACCTCTGAACACGTGCAGAGTATGTGCGACACCATGGAAATGCCGCATATTTATGGCAGATGGGAACCCTCCCAAGCACGGGGAAAAGGAATAAACTTGTTCCCACACGCTGAAACTCTCTCTGTGGTATGTAAAACGCGAGAAGGGCTTTCGTGTGTTCTAAGCTGCACTTCGAAATTGGTATCGAACCGTTCCAGTTTAAGATCTCGCTATTCATTTTCTTGCGCACATCAAAATCTCCACGGGGAATAGATTTTTTTCGAGGAATAATAAATATGTTAAATGTAAAACTATGTAAATGTAAACTAACTTCATAATCGTTTCGAGCGAGCCCTTGTTTTCTTGGAGTAGCCATTCTTAATTCGAAAATACGCTCGCGCACAGCGACCTCGTCAAAAGAATATTTGATATGTCGCCAGATCTTTGATCAAATCATAACCGAGTTCGAATGGAAGACTTTTGCGATATTGTACGAAAGCACGGACAGTTTGATACGAATTCATCGTTTACTGGAACGTTGGGACGCAAAGAGGCACACTATATATTTGTATCCCTTGGGAATTGGACCAAGTTACAGGTGAATAATTTCATAGAAATTCATAAATCGTCCAAATTTTCGAATCTTTTTAATTCGAAAGCAACACAATTGAAATAAATAAAGTATCATAATTCAGAGGTAAGAATATAAAAAGCAGCGAAAAATAATTACACTTTTCAGGAAAGTGATGCGAGAAATAAAGGACGCAGAATTCGAGAATATCCTTATCGATTGCTCGATTGATCTACTCTCGGAGGTATTAAAGCAGGCGCAACAAGTTGGAATTATGTCGGAGAAGAACCGAATTATCGTGACATCTTTGGTAAAATTATGGCTTCTTTATATACCTTGCGTCGATTAAAATATCTTAACTCTTCTCTACAATAATATTCGTACATATTTTGGTTATTCAACGAATGCTGATTACCATTCGTAAAATCGTACGTGGCACCGTACATAATTCGCATCATCGATTCGATCACTGTTCCCAGGATCTTCAAACGATAGATCTGGAACCGTACCAATTTTCGGGCGTCAATTTTACCGGCGTGCGATTAATCGATCCGGATAGTCCCTCCGTATCGAGTATCGTAGAAATGCACAAAAATGAATGGGGTTTGGACAGTGCCAGCCAATTGAGGGTGGAACCGGCGCTCATGTACGACGCTGTGCAACTATTCGCGAGAGCGTTCAAACGTTTAAAGGACGCGATTAAAGGGGACGTGAAACAATTGCCCTGCAACGGTAGCATAAGTTGGGAGCACGGGTACAGTTTAAACAACTTCATGCGGCTGGTAAGTTCATTCTAAATGCTATCGGATATAACATAGAATACAGACGGATAGTTGTTCCGATGATAAAATTTTTCAAATGATTACCGTGAATTATTTCTAGGGCGAAATGGAAGGGTTGACCGGTTTAATTAAATTCGACACGGCCGGATTTCGCAGTGATTTCCAGCTGGACGTTATAAGAGTAGCGGAGGATGGTTTAAAGAAGATTGGCGTGTGGAACAGCACGAACACTGTAGAATGGTTCATGGAAACCCATTCCCCGAAGCCTGACGTTGAATTAAGCTTGCAGAATAAAACGTTCATCATTATGATTGCCATTGTGAGTGAAAAGTCCAGGTCAAAGAAATTTGTATCTTTGCACAATTGCCTAATAATCTTGTACCAACCCGAAACGAATTTTCTCGGATTATTCGTCCCTGCTTTATCGTTCTTCAAAGTGACAGTAATAGAAATACGCGTTACACAAAACATTAAATATCATTTTTCCTCGTTACAGAACCACCCTTACGGTATGCTGAAGGAGTCGGCTGACATGATGACTGGAAACGATCGATACGAGGGTTTCGGCATCGATATCATTCAAGAGCTGAGCAAAATGCTCGGTTTCAATTACACGTTCGAGGTGCAGTCGGACAACGTATACGGATCGTATTCGAAAAAGTTGAAAAGATGGACGGGGATGCTCGGGAAAATAATTGCCGGGGTTAGTAATATTTACATGGAGAACCGCAGAATAATGGGAGGAAGATAAACTACAAACTTAATATCCCGTGGAACTATGTTACAGGACGCAGATCTGGCAATCACTGACTTAACTATTACATCCGAGAGGGAATCTGCGGTAGATTTTACGATGCCTTTTATGAATTTAGGTGTGACTTCTAGAAATGCAGATTACAATTCATAATTTTCTACCTTAACGATATTATTATGTAAAGCACGTATCTCCCTATTTCTACTGTCTTCCATCTCTAACTGTTTGACGCGACAAACAATCAAAATTATATTATAATAATTAATTTACTAGCATTATTAGGTATCACTTAATTATTTCGAACTAACTTTAAGAAATGTTTTAATTATTTATATTTGGAGCCATCAAGAAATTGTTCTTTTCCCCGTCGCGTGTAATTCGCATATTTCCTTTTGTTCCCGCAGGAATAAGTATTTTGTATCAAAAACCGACGAAAACGCCGCCCAGTTTATTCTCCTTCCTGTCGCCATTTTCGGCTGGAGTCTGGTGGTATTTGATCGGGTCTTACCTATGCGTGTCTGTGGTGCTATTCATAATTGGCAGGATATGCCCGTCCGAATGGAACAATCCCTATCCTTGCATCGAGGAACCAGAAGTGCTAGAAAATCAATTTACGTTTAAAAATTCTCTCTGGTTCACCATCGGTAGCATTATGCAGCAAGGCTCAGAGATTGCCCCCATGTGAGTGACATTTCTGTAATTATTCGTAATCTATTAGACGGAGTCTAGAATGTTTCAACGAAATGTTTTGCGTAATTAAGTACATTGGTTTCAAATATTATTGTATTCAAAAATAATATTTTTAAACATTTCGCTTGAGCATTAATATTAATATTTCTTATATGATATGAACTTAATTGAGCCACTCATTATTTGAATCTGTATTACGAATTTTACCGTTTAATCTCTTCGATTTCGCTAAACTTCTGAAATCTCGTTACATTTTACAGAGGACTATCGACGAGAATGATGGCCGCTTCGTGGTGGTTCTTCTGCCTCATAATGGTCTCATCCTACACTGCTAATTTAGCCGCGTTCTTGACAGTCGAAACTCTGGTATCGCCGTTTTCAACCGTCGAAGAATTGGCGAAAAAGAAGACCATCAAGTATGGTGCAAAAGCGGGTGGATCTACGTTCACGTTCTTCCAAGTAAGTGTTCCATCGAAACCGTCATACTTTTCTTCTAATGATATGTGAAATATTGATAAATCAGTTGTGAGTAGCAACGAATTTTACAGAATGTTTACAGGCTCCCGATGCACTTGTTTCAAATGTAAGAGATGTTTACGTATTGACTAGCGTTGTTGTCTTTAAGCGAATCGAGTAAAAATTAATACAATCGCTTCTTTTAGTTTTCGATCATTATTAACTGTCCCTGCGAATTATTATTAACAAATCGTATCAGAGATTATATGGTTGTTCATCTTACACCCTCTGTACCAAATTGGGACTTTAAGCATAGATTTACAAAACATCTCTCAAACGATGCCCCTTCAATCATGGTAATATATTAATATTCTTGGCAGAAATAGACAATAAAATCCTGGCTGTACTTTCATGAACATTTCAACTAGTTCCATACAATTGCTTCAGTAAACTATATGTGCCCTAGTGAAATTATTTTATATAGATTAGTAACCCCCCCCCAACCCCCCCAACCCCCCCAACAATATTTTACAGTTAGATAATTGTTCATTCATACGCCTCCAATTAATACAATTATTAATGTACCTATAGAAATGGTAAATCTTCATAACTAAAAACCTATAGTGCCACTGCGTAAATCCTTAGTTACTCGCATACATATTATCGTGTCACTATTTTCAAAGAAAATTAAACATAAAATGTAATTTGTGTCTACAATATCCCTCACTAATAGATCGAATTGGAAACGAATGTTAGGCAAACGATATTTGGCGCCGTTCATTCTAATTCAGTTTTTTGAAAGACTTATGCCCATTCCAAGGACTCTAACTACACCACGTACAAAGACATGTACACCTACATGGTGGAGAATGCTGATGACGTATTGCCGCCGGACAACGACGCCGGTCTGAAAAAAGTGTTCCGAGATGATTACGCATTTCTCATGGAATCCAGCTCGATAGAGTACATCACCGAGAGGTACTGCAACGTGACGCAAATCGGCGGACTTCTCGATGCGAAGGGTTACGGAATTGCCATGAAAAAATGTAAGCCTCGACCGAATATCGATTTCACGAAAATGCACCGTTCTATCGCCGTGCACAGTTTGTCGAGGGCACGATACAAATAACGAATAAAATTGATAATTGACAATATAATACTAGGAAAATTAATCAATGCACCTCTGCGCAAACGTGAGCGACAACCAATTTGTTTCAGACTCGCCCTATCGTCACCCATTGAACACTGCCGTGTTGAAGCTGCAGCAAAGCGGTTTAATCACAGAACTGAAGAAAAAATGGTGGACGCAGAAACGTGGCGGTGGACGGTGTCGGGTACGTGGAAATAAAGCTTGCGATCGAGCGTGCAGTACTATCGAATGTTCGTTTCTTTAATGGTGAATAACGTTATGCAAATATTATGTAGGAAGATGGGGGTCAGAATGCAGCGGAGGAACTTGATCTCGACAATGTGGGTGGCGTGTTTTTAGTGTTGACCGTGGGCGTTGCTATGTCCTCCTTCTACACTTTATTCGAGTTACTGTGGGAGATTGGATGCACATCCCTGAACGAAAACGTACGAACATCCGGCTCGTCTCGAAATTAAATCGATTAAATACAACGCTGGCCATTTGTATATTGAACCACGGATAAAATATGTTGTAGATTTCCTTCAAAGACGAACTGATGGCCGAAGTGAAGTTCATCGTGAAATGCAGCAATTCGCCCAAACCGGTGAGGAGAAGAAAAGGATCGTCGAATAGAAGCGGGGAAGGCAGCACCAGGGGCTGCACACCACCTTATGGTTTCATACCGACAATTTTAACTCCGAGTTCTGAGAACAAGTAAAATATATGATACGAGAACAACTGCATAGCGTACGTTTCTAGTCAAATAAATCGATCTTCCTCAAGTTATGCTTCTTTGTATATTTTCGTACACCTAGACTATGAACACGAATTTAATATTCAAAGATCAAGTTAATAGTTAAATATTTATTAACGTAATGCGTGTAAAGCGTGGAGTGCTGGAAGAAATGTCTAGTTACGGAATTTCAATTAATCTCGCGGAGAGATTATGTTCGCTAAATATAAGAATGTTTATGCGCCAGGCATATTCTATTTTCTTCTTAAAAAGAAAGAAGACAATCCTCGACGTTGCAGAAAAATAGCGTCTAACTGTATGTGTGAATGCTAGCCACGAAATTATCAACCATTATATACATATAGCAGCGACTATAATTGCGTTTCAAGTGAATCGTTTCTCGAAGGCTTGTAAAATGGCTATCCGGAATGATTTTAAGTGAAACAGCTAGAAACTTCCAATTAATCGCGGAATTATCGAGATGAAATACGCGAATTGCTTTAAATAATAACACTTTATCGGAACGGTGTTTCAGGGCCAAAGGGGCGGACGCGATAAGGCAATGCAACGAAGCGCATAAAATCTAGTGGCGTTTCGAATTGAACTATAAAAACGTCGTTTTGTCCTTGCACCGGTGTAAAACACGATCGTAAAAGGAATTTCACGATAGCGTAGGCATTCTGGTTTTTCCGGTTTACGCCGTCCCCGTTGCTTATCGTCAATACACGCCGATCTGAAAAAACAATATCGGCCCCTACAATAAGAATCAATTGCCACTGACTTCGTTGGCGGGGACGTTCCGCCGTGCTGTTCAAAAGTCGGGTATATTCGGAACCATGGAGTATTTCATCCTTCACGCCCAGCCGATGCCTCTGTTGCTAATAAATCAAGCGACCTGCTCCAATTATTACAATACCTGCACAAGTAGAGTGCTGCTATCTCCTACGTGATGCCGAAGCGTCCAGTGACTTTCATCGGTAAGGTAGCGGCAGAATCTCGTACGGGATCGACGAAAAGATTGAAGTTTCTGCGAATTACCTTTGCGCTACTCGTACGATAATAATCTGGCCGAATTGATAGTGGAATAATTCATTATGTAGGATATTGGTCTGGCCGTAATTGATTTAAAATCACCTGCTGCACGCAGTGGTTGCGAGTATACGTGACAAGTTTCATGTTACTTTTACTGATTTGAGTTAGATGATCTAAACGCGGTGTCGGCTGACGTGATATTTCGCCTAGTTCCATTGTGTGCGTGAAACAATTATTCCGTTGAATAATTACGCAATTAGGGGATGCACGCTCCGAGGGTAATTCTGACCAGTAGGGGGTAGTTCTGCAATCGAATCGTTCCCCTTTGTGGACCACGATCTGGGGGTAGTCCCGGGGAAAGTAGTATTGTATTAAATAGAAATATATTAGAAATGGGAAAGAGAACTGTATTTACTTATGTCCAGTCGAGAAAGAATTTCAGTAGAAATGTATGAAGTTTAGATTTTTAAAATTTTGTGGCGTGCGAGAATATCGAACGAAACGGACATCGTGGCAAACTCAGTGATCTGTATATTCCCATCGCAAGATTCCGCGTTCTTATGCGTCGTTATCGCGTTCTTCGCTGGAACGGGGATCTATAAAACAGCGTGGAGCACGTCCAAGGGACGCGCATGCGTTCGTCCTGAAACGTGATCGCGGAGAGGCGCATAATAAAATGATAAGTTGCACATCACGATCGATATAAACGCAGGCAGATGCCCACGCATCGTCCACCGGCGTAAAATATTTCTCATACGAATAGTTCGTTGCAGTCGACATTTGCATTCGCCGAAGAAGTTGTCGCCACCCCTTTGCATTTTAATTTCGACGGAATAAGTAATAGCAACAGAATTCCCCCTTACCCCGCAAGAAACATTTGCCAGCAAGACACGATCGACACGAAGAAAAGAACAAGTAATAACAAAATAATGAAATTGATGAAATCGTACAAGCTCAATCCTGCAGGAATATCATGAAAATAGTCGCGCGACGACAAACCGTAAAGATTGTAACATTCGACCATTCCCACATTTCCCTCGACCGTGCTTCCCTATCGTTCTACATTCCTGCTATCTCGTCCCCGTCGGTTCGCCGAAAGCTACACTTAAATGCTCGCAGTTTACGAGGTTGCAGACTCGAACCGATGACACAGACACTCAGGAATCCCAAGAGTTGCCGAGTGGTGGCGGCACGACTTTCTACGTCAACCGTGTCGGCCCACCTTTGTGGACGCACCTTCGAGACACCTATTCAAAGGCACCATCGAGCCACCTGGGGGAGATGGGGGGATGGGGGGGGGCTATACGTGCCGCTCGCGAGGTAGTATTAAAAGGCTATTAAACGGCTCGACATGACATATGGCTTTGTGCGTATACGCGCGACCCTTGGCGATTCTACTTTGCCGGCAAACGAAACTGCTCCCCGCCTGTCTGCCCACTAATACCAATACTACTGGCAACTGCGCCAATAAAAGCAGACGAGACCGACCGGCTGGCCAGACCATCGTTCCTCCTCTCCATCTCTTTGTACCTATTTCTGTGCCTCTCTTTGTCAATCGCGGGATTATGGCGTCGTGAAATTCGCGGACCCTGCAGGGTCTCACCTGTTGACGAATGTGGAAGAAAAAGAAACAACGATCGGTGCCACTCCGGTGTCTTTTGATGAGTCATCGGGAGGCACTTGCTCGGATGGGTTAATGGCTCTGGTTCTTTAGATCCTATAGGTGAATCGATATCATGTATCTGGACCGTTGGTCTGCAGGTTGCTTCGTTTGGGAGTTTGTTTTTTGCTGGTCCAATTAGCGGACGCGTTAATGGTCGCATGAAGGTAATCAGAACCTTTTGTGACCGTTTCTCCCTCTCTCTCCCTCTTCCTCTCCCCCCCCCCCCCCCCCCTTGAGGAAGAGACGACGGGAATATTTGGCGCTTAAGTGGTTTAACTGGTAACAGGTATTTTGATGAATAAGGCTCTTCCTGGGCATTGTAACGGCGTCGGGGAAAAAGCTGGAACGCAGGAAATGTAATTAGGTCTAATTAGCTTGGACCAGTTTTAGTAATGCTCCTTCGGTGGATCGTCTATATACTGAAAACTTATTACGTCGGCTTGTTTTATATTAGCAAGTTTTACCGTCGTCAAAGATGAGACCTGTTATTTTTATCGCAACGAATTTTCGTTTTACTTTACCTCGGACATATTCAGTGCTGGCGTTATTGAACTATAAATAAGGAACTTCCTTTTTTGCTTACACACAGATTGTCAAAATCGTCAACCCGTCTGTTCGTATATCGGTACTTTCTAGCTATTCCATTATATCGTGAACAATTTCTTTACTTTCGACCGTGTCTAATCGCGCTAACTTACATCGACCCTACATTCAAATATACTTTCACGCCCTTTAACGTGCCACGAATCTCACCGAATGTCCTTTAACTTCATCTGCAGCCAGTGTACAATACTTAACAACGGAAATTCCGTCGAAAGACCGTTGTTCGTCGCGACTGAAATGGCTCCTCGCCACCGGGGTAACTGCCGTTGTTTAACAATAATTAGAACAATCCGTCCGTCGGTGCTGGATAACAAAGCGGGCAGGCGAGAAAACAGCGAGGCACCGCGGGGAAGTTGGCGAAAATTTATGCGTTCCCTTCGCTAAGAAACTCCACGGGCCCATGGACCTCGTGCACCGGCGAACTAAACCGTGGAATGTAGCACGAGGTGGCGAGATCCGAGCTGGTATCCGTGAAATGCGCCCGTCCGCCTTTACTTCGGCACGGCAGACTTCTCGTTTGCATCGGGGACGCCGTAGATATATCCAGATTATCCGGTTCTTTATTGTCCGCTTATTTTAGACCATTCCGACCAGTTTCTACGGAACGACGGTTGTTCGAGCTGCGTGTCACCGCCGCGGCTCCTCGAAAACTCATCGCGTTACGCGTCGACGTTTAATGAATCATACAGTCGGTTATCTCGGTTCGAGGGTGCGGGGAAATCGCGAAACTTCTTCCCGATAGCCGCTGGAAACGAAAGAAACGCGAGCTCGACGGGAGGGAAATGTATTTTCCGAGGAGAACGGAAGACGGCGTAATAAAAGAGGGGCGGGGGGGGGGAGTTAACGCGGTCGTAAAGCTATTACTGCGACGGAATAGAATATTAAAGCTTTATTAGCCTAATGGCTCTCGACATGGCGAAGCGCGATAGCGGGGGCTACGTAGCGAGCTTTCCACTTTTACTGCGTTCGACATTTTTCTACCGCTCGGAATGGCCCCCGGTAAGGTGGTGGGGGAGGGGTGCTAAAAACAGATGCGTTAAATACACAGAGAATCGTTGAGGCTGCGACATCCTGCCGGCGAGTGGAAGAGAGGGTGGACGAGTGGGAGGGCAGTTAACTTACTCTGTCGCAGAAGATGCGGGACCGTCGCAAAACCACCGACTGTATTGCGCTCCCAGTGTCGTTACGTTCTATGATTTACGATACTTTTACAGAGGTAAAGAATTCCGCGCCGCGTGTTCGCGCTCTAAGACGTCACGCGAATTTATTAGAGCCGGTACTAAAATCGGATCGTCGCGGATTTTTTTCGGATATACGCGCACGTCGCGTACGGTATTCCTGGTTGCCTCGTATTTCCTATCCTCTATGAGGATTAACGCCGGGGGATATGAATACAGATTTGCGTCGCGTAATAAGGGCTCGCGAAGCTGCTGCGAGGTACGCGAAATGGAAGATCGCGAAGGGAGAATTGAAGACGTTGAAAAGCATTGGGAATTTCGGATGCTGTCCTGTTGGCATTATTAAAGAGAAATCGCGACGTTTATTACTAATAGCCAATTAAAAAAAATGAAACGGTATTATCTAATGAAAAAGGGCACTCTGAAAATAGAGCTTCCTGAAAATGTTCTCTTAATATTGATATTAAATAAAAATAGAGGTGCGATATATTGAACAGTTCTAAATGCTTAAACTGCCAACCGCGCGAGGTGAAAACGAAGCGTAAGAAATAATCCACAGGAGCCACGATCCTCGAACTCATTGTTACCCGAAGATTTGATACTACTCGTCTTGAACGCGCGTGATGCATTGAAATTTGATCCGGGTCGCGGCGATTTCGTTTTACCTGCGCGCGTAGAAAGTCGCACGCCGGGAGAACGGAACCAGTTTTTGTTCCTCTCTGTCCCCGTGTGCGTTAGGCGCGATATAAAAATTAATACCCGCGATATCTCACGGAATTAACAACGTCGCGTGTAACGCGACACTACAACCCTTTCCCGTCCCGATGAATGATTCGACGCGTTCCCTGGCGCCAGAATTAACAGGGAGCCCGACGTCTCGAGACTTCCAAGCGAATCCTGACGACGAAGTATCCATGAATATTGTGCCTTAACGGGTTGCTGCTTTGCATGGAATAGTCTCGGGAAACGATAAAGCAATTATCGTGATCTTTGTTCTCGTAACTCGTCCAGAGGCAAGAGGTAAAAAAGACTCGCGGAAGAAGAAAAGGGAACAGTGCGAATAAACGTCGACGTTCGACATCCCGAGATGTTCAGGCGGCCAGTTATATAGGGTGTCGTGTAACTGGTGGTCCAAATCGAACAGGTGCCGATTCCACGTGGAAAAAATAAGTCGAATTCGATTGAAAAAATCTGTTCGGTACAAGCGTGTGCACCCGATTAATTGTAAGTCTCCTTGAAAACCACCGCCGTAATTGTGAACGTCGTCGGCGTTATCACTTCGTCTAATTATACTTGCTTTACCGCTACACTCGTCGAATGGAGCTCTTAGTTTCTATCAGGCTACGGATACGGCCGCGTACAGTAATCGAGGGCATACGGATAGGATTCTTGCGTTAGGTGGATGTGGCGGTAATGCGTTCAGCTGCGCGCTAATTATTGTAAAAACTGATATCCAAATCGCCGACATCCCGATAGGAGGGTTATTCAGACAGCGGAACGTGCTGCTCCGGAGCACGGTTCATTTGAGCCACCTCGTCGACATGGAGGTCGCAATCATTCAATTAATATCAGTTGAGACTTTATCACAGCAGTCGCAAGTGACAAAATTTCATTTCATACTTTCGACTTTATTCTTTTCACGTAAAATCAGCCCACCCCCGCCCCGGGTTCTACCATCGATTACGTGACACCCTGTATATTTGGTCTCGGTACGCACGTACGTACCAACAATTTTGCCCCCCTCTGTAGTCCGCTTTTAATGGCCGCGTTTACAAACACAAGTCGCCGGTTATTATCTCCAGCAGACTACTTTGTTCAGCAATTTTGATATGCAACAGATGTGCAATTTAAATAATATCAGTGATTACGTCGAAGGTCGCGTATTTGTTTATTTAATAATAAGAATGGAGCCGGTTCGCCACGCCCTCGTGCTCATTCGACTATAATCAGCTACGCGGGCAGAGTTTTGATAGCTGCAACTTTCGATGCTCGTTTCAGGGAAATCGCGGTACCAGGCAGCTTCGTTCGCCAGCGTGAACACCGCGGTGCCCACCTTTTTTTTCACGAATCGTTTGCGGAACGCACGGGAGAGCAGATAAGACGCAGAGATTTTTACCCTTGCAACAACGACCGATCGAACGCACAAGGTAGCGTGCGTCGTTAAATATTACAAGCGTTGAATTAATCGTGCAGTATTATCGTCGTCGCGGGAACAAGCTCGCAATCACGTCGATAAAATCGTTCCTCGCTAAACGCGCAATCCATTTTCATCCTACGTGCGCGTACAAAACTATTGATAAGCTTTATTACGTCCCAGCAAATTATGCGATCCCCCCGTACGTCGCGTCTATCGAGCCCCTATTAAAAACAAGTTTCGCATTTCCGATTGAACCGGGAAAGGCGATCAGATACGTCCGTCCCGTTTCGAAATTACGAAATCCGAACCGACCAGCGTGTAGAAATTGCTCGCGTACAACGTTAAATCCAGTTTAACGTTTTCTCCCAACGGGGTTGACTTTTCGTTCGGTAACCACCGGGCGTGAAGTTGTCCGATTCCCCTGACAGCGGGGGCAAGCGAAAAATTGCACGGGACGCAGGAAGGTAACCCAGGTGTTCCCCTTGCGCGATCCCTCCGACAACCGTGACCGACGGCGGTCAACTGTCGTTTCGCGTCGCCGTTTCGCTGGCTCGAGGGATAAAACGGCACAACGGATAGCAAATTCGTGCGGCTTGTTTCGCGAACGAAGGGAGAAAGGACGATACGAGAGATAGGGGAACGATCTCGATGGTAGAGGGAAGATTAAGCGACGATGCGGCGTGGACAATGCGACGCGTGTCGCGAGTAGACGCTGTCGCGTTGTCACGAATGTCGCGTTACGCCGCTGAACTGTATAAATCGAACCAGCGCGAAAAATAAGTCCTACGAGATTTCCACGGTATGTACTGTCGGTCGCGGCGGTACCCATCTATAACTCGCGCGTGACACTCTACGTTGCACCGTGCATTCCGGCCAGTGATGCATCGACAGCATGGAAAACCGATCGCTCATTTTCCGTATGCCCATCCGGCGTATGTTCTACCGGATCGAACGGTACACGTAATTCGGAAGCTCTTTTTGTTTTTGGATATATTTAGACATCTGTACAGCTATATTTTTCGCGAGTTGGGCAGCGTAATTTTTCCTTGACGTATCACTTCTCACGGTGGGTCTTGCTGAGCTACCGTGTTCGTTTCACATTTATTCCTTGACGCGTTGCGGTGTACCGTAAATAACGCGCAGATACGAATCGGGAGATGCACTTCGATCTAGGATACGATAGAAACATCGGCGAACAACCGCCTCTCCGTGGAATATAATCCAGGTAACGGTGACACACCTGGGCGCGATTAATGCGAGCGATTCGACGCGAGAACTCGCGTCAAACGTCGGCGTATGACGGATCGCATGAATCTGTTCACGGACGTTCGCGTTATTCGCCGCGTGGAACGCGAATGTAAATTCTGCCCTTTGGGGGATCGGGGCCTGATCGTGGTCGGTCCGCCAGGTAACAAGTTGCGAAAACTCGCGTTACTGCGGGCACTATTTCGCTCACGCTATTCTCGACGGTTCCGTGTTCCGCCGGGTAAATATATTGTTGCACTTCGCTGGATTCCCATTCCGCGGCTGGTGCGAGCACACCGGGAAAGCGGGATTCCACGTCTGGACGTTGCTGGTAGCACGGGCGCCCGGGGCGTGCAACTGGAGAAGGCCGTAATGAAAAGGGAAGATGTTGCATCACGGTCGCGGAAGTAGCGAAAACGGTGGAAAATAGCTGCTGTGAGATTTTTCTTTCTATTTGTCGAACTGCAGCTATGTACTTTGGGACGGGAGCTGGATGTAAAGCTGCTGGAGGATCGCGTGGGGTTAAAAGGAACGTAATGGGATGAATAGAGAGTGTCGATTTATTGTTAGCTTTGGCATTGGCGAAGCGGACGTTAGTTAGAGAAAATATTGCGACGCGTCTATTCGTTCGAACGAATTCGTATAATAAATAGAGGATGCTTTCGTTCGAAGATACGACCGACCCAATTAAAGTTCCCCGTCGACGATCAACGTCGTTGCGAGGTCCGTTTGCGCTAACAGATATCCAGAAATGAACGATAATCGTAAGCCGTGAATCGATATAAAGCGCCGACCGCCGATGCAGCCAGCTGCAATGTTGTCGAAACGTCAGCGCAATGATGCACTACCGGTGATAAGTTCGAGATTTATCGGGAAGGGGGGGGGGGGGCGCGTTTCATTGCCATATCAATTCGTCACGAGGCACGAGGAACCCCGGTGCATCGAGTCATTTTAAACCGAGGTTAGCGTCGTTACTCCGTATCATCGTTTCCACTGGACACCTAATTCGAACTTCGTTTCCTTCCGTAAGGCGAGTCGAATTTTCATGCAACTTTGTAACGCTGCTGCCGAAACAGTAAACCAACGCTGAACACTTCGTTCCCCCCGTATGCATAGATTTTCACCGTTTCGGGGAAGAAATTCGCTTTAGATACGCTTCTCGTCGGGAACTAGCGACACGCGTAATCCTTTCGATAAGAAAGTTTCTATCGAGTCAGCAAGACCTGGGCGAGCGAGTCGTTTCGCTGGTCGATCAGAGGGGCGGGGATTGCTCGGATTCACCGGCCACGCGTCATTTCCGTAATGTAATTCCCAATAAACAAAGTTTCTCGAAGGAAAACCGGGCGCACGGCCGTTCATTACGCCCGGGCGACACGAACGCGATCGTTTAAACGGCTGGCAGACACGAAAGCGCGCTGGACAAGGATCTCGATTAGCTCGAACGCCTCGAACGAAATTGAAGGTATCGCGGCTCGCGTTGCAATCTCGTTTAACCCCTTGACGATCGCGGAAGCGTGACGAAAAGTCGGTCGTTGGGCATGCAAGTGGATTAGAAAATGAATCGGAGACCGGCGGTGTTCAAGAATCATTCGTCTCGAACCGTTCCGTAATGGGATCGGATAGGATTGGGTGAAACCTTGGAACGAGATCTGTAAAACGGTTCGAGTTACGCGATGTGGATACGTGGAAGATGAACGGTTCGAATGAAAGTAGAACGCTCCCCCTCCCCCGGTACGAAGCGACGGGGCATAATTCATCACCTCGCCCGTTAACAATTGCTTCAAATGTATGGCGAAAAGTTATTTCATTTTTGCAAAATACGATTATGCAATATTTTTAAGAAATCGCAATATATAACTTGCTCCGTCGGTCGTTGCGCGACTAATATCGCTGTTCAACCAGCTGTACCACGCCGAAGTAAGACTATCGTCATTTTTAAATCGAGTCTCCGTTGCATGAAATTACCTAAGCTTCTTCTTGCGTGTCCGAATTATTCACCCAGCAATATTCCACCGGATACATTCATTCTATCCTTACACTTCAATTTCCTCGCAATTTTAACGGGAACCATTAAGGAAAATCTCGTTTCGGCTGTCATTACCAACAATATATATATATATATGTATATATATATATATATATATATATATATATATATATAATATAGTTTGCATATAGTTTTTTATTACTGTTTGAAGTTTCAAGCGAGAAATTTCGTATTTATTATATATATATATATATATATATATTTCTCGCTTGAAACTTCAAACAGTAATAAAAATACAGGTTTATATCCACCTTCGACACAGTCGAACGAAACGAAGCAACCCTCGCGTTAGTAGAAGTTCTAACGCGCGAGAACAAACGTATGCATACACACAGAGAAAGGGGATCACTGTTCCAAAGCAAAAGTTGAACGTTTCCGCGGAATGGTACACGCCAGTAGATTATCCCCGTCCACGGCAGCCGAGGGACGGTAGTCGCGGAGCCAGGCCAGGCAAGATAAGGCGGCTCGTAATTGACCATAACTCAAGGAAATGAAGCGGCGAACGGTACCGAGCATCTATATTCCGTCGTTGCCCGAACGTTAGGCGAGTTAACCTTCGGCCTGGATGCACATGGACGTCGTAGCAGTATGCGGTATGCCTACCGCGATACCTTTTGCTCCGAGTCCGTGCAAGCTTTTTCGAGAACAGAGCAGAGGAGACGAACGATCACGATTCCCCTTCGAGCGGATCCAAGCCACTCGAACAATGCCATGAAATCGTGCGGCGGCGCGAGTTTCGCGGACGGAATTATACGGCATTGCTCTTTTTCCTTCCGATAGACGGTTACTTATGGGCGACAGCGATCGCCTTGGATAATAGTTCCATGTCGGGGCCGCATGAGGAATGGCCGCGGGTTAATTGCGACCCGGATAATTGGGAGAAAAGAGGGTTCACCGTGTGACGGTTCGATAAGCGGATGTGGAATGTATATAGGTGTCTTCCGCGAGAAAAGTATAGGTGTCGTGTGGAGGGTTGCGGTTAGTTCGCGAGGTACGGTCGCTATTCGGTGTTTCGTTATTATTATTACTATTATTTATTAGTTATACTTGGTGCTTGTACGAACGGCGCGATCTTACTGGCAGCTCTGCAACGCTGCAGTTCCAACCTGTTCACCACTAACCCTTTTAAACTTCAAAATACAGCTGTAAATTCCGCAAGGGCAACTGGAGACACAACTCCGTGAGTACAGGTTTCGCGTTCGGCTCGTAAGTTGACCGCGTTAAAAGGAGAAGTTGAGCAGACCGGCTGCATAATGACCCAGTCCCGTGCTGCAATAAAGTCACACATTCGAGCGTGAAATCTGGCAAAATTAATGTCGTGATAAATTACGCGGTTATCCGAGCTCCCGCTAAAGCCCTGTGCACGCTTCGTTCTGTTTCATTTTTCCGCGGCCGAATTCGCCGCGGCGTGGGATGAATTCTGTTACTCGCTGAAAGTCCGTACGATACGCGGAGAAGGCGAACGTGGACGGGTGCGACACGGCGGAGGAGCAGGATGGCCGTCGTGAAACTAGACGCATCGATCCCATGGAATTCGTTCGACGGCGGTGCTGAATTAAATCGGGGACGATTAATGTCTCGCCACTGGACGCCAAACGTTCGCGATCAACGTCCACCGGATGTAATGCGCAGCCTGGAATCGCATAATAAATGTAGATATTTCCGATTACAAATTGAAACATTCGCCGACAGGTAGTCAGAAGTGGGTCCTGCCAGACGGCGTTCCCCTCGCCGTGGCGAGATTGATTTATCGAGTGCGCCGATCGAGGGAAAAGTAAACCGGTTAGGTTGACGAAACGTGCGTCGACGAGACCGAAAAAATGCACCTTCGAAAGGATACTTGGCAATTAAAGCAGGGTAAAAAGCGTGCACCGGTCTTGGTATTAATATCGCGGTGGAGCGGGATGAATATCGCGAGTAGACTGCTCGTTAAAATTTATTGGAATTCGTTTAGAGTTTAGTGGACGCCGAGAGGATGAAAGTAACGTTGCACGGGCAAAAGTTTTTTTTTACGGATAGTTTAACGCTTGCTTTGAAGAAATTCCAATAATCTATTTACTAGGCCGCTACTGTGCGCGCCTTGGTAAAAATTCCAAGTGATGTATGAGACGGTGAATAGGATGCTGTAGAGTGGCTGCCAGGGGAACGAGAAAAAGTAAATTGAACGGGATGAATTTTTTCACCCAATGAACCAGATAAACCTGAAAGGATTTTTCGCCACGCGGTATTACGGAATGAATGATACAGGTGCAACGCCCCCCTTAATACAGCTGTCCGGCGAATTGTTTACTTCTGCATATTGATTATGGCCGGGTCTCCTACGATATCAGTATTCACAATTAGAATAATTAAAGGTGGACAAAACGTCCAGGGAAGTTTTGCATTCTTGTTCCAACTGGACGATCCTAGAAATTCTGTAGGAGGATTCAAAGTTATTATGTATTATGTAAAGTACCTGTGATTTACAGGTTTTCGTTTGCATGTAAAAATGGTTGAATATCGCATGCAGTCCTGCAAGACTACCTGTTGCATGAGCCATGCAAGCATGCAAGGAACGCTGCAATGGACTCTAATTTCAACGAAACCGGTTCGTGGATCCTAAGTTCGAGACGCTACTATCAATCAGCTTTACGATATACATATTCATTACTATCAATAATAGTACCGCAAATCGATTTTGCTGTGCAAAACAGGTGAATGGTAATTGAATTGACGGTTTCAAAAGCGTGTGCCAGCGGAGCATGTCATTTACAACGAATTAGCGGATACGTATTTGGTATTTGAATAGTTACACGATACTAACGCTGTATAAAATATATTAGAACAATAATAATACAATAATAATAAAATGTATTAGGCCTATACGATAGTTAATAAAGGTAACTAAACAATCTAATCGAGCGAAAAAGTCGAAACTATTAGGAAAAAAGCCAGGTTATTTATTACGAGCTATTATCTGTGCCAGAAAGATAAAAATAATTTCGTTAATAAAATATTAAACTAAACTTCTTTGGCAGTTACGCTAGGAACAGGAATACAAAGAATATGTTATCCACTGTCAAAAAATTTGTAATCAAGGAACAATTAAAATTATTTATTCCAAGCCGTTCAAGCACAGCGAAAATCACAACTACATATAATAAATCGGTCGCGTCAATCGATGAATCGAAATTACTCATTCATCAAAAGTATAACAGTTTCACCGAAGAGCCGAATCGAAACTACCCTTCGTTAATGACAGACCAATGCAATAATCAGGTAAGTCGTCATCAATTGGCAATCGAGGAATATTCTAAAGACACCCCGCTGCCCTACGCACGTCCAAACTATCCACCACTTTCCAACACACTTTTGGAGAGCCCTGTACATATCCGGCGAGCAATTAACTTCCAGCATCGTGGAGCACATGCTCGGTAATGGGCGACTGAGCTGATAGCGAGCACGATTAACGGGATAGCAAGAGAGCACTCGAAGACCAAATTGGGAATCGTCCGCGCGTAGGAGTTTCGAACAAGCTGGCGTCGTCTCGAGGCCTGTTCCTCTGCTCGCGTTTGCTGCCTCGTCTCGCGGTTTTACGACGTCGATCGTTTCTGCCCGTGTCGTCTGGTCCCCCCTCACCCTCGTTTCTCCCACCCCGTTGCACGTCGCATTCCACGCTAATTGCGAAATGTGACTGCGTTTCTGATGCTTGAAAAGCGAATTTACGTGGCTGACTCGGGGAGAAGGGACCAAAGGTAGACTCTCCGAGCGTAAACGTAGGAATTTCGAAAATAAATGTATTTTCGTACAAATTTACGTGGTTCGATCGCGTGAAAATACGGAACGCGTGCACGTATGGAAAATGTTGCGATGAAAGATCAAAAAGATCTGAAGGAAGTCTTTCGACGCATTGTCCGTCTCTTTAAATTAACTGCATTTCTAAACTGAATTCCTTACACCAATACCTCTTGAGACGCGAATAAGGATAATATTATAAAATATTTTCCATTTCATCCATACGATTTTTTTCCCATTAAAAAAGAAGAATTCGTTTCAACAGTTTCTTGAAAAGAAAGCTACAGGGTTCATCTAAGTTCACTTGGAACAGAACTGAGCCGGACTCGTTTTCACGTGTGCTTCGTCTACTTCTGTAGGAGCATAGAATCTGGCCCTGGATTCACAGGGTCGTGGGAAACGTTCACCTCCGCTCGGACGATTCGTTCGCCTCGCAATCACCGCAAGAGTCCCGGCAGTCGATCTTATCTCGCTCGGATTATCAAGTCGTCCGCGCGCATGTCGGCCGGCAACAGAGATCAGCCGTGGAAAAATGTTAAATTGATTTCTAAGACGGTGGCCTGGCGCGTTGATGCGCCTGTGATGGGTCTTTTTCACGAACAAAACATCGCATGTAACTACTGTTTGCTGGGTTCTTTTTTTTTACAATAATGTTCCACGCTTAAGCCAAGGGAACGACCGAAGAAACGCGTTCGCCGAGGTCTGATGGACTATGCTGCCTACAAAGTCTAACGATTGTTAATTTTGTTCCTCAGTTTGCGCCGAACTGTGCAAACAGTATACAGGAACACCGACAAATATTGTCGCACCAAACAATATCGAACGGTCGAGCTAAGCGACTATAAAATACATTATAACGTTGTTAACCAACGCTGTGCAGCCTACAGTATTCCGATCGCGTACCAAAAAACTTATCCACGACAGTTAATTTCCCGTCACGCCTACACCTTATCGATTCCTTTTCCCATTTACACTCTCGAACAGATTCTGTACACGCGTACCGCAGAAAGATTAATGAAAAAACGATCGGGCCCGATCCGCCCGGCATTCGACGTTACACCGAACGAAAACCAGGAAACGTTGTATCGTAACGCGACGTTCAATTTGTCCGACGAGTTTGATTGATGTTAATTCGCGCGACAAGTATCGAGCCGTTGATATCGTTGGTGTCGTTTATTTTTCAATTTCACCGGGTCGCGCAGCGCCGCGCGGCGAATCCGCGCGAGCGAAACGACACGGTCCGTGTTACGAAGCCCGGGGATGCTAGCGCGTTCCTGCGCACGCCCGCGTCCGGCCCGCAAATTTCCGTGGATAGCTAGGCTCTCGTAATAATATACAATTAACCGAAATTAGGTACCGCGTTACAATAACCTTGCCTTTTCATTTACGAACGCCGCTACCGCGCCGCTAGAAAAGAATCCCAGTGTGCGCCCGTTTCCTTTCGGCCGCGATTTTCGTTGGTACCGCGAATTCGTTCGTAGACCCGGCCCACAGGAAGCGTGAATATTGTCCAGCATTTCTCCTCTGCGAAGCTTGCCCCGGCGTTGTATTGCTTGTAATTGCAAGGCGGGCAAGATGCAGAAAGAGGGAAGAAAAGGGAGGCGGTGGTTGCGCGGACTCGGGGGGATGGATAATAAATAAACGGGGCGGAAAAGGAAGTAATTATCGAGGATGGTCGTTTACGTTTCTGACGTCTGAAACAGTTTTCGTGATAAGACTGTATTGAGTCGCCGCCGTTCCGTCTTCGCGTGAATTTTCAGACGGCGGAAACGGGAATAAACGTGCACGCAGCTTTCCATAAATCATCGGAGCGCGGACTTCCGTGTAATTAGTTTTGTGTATTGACAATTTATCGGACGCTGGCCGGGTCCGCTAAGTATCGTAATTGTGGAATTCTGTAATTTCCACTGATAAATCAAGTGCGAAATTCTTGGGAATGTAACGGGACAAGTAATAGGTAGAAATATTCGAGGGAGAGAATGTAGGAGATAGGACGGTGTTTCCCATAAAATCATAGCGGGTTATGTAATAACTCGGTGCGCGTTTCGATAATACAGGTGTACACGCCGTCGGCCGTGTTATCGAAATTCTACTCGCACTGTTATTTGTACATGCGTGTACTTATTCGTTATTAATCGTCGTTCGACGGAAGTTTCACTGAAATATATAATCGTCCGGCATCGCGAAACACACAACGCGTCTCGCAGGGAGCCCAATCGTAGATGCACGAACACGTTATTGAAATATTTCACCTCGCGTCTCGAAAAGTACAGCGGCGCGATTAAACTTATTATCCAAGGACAAAACGATTCTACGTGATGGCAGTGAAATTGAAATTCCAAAGACGAAATTCTCGCCGTCTCCTGTATTTCATTTTCGAACTCGCTCGCCCGTCAACGTTTATTCGTCCCCGCGCGCCACAAAAAGGTACCAAGGGGATCGCGCCGAAAAATCGCCACGATTTTTTCCCATGATTTCGAGCCTGGAGGAACGAGCGCCATCAACGCAACAAGGGTGTCGGACAGCGGCACGCAACCCGTCAGCAGTACCGGGCGAAGCAACGAGATCCACCAGAGCGATACTGCCCGATGCGTTCGAAAGCGTGTCGATCCGGCCCGGCCGAATAAATTAACGGAAAGATCAAGATGCAAACAGGAGGAGAGTTTTAAGCGACAACACGCGAACGTAGGGGCAATGATTTTCTTGATGGAGCACGTCATCCCATCGGATTGCATTTCTTTCGCTCCCTCCACCCGCTTTGATTACCCTTATCGACGACAAGCAGCAGCTATCCGGAGAAGGATGTGCAATAATGTGTACAGAGAGAGAGAGAGAGAGGGACACGGAGGACAGGGCAGTATCAATGTGTCCTTGCCCCTTCCATTTCCGTTCTGTCTCAACCGTGGCACGAGAAAGAATCTTTCCCCGAGGACAACGACGACGACAACGACGACGACGACGACGACGACGACGACGACGACGACAACGATGAAGGGAAGAAGAGCTGCAAGAAGGTCCGAGCGTGTCGTCGAGCGATTCCACGCGATAACGTCGTTCCGGTTCTCGAAACCGGCGTGCCGGTTCGCGCGTGAAAGAACACGTTTGCGGGACGGCAATAAAATATTAGGCTGCGGCCCGCTCGTATACACGCCGCGGCAGCGATCTTTCCTAGAAAATTAAATGCGATGTTTTGCTCGAATCAGACTTCCAGCCGGGTTTTCTCACGAGTCACTCTGTTGCGCGGGCTTTAAATAGATGTTTGATGGGCATCCTCTTTGGGACAATGAGAAAACATGGTGGGGAGGATTAAACGAACGCGCGCCTTGTATGAATTTGCATGACGCTGTGACTGGGCCGCGGGTATGCCCGAGTCATCGTGACAGTGATGATCGCGTCGAAGGGTGGTGACTGAAGGGACTTTAGTTGTCGAATGATTCTGTGGTATTCGTGGCTGGTGGGCGAGGTTCGTTCTGGTAAAAGCGACGATTGCTCTTGTGTTGATTAGTAATAATAAGTAATGCTGACACTAATACTTTTGACGAGGAATAAAATCAAATACCTTTATCGGGTATATCCGATCGCAAGGTTTCACTTCTTGAACCAACTGATCTTCTCGATGAGAATTCTTAAAGAATTGCTGAAACACGCGACGAGGGTGATGATAAATTGCACACCGTTCGTTTCATAATTCGAAGCGCTATTTTCTTCGATTCGTGACAATTTCATTGAAACGAAAGCTGTCGAAGATGAAGCAGCGCGAACCCACCGCGAACGCTCCCGTTGTTTAAAGGGAACTGTATTTCCGTTATCTAGAGCCCATTAGCTCAACCCGAGGTCGGCTAATGTAAATTAACGAAGATGAAGCGGGCTAAGCTCCAGTTGAATCGAGGTAGGCTATCTTCTCACTGATCCCCGGCTGATACGCCGAAAGCTCGAGTGAAAGATGTTCGTTCGAAACTTCGAAACTCGAAGTACCAACCTACTTCTAATTAAGCGCAGGGCTCAGACAATAGCTGTGTTTACTTTCAACTATGCTACAATCTTGCGTCGAATAAATACTTTTCCCCCGGGGATTCTATGAAAAGTACTCATCAACCCCGTTCGCTAAACTCGCCCTCTTGATGAACAGCCGCGTGATTCCTTCTAAAAATATTGTTAATCTAATTTACGACATTCTGCCATCACCAGTGCACAATAATCTGCACGCAGTGTTCCACTTGCGATAATCGCAAGAAATTATATCGTTCCGTTTCTCCAACACCACTGCGAGCGAAATATTTTCCGGCTGAACAACGAAATTATACCTCTAGATGCAAGCATCGGCCAGGACCTCTCGTTCCGTTCCGAATGAAAGCAAAAAGATTGGAAAGATTACGACCGGCGAAAAACGGTAAAGAAATATTCCTCCGTTTCGCGATAATCGCCATCCATGCGGACCATTCATGATAATGGCCTCGAATGTCTGATTCCCGTCCAAGGTGTGCGCTCGGAACGTGGTGTTCGTTCGTCGTGATGACCGCAAGTATCGTGTGCACTACTGACATTCGTACCAGTCTCGTTAGTGTTCGACAATGTAAATCAATCGGAGATTAAGGCGATTCACGGCGGCGCCGGGGATTAATAACCAATTAGACGCTGTTAAAAGCAACGAGCGGTGCTCGACGATTCACAGAGAGTCGTTGGCTCGACATATTCAATTACGCTTTTTTCTCCATGTCCAGGCATTACTGGCGGCTGCTAATTACGCGAACAAACAGTAAAACAGAAACGGGAGTGAGAAAGCTGTGCCTGCGTGTCGTGGTCTTTCGCTGATCTATAATTGGTCAATAGCTGTACGCATCGCTTTGCCCTCGGTATTAAATAGCTGAACGTTTCTGCAACGAGATACACGCGCAACGTGATTCTACAATCTTGCGTTTAATTGGATGGTAAACGTATCTGTAACACTCGCGTCGCGACTGTGTGTTAATTTTGCTTGCTTTTACCCGAAAGCGAAGAGTGCTGGAGCATTTACAAGATTCTTCTTGTCAGTATTTCGGAAATTACTCTGCTCGCGATCCGGCGTTCTTAATTTGCAGGTAGGCCAACAAATTTTGTTCGAATATTTCTGACGAGCAGAAATTCTATCTACAACTGAAGCAGTTCGTTCATTTCCACGGTTGAACGTACAAAACTTATAAGAAAGTCTGTATCGCTTAAATCCGTCGGCACCAAAACGCTCGATACCCTTCGGTAAAAAGAATATAAAACAGGACGTAACAATATTTCATTCCGCAACGATCATTCAATCCGACCCTTCGATTCTTACGGCCTCGTCAAATAAATTCCCTCGTTACTCCTGAAGCTATCGCAACGATAACGCCCGATACAATAGTAGCTGCATTAATCGCGAACGTAATCGCGCAAGCAACGCAAGAGGCACTCGTCGCCCGCTAATTTTATGATCCACGACTTCTGCACAACGGTCGAAGGAATTCACACGAAGATCCGTATCTCTCATCCGCGTTTGAGTCCTGCACGGGCCAGTAAATCGTCGCGGCGCGACGTTTCGCGCCTCCGTCGCCAACAGAAACAACTGCTTATGTGCCGTTAAACGTCACCGAGGCCGAGCAAAATCTTCGTTGACGTCGGTTACACGCGGCGGACCGCGTACCACCGCGTGCTCGGAAGTCAACCGGGCACCGCGGACTTCTTATCCGGGATCTCGGACGATGGTAACTGTTCATTTGTCGAGGAGTCGGCAGCACGATAGGGAACGCGACCGGCAATCCATCGACCTACTCGCAAGAACGGCGATAGTAACGACTTCCGGTACGTGGAAGAGCAACTCCTGCCGTCTGTCCGCGAGAATTTTTCGCGGCTTCCTGTGATGCGGGACCGGTCCCTCGCGGACACGTGCTAGATGGATGCGCGACACGCACATAGAGGTATGCACTTACCCGGACCCGATGGACGGAACGGAATTAATATATATTTTACGGCCCGGATGGCTGGACAAGTGTATCTTCGAGCGTTTCAGTTTCGCGTCGTCGGGACCGAACGTTTTCATCCGGCGAAGGATTTAATCGCGACGGGATATTTCGTCGCGACGATGCGCGTGAGTTGCGACGAAGTATCGCGGATCGTTCTTTTATCGCGGCGTTCACGCGACGACGAGTTTACGAGTATCGAGCGGCGCGTGAATGGAGCAGGCTGTTGTCGAAAAGTGAATCGGATTTATCTGTGGGGAATTCGTTTCACCGGCGCTGGGAGATTTGGAAAAATGTGGCACGTCGAATACGTCCGTTAGATAGATCGACGTTGGCATTGCGGGGAAGTTCGAGAGGAATCTTAATTAAAGACCGACCTCGAAGAATTCTAATCTCGTTGGATGCTGTTGAACCCTGTTGTCCTTGAAAAATGCATCACCGTCTTGCTTGTTTCATTACAGTTTAAGCGACGTGAATTATTGAGCCACGGATGCTTTAAAAGTTCCGCGTGAGTATGCTGCGTCGGCAATTCGTTCAGTTCAACGTCTTTTCCGAACTGGTAAAATAAACCATTGAAAATTTTTGCCTACCTGCGCGTACTGTAGGAAGCCTTATCGTATCGCGATCGAACGACTAAGTTTATGCAGAGCGTTTCGCGAGACGGACATGAAAATGTACATTTTTCGCATTCTTACCGTCGCTTCTCTCGTTGCTGTTTTATACGCTTCGACCTGCGACCGGAAATGTTAAAACCAAGGATCATTTAAAGACAATGAAGCAGCAGAAATTCCAACGAGATAAGTGGCGCATTGATCACGTAAGAAGCTCAATCCGTTAAGTTTACACGACTGTGGACTGGCTGTTCTTCCCTGTTTTCTAATGATGCGAGAAGTAACAGGCGAGCAAGTAGGAGAAGGAAGTCACCGCTTTAGAGCGTCCGTCTGATCCAAATGATACGGTTAACTTGGAAAATCAACAGAGAAAATAGTCTAATCGGCGATAACGGTGGCGCGTAACGGAGGGCGTAAAATTCAATTTTAAATTCCGGCCCCGCGTTTAAGCGGTTTACAGCTAATAAGTTTTACGATTCGTACTGTGCAAGAGGAAGGAATACTAATAAAACCGCCGGGAGGAAAGTGTAAAAATAAAGTCCCGGGCATCTTGCGGGTTATATATAATACTTGGCAGCAGAATTCCAAGTTATCGCGCTCGTTAAATTGAATAGAACATTTTTTCTTTTTAATAAACGCGGTCCAAGAATCGTTTCCCTTCGAATTGGAGAAATCTGAATGGCCTGTACCGAACAATAAAGCACTATTGTACTGTCTTTACTACATTAATCGCAACCGTAGAGGAAACGACGAAAATAAGAGAAACGAGGAAAGCATCCATAAACCGTGTGCACCTCATGCCTAAATATAACAAAATAATTATTATTCGAACGTCGATTATTAATTAACCAGTCCTACCCGCCGTAAGTATCTTCCCACAGCCACTGTCTAAAGAATAGAAAAAAAAACTACCCTTGCATCAAACATGGCTAGTTGTCGCTTAGGGGCAACGATGCGAAACGTGAGATCGCCGGAAGCGATACAGGGACGACAATGCACCGGTATCGTTTCGTCATCGAACCAGCGATTTCTCTGAGAGACAACCGTAGGCGTTGATTGAGTGCACGCGAGCGACCGTGGCCGCATCGTTTTTCTTTCGCGGCTCAGAATGCCGAGGGGCCGGCAACGTGGACAAGAAGTTCGTCAGATCGATCCCCCCGGCTAGTTGACACGGTGGCTACCACGGTGGTTCCATGGTGTTCACCTATTAACGATACAATCAAGATATCGTCGATCCCGGCAGTTCTTATCGTAATTAACGGCCGCTCGCTTAATTGACTTCTGCCGAACAATTAATGAGTTTCTCGTATTTTATTACCCAATAATCGCCCCGGCAGGAACGTCGACAATTTGAAGCGTACAGTCACGTCTAATCCCGCCCCATCTTCGGAACCAGTATTACACCGTGCGCCTTCGCGTATATTACAGTTGCACAACACGACGATACCTGTTCGAGTGATCACGAACGAAACGGCCGTAAATTACAAGCGGCTCCTGGCGACCGACGAACGTCGATTTCGGACTGAACGAAGGCCTAATTGTGCGTGTGGCGAAATCATCCTAGTCGACGCTAATTGCCGACCGACGGGGGGAATTACGGTAGAAGGAATGTAAATCGCCGGGGTTTTCGTCGCCGGTGGTTGGATGTATCATCGTGTAGATAATGGTGTGCTTGGTTTTTTTTTTATTGCCCCACCAATTCGGCAGGCCTTTGCGTCTTTCGGTGATACGTTCGATAATTATTTTTATTACCGCTACTGAATTGCTGTTAGGCGTAACTGAGTGAAACGTATTAGCCTGGAAGCCTTTTAACCGCAGACGAGTTTCGGTGATTTCGCAGAATCGTTTTTTTACTACAATGTATGTCGCGTCCGTCTGTTCCACGACACTAACTTTTAAATGTGTATATTAAAACATCGCATCACAGAGAGGCCTATTAGTACGGGGCTATATTTAATAACTAACGTGTTGCGTGTCTAAAATGGTTTGCTGCTCGTTAAGATAATCAAGCCTGACGAATCATCACTGTTCGTATGCTTAAAAACCAAAGAAAAGAAAAAAACAAAACAAAACTGTGCATTAATACCGCCGTTTCATTTCTACAAAACACTTAATGTCCCCCATAAATTCGTCCCGTTAACTTAGCCTTCGGACACCAATCACGCAGCGTGTAACGAGAAACCACAATCGAAACGTATTCTATACGCGCGTACAACACATCTCGTTCCTGGTAATTCTACCACGAGGTATTCACAGTTTCTTCGGCCTTCTGTGATTAAATTACAATCGATTCTCAGGGCTGTCGTTTTATAATAATTACAGCCGCGAGCAGGGAAGATCGGCCGATAACAGTCAGCTGTGAACGTCTAACCGTACCGACGGCTACGTCTGCATAGAGATTACCCCCTCGATTCCGTTCGTCGACGTTGAAATCGAGCATCGGTATCGCGGGATCACGTCGTGATCGCGGACAGCGAAAAAATCTCTGTACCGTTCCTTACGAGCGTCTCGCAGTGATTGACTCGAAAGTTAATGATGCAGTGAAGAGAAATTACTCTGCGCGGATGTGATTCACGATGCATTTAGAATGTTTGTTATTTATGTACCGTTCGAAGAATTAATATATTGGGAAATGACTTGTCTAATGTTTATAGTTTGTAGTTTAAATGCAATCCAGTTTTAGACAGAGTTTCATTTGGTTTATGGCGTGGTCAATATATTTTGACGCAGATAAAACGTCGAGGAACAAACAAAGTACTCTATTGCATAATAACGACCAGAACGGAGGAAATGTAGCGCAACGGAAATGATCAAATACCAAATGTTCTTCCAGAGGTTTGAAACGTAATTAGAATTGTTGGAACGTGTACAATTTAATATTCTTAATGCGTACATTGAAAACCAAAAATTGCTAAACACGACGATGTTTCCTTCTTCGAACGAAAGCTGCCATAATGTGGTAATTAGGAAGAAAATTCGACGAGAATTTCTTCGACATTCACCTCTATAATTATGTCGACAAAAAAAAACGTGAAAATTTTAGATAAACAGTTCCTCCATGATGACACGTATACGAAGAACGAACACGGATATGTGTCATTATTATCCGTACGCGTTACATGCGGATGAGTGTCATTATCCACGGCAGGCGCCCAACATGACGTCGGATAACCAGGTGTCAATGATCATAGGAGAATGAAATTACGGTGCACAGTTACGTAGACGACGTTTCACCAGGAAACGAAACGGCAAATGGGCGTCAGGGGCAACGAATCCTGGCGTTTATTGGTTTCTGGATTTTATCGCAGTGCGATTCCGAACGAATCGATTTCGGCATGAACGGAATGTCGAACGAATACCGAACTTGAGGGACGCGAGAAGATTGCATTTCTGGGCCGGGGAGTAATTTTAGTCGAGAATCCAAATTGTCTCCACAGCTTTCCTGCAGTTCAGTCCAGTAAAATATACTTCGTAACGGAAGAAAAGCAACGCGCACAGCGCGTAGTGCGTGTCGTCTTGAATGAATGAATTGATAATTGGATGTTCTAAATTATAATTCCACGAACGAATAATTTGCAACTTATTAATATTAATACGTTTGAATATCGACCGTGTACGCTACAGTACAGTACTACGGTGCTTCAAAATCAATTGACTCGAACTGGCACGTATCCTCGTGGGAACGATGTAAGAACTTTCAAAGATAAACACGGATAACTATAGGAGTCCAATTTAAAGGGAATACGGGCTCTATCGTCTTGCTCCCCTTCGCCGTCGATACTTTTATTGGCCGGACCTTATATCGGTTGCAAGATATTAAAAATGTATCGGTTAAAGCTTTATGAATTGACTGAACCCCCCGGAGGGGTGGGGAGGGGGAATAAAAATGTCTTAATGAATGCAGAGCATGTTAAAAAAGTTGCACGCATAAAATGCGCCGGTTAAACGGATTCATCGGGGAACGTAAAAATGTGTTAATATGTGCCAGGAACTAACCGGTTTACGAGGCACACCACTTTTTGACCCTCCAGCCAATCAGCTGTTGCGTGCTCTGCTTTAGTTCCATTCGGTTTTTAGTACGCGCCATCAGCAACCCGTACCCCGAAAATGAGCTCTGTTTACCGACAGAAAAACGCTTATAATCACTGTTACAGTATATTAGCAAAAAATTTATTCCTTGTCGCACCCCCCTCGACATTTCCATGAACCTTTCTGAAACCGCGTGAATCACAGTGACGCGTCAAACTGAACGATCGTACCGCTACCAGACGGACGGACTCGCGATTCGACTTCCTAGGTAGGCGCACAGAGAGCCCCGTGTACGACGAAATACAGTCATTACCGTGCACGCGCGTAATGATCGCGCTCGAAGCGTCGCTGCCGGCTTCGAAAAGTATCTTAAGGAATCTTTAATTATGACGCGATAAAAAAAGATACGGCCGCGTCACGAATAACACGCGGTACCCGTCAATCCCTGTAACCACGGCAATCTTCGGTAACATTTCACTCGCAGGTGTTTATTCCCGTTTCAGCTTAATCACTCCGAAGCTACACGCCACCGTACGCTCATATTCTTGTACTCCAGCGACGATGCACAGACGTATGTATTCCCCGCGACGAAAATGGTCAGAGGTCGATGTACCGTGGTTTCACGATACACGACCAATGACCAGTCGTCTTGTCTACGTTCGAGTTGATAGACTCGTTCCGAAGAGAGTTCGTACAATTCCGCTGACGCAGTCGGCAGAAATTAATTATTGCTCGTTTAAGTGTTCGTGAAATCGTCGGATTTCTCAAGTGTTCAGCCTTGATCGCTGCACGAAAGGATACTGTCTAATTGGGGGGGGGGGGGGGGGGGGGGCTGTGGCTGAAATGTTAAGATGTGGGTTAATTTTCGATCTGATAATGGTGTATTAACTTTTAAATAGCGTTGCACGGTGACCTGTTTTTGCAGTAGCTCGATGCGTCTGATTATATGTACGGGCATGTGGTTTGTGCCTGGCTAACTAGTAATAAGTCTCCTGTGATTCGCGTGTTCTTATTGTTCGGGGCCTTCTCGCGGTGGCCTTCTTCCCGTTAAACGATATGCTATACCCGATACATCTGTTAATTATAAATAATATCTGTAATGTCTGTTAATTGTTGCCTCTTCTTTATATTTCTGCGCGCTTCGGTACATTAGACTAGCAGAATCGGTCTACTATTTTTCTTTCAGAATCCGCGCGCCTTTCAATCTCTTAGATCCGCTCGAAATCGCCCATCAATTCTTTGAAGAAGACTTTAAAACATAGGAAACGCGTATCGCTTCACAAATTCCTTAAATCACATCGAAATTATTCTTTCGAATAGAAAAGAAATTCCACGTATATATTTTATTTGACATTGTCCTCTCGATAAACGATCTTGAATCTTCGATGTCTACCTGCATCCAAAAGTTAACCGAGCCTCGACGACCGTCGAAAATGAAGCCCCTGCTCCTTTCTTTCAAATCTATTTCGAACACCATCCACCCATGGAACAGGGCTTCCGAACGAAACACAGGAAACAGACTGCGTGCCAACGCGGTCGCGTGTGCTTCTTCGCGATTTAACGATCCCACTAATGATTGTCCACCCCGCGTGCGTGTACACAAACCCTTTTCTGTCGTGCTCACAATCCGAGCTAATCAAGTTTGCTCGTTCTGGCGTGCAACGAATGTGTGTGTACGAAAAGCGTGGAAAATGTTTTCTCGATTCAGAAGCGAGGCTTGCGCGAGCAACGTCGTTCCACTCCATTGCATTGATTTTAATGGTGATTTCAGTGGTGAGCAATTATGCGCGAACGCGCTTTGTCATCGGCTCCTCGGCTTGCTCGAGGATCCGCGAGCTTGCATGCGTGCGAATGCATTGCCGATTCCTCAATAAGAGCCATCGCGGCAACGATACGTCACAGATAGTACAGACGCGATAATTTCGTTATTAATTGACGCTAAAGTTAATTGTTGTATCGCGAAAGGAGAAGCGTACAGACAGTCGCGTCGACGCTACAATCGGTACAATTCATTATTTCTAGACGTAGCACGGTTGTACCAGGAATTCGTTCGGCTGTCATAAAACAAGTTACCGCAAGTTGTACTGCGGCAGTGCCGTACTCGCGAACTTATAAATCGCACGCGCACGGCAATCCACGCTCGCGGCGAATGACTTTATAATATTAGCCGCGGCACAATTATTTGTCCTGTCGACGTCAAAAATTACGAGCTCGACAGAAGAAGACCCTGCGTCAAAGAAACGGCGACGATCCCGCGGACCGGTCGATTGTTTCTGCCTTTTTTTAAATCGTTTAACGGATCGTAGAAATTTATGGGTGGATTATAATATCGCCGGGCGAGGAGATAAATGTCCGCGTGCTATCGCGGCGTGACGAACGACTGGAAAAATCACCGAGACTGGAATAATAAAAGCGGCCGCATCGCTCTCTAACCGCAAGCCTTTCGCTTTCGTTCGGATCCGTGGACGGATTGCAGAGGAGGCTGAATCGAGAATTGAGATTGCGGGTAGTTTGCGAGCGAATGTTGGATGCGGTCGTGTAGAGGAGAAGATTTATAAAATATATATATTTGTTTTTATCTGTATACATTGTTTGATACGTATGGTTTGAATTAGAATTAAAAATCTGAAAGGGAGAAGGGTTCGGGGTTTTAGCAAAACTTGATGTAATCGTTTTGACGAGACGCGAGGTATTCACGATTCCGTTTCTATCTCCGGACGATAAAAATGTGAAATCTGAATAAAGTAAGAAACACGAGATGCACAACGTGGAAATAAACGTGGCCAGTTACTGAACACTCCACGAGGATACAGTAGCGTCATAAATAACTCCCGTGGGCAGCGCTGGCGCTAATATTTTCTTACGAATATCTGTTTTTGCCGGTCGAAGTTCAAGGAGGGACGCTTCCAATTATATACGTGTACAGATGCCGTGTATATTGCGATAAAAAATTTAATACCACGGAGCTAAAGTGCTTCTCCGCTATCTTCTAGCGAAGTAAAGAAATGTTGCCAGAAATATCAGAATGATATTTTTCTCAGCAAAAGGTATAATTTGACACAGCAATTGTGGGCAAAATCATGAGAAGAAAACGGTAAATTTATATATGACGCTTCAAAAAAAATAGTGAACACCAGCAATTAATGCTAAATTTTAAAGAATCGAAAAATCATGAACATTTATCTCAGAGATTTCCATTGGTAGCATAAATTTATTATCGCTTCCAGAATGGAAGAAATGGTGGCAACGTTATCCAAGGCCATAATAAATACCTTAACAGAAAATACGTATTCACGTCCCAGATGTTACCCGGGATAACGTTGTCGTTCTCCGCGCTCGTCCCAATTGACGTTCACGATTTAGCCAGGCATAATGCGTCACCGTACCCACAGGGCGGAACGATAGAATCTGGTGTGCTCTAGGCGGCGTAATACTGCCCGTAAACGGATATATGTAATTCGGTGAACGCGAATCCGCCCCGCGTGAAAATCACCAGATAAGCCTTGTAATAGCCCCCAAGGTGAGGCTGGTTGCAGGGAAACGTGAGTCGCGGACACGAATGTCGATTGATGTTCGCTAGAGTTGTCTGTGCAGAGGGGCGAACGATTTATAGGCTCGGCAATAAACTTCGATCGTGATTTCAGGGATTTGTTCCGCGATATTGCGCACAGGTATCAATTTTCACGCGTTCACCGATCACTCTACTCGATAGTGCCATTTCTCCTGGAGGGGGTGGAAAGTTCGGTTTACAATGTGCTGCCCAGCAGCGTACACGTGTTCGCGCCTGAATCGTGAAATCTTATTCGGGGGTGACTTACGAGTCCGCGAAAAATGCAACCCTATTTGTCAGCGAGGGGTGAGGGGTGAGATTGATTTGATACGAATCGAGGAGTTAACTTTGCACTCGTTCAACTGGGTAGCGATTGAATAATTGGAAAGTTTGTGCAATTCTTAATTGCAGACGAATTACTGGAAAAAGTGTATTTCATTTGGTTTAGACTTTTGCACAAGGTATCTTACTAAGACTCCGTAGTCTTTGAAATCGAGGTCGGGCAACGGATCGAGGTCACGACGAATTTTCTTTGATTGATGTCCCCTGTGGCTCATTTATCTCTGAACGAAAGTGGGTGTCACCTATTTCCGAAGGATGTGACGTTCAATGTGTTAAGGGGAAAAGTGGCTTTAAAGGATCGCGTCTGTTTCAGCTGCAGGCAATTTATCAGAAATATCTGCATTCCGGTTCAATTAATTTTTCCGCGAGAAGCGGTATTAGGCAAAGCGCTTCGCCAATATCAAACACACATAATTGAATATTAAAATCTCTTGGATACCGTGTCGCGAAAAATTTCAATATCTTCAACCTCCACTTAATCTTAATCCGTCGGCCGCTGCCCTACCCTTTCTTGGAGACTCGCCTACCTGTTTAATAGATAAGTGCACAATTGAACATAGAAAAATATACTAAACATACACTGTGCGATTTCACTTTTACATTTATCCTAATTTAAATAAGCCGTATCTATGTCCAATCGGAAGTCAGCTAAAACGACGTACAAAATTTTAATTAAGTACAAATTTAAAAAAAGAACACCCAAAGCCATTAAACTATTATCTGAAAGTTCGTTCATATTATGACCAAGCACGTCTATCTATCACTTCCAATAGAGAAGTTTCTTTCGTTCTTTAATACAACGCTCTGCCCATCGAACTTCCCATAGTTTCCGCCTAGATTCTTAACGAACGCGGAGACGAACGAGAACACGATCGTCAGAAATATCGCGCACGCCTCCAGGTGTCGTATACAAGTCGCATTTATTCGTAGGAGGACGCTTTGAAACTATCAGCTGAAGTGGAAGTTCGAATGGAAGGGCGCAGGAACGCGGCCTGAATATAAATGGAATTGCTGTTCAACGAATACGCATATCGAGCACCGAATGTCACGGTGTTCCCGTGGAACGCGACACGATCCATATACATATACGTGTGTACCATGTACGGATTCGCGTTATTGTTTCCCCGTGGCATGGTAGGATCGTTGAACAGTGTATCAACATGCGGACGTACAAACGAGCGCATCAGCTCTCCTTTGATCGAGTAAAAGAACTGAGGGTACAACGATGCCGTCGCCTGTTCCGTTTACCTGTTACTCTTACCTCCAGCCGCGGATCCACCAAACCCGATAGCGCAATTGTATCGTGCAGCTTTATGGGACTGTTCGTTGCTGCGCCACGGTGTTGCAGATCTGCGGCTAGATACACCCTCCTCGCGCCCGTGTTTCTTCGGTGAAATTAACTCGAAGGAGATAACGAAGATTGTAGATTGAACGATCGTTTCCTCGAATGGGAAAGTGACAATGATAGTGGCGAATGGACTTCGATGAATGGATGTTTAGACATTTGTAATGGAGCTTGCATTAGAAAGACGTAACAGGGTGCAGGTAAACGATTGTATCTTAAATGTCTTCATTATAAATATCTATTTGTGATTGCGGTAACAAATTTGTTGTCCGCGGTCAATCAAAAGGGGACAACCTCAATTGCTGCCTATTTCCTCATTGGAATCTATGCTCGCGACAATACCGTAACAACCGCGGCCACGAAGAATAAGGGAAGGAGAAATGATGTCCCGTCGAATTGGAGCGTCGTACAATTCGTGTGACAATGGACAACGGGTCCGAAGCCGCACAAAAGCGTGCAGAAAAGGGCATGGACAATTTCAATATTTGAATATCGCCGTGCCCACGGCTGGGAAAGTATACGAAACGATCGCCTCCCATCGGGAACGGACGGTCACGAAACCACCGGCATTATCGCAATTTCCTATCCACGACAAAAGACAATTGCCATCAGAATAAAATCAGCAAAACCCTTTCGAAATGCAAGACAAGGGGACTCCGCCTGAGAACGTTTCCCTCGGAACGATCATTCACGGGATAAGAGCTCCTATCCTGTTCGTACAAATCGTGGTTGCATTTACCATTGTTCGTTGAGCTACTATTCATCAAACAAGCGCACACATTCGTGCAGCGTATAACAAAATCGTTCGTGTCCCTGGGCTACCGATAATTACTTGACCGTCGCGCGAAATAATGACGACAATAAAACCTGCGGCCGGTAATAAACATGCGTTCAGAAACCAGTACTATTTATATATATTTATCAAACGGCCATGTTCCTCGTCTGAAACGAATGTCCCACGGACGTCTCCAATATACAGAGGAATATTTCGACGCGAGTTTCACCGTTTCGCTAATCCGAATCGTTGACGCGAGAAAGTAACAAGAAGCGGGGTAACGATCCCGTAAATAAAGCCACGGCGACATTGCTACTTTCGCGGATCGACCACGGGTACACGCTATAAATTGTTGCCGGTAACAATGGTCGAACGTGCTGCAAGGGCGAACATAAATTGGTATCGTGTTCTCGGCGCTTAATTCAACGCAACATTCGTACGGTCCTCCCGTACCCTGGCAATCCAACGCGGTGTTCTCCCCGTACACGGTGTCCTTGAGACAGCGATATTGCCCCGAGTCGCCGGCCGAGACAGCGTTTAACGATAACGAAAGACGAGCAAAAGGTGTGCGTACTCGCGGTGTCACCGTGCCCCTCTAAATCGTTGGAACAGGTACGCGGAGAGTGGCCACCCTACAGAACGACCGACCACCTATTTGTCGTTCGTTCCTAAACCGACCCGTCGAAAACGAAGATATTCGTTAATGCTGTCGCGATTATACTTCGAAGTCGGACGCGTTATTAGCGACGCAATCACTGGTTGCACCCGTATGATTCACGGTCGCCATTAGCGGCGGCATTCCTTTTTTTGCCACAGCTGCTCGTAGATATTTGCTTTTCTCATTATTATTCTTATTATCGTATTGCGGTAGCATATTAATAACCCATCGAGAATTAAAATGCGCACGGATTCGTTTGCGAAAGAAACGAGATGGCGTAACGAATTGGAATCGAAGGAGGAGGGGGATGATTAAGTGAATCCAAAAGCAGCATCGCGAACGATTCAGGGATGGTTGGAATTCGTACGCAAGGGGCGTCAGTACGCTAACGATTGAGCGGTCTAGTTTTTTTTATTCGAACATCGGGAGCACGTATAATTAGGCTCGAATCACGTATGCGACGCATCGTCGTTTTTCTGCCCGTTATCGAGCACAGTCGACACCGTTCCCCGACGAGGAATATTAGCGATGCAAATTTTCCGCGTGGCCGCGCGAAATTATCGGGCCGCGGTGTCCGCTGGCTGGATGAAATCTAGACTAATGAAGACATCGTAATCGAAGGGACAACACGATCGACCGGTCGTTAGTGGGTAGCGAAACTATTCGAGGTGTCGCATCGAGGCTACATTGTTCTGCTCCTGTTGCGTACATATACAAGTACTATTTGCTTTAATTGATGAGGGGCAGGTGAAATAGGTCCGCCGCTACGTCTCGGGCAAGACGGATGACTATACGAAAATAGAAAATGATGCATTGAATATTGATTCTTTATAATGGAAATTATATTTAGTGCTATGTGGAGTACGTGAACCGTGTCCTAAGTGTATGATATATTGCTTTGATTATTTGTCGATTCTCTTGCATAATTTTCTTGTATACTTTTCTTTATTCGCGTGTGAACAGTAATTTCTTTAACTTCTCATGGTGGCTACGAAAATTCTATCTTTCTTTCCTTTTCACGTGGACACAATGACACAGAGGATTTGTAATTCAATTGAAATTATACGGTCCGTCTCTTCAAAATAAACTGTTTGCGAACTACGATATTCCACGCTCGTTCCCGACAAGTGACCCACGATTGGATATAAGTGAAAAGTTTTCCCAAAGAGCAATTTCAACCCTCGCTGCCTCGGACAACTTATAACAAACTCAAAAGTGACTGATCAGCAACCATCGGATGGCCTAGAATTTCATCCCTCGTTGGCGCGCGAGAATTTCCATTTAACTGGAAACGAAAAGGAGGACAAGAATCCGGCCGTACGGTTTGCTGGACTGGAATTCAAAGCAATCGAAGAATCCGGGTCGACCGTGGATTCTTTCCCTGTAATCTCAATATCGGGATGCCTGCCACCTACGACGTCCGCACCTCGAACAGATTTTCCACGTGATACCGCGACGACGATTTTTTCGCGGCGACGAAGATCGTCCTTCGAACGACGCGTCCTAATTCCCCGTTGAAATATCCGCGGACACGCGAACGAAATTCGTCGGCCTGACGATGAAACTCGCTCGCCAGCCGCGCCGCTAAAGGCGATCCACGGTTGTTCGACAGCCGTGTAACCTGTGGCGCGATGTAACTCACGAACGTCGGCAATAACTTTCTTGCGGCGCGTAAATCCGGCCACGAACCACTTCGGAGATTTGTTAGCCGTCACGGCTATTTTGTCAGCGACAGGGATTGTTTTGCGAACAGAAGCCGTGCTGGAATGTCTCCGTGGAGCACAGGGGGGCGTCCAATATCTTTGCTGCGACGTTTAGTGCGTCAATTTGTTTAAAGAGTCGCCGGCTTCGCTCGTGTAATACACTTTCACAGCGATATGATGGATCAAGTTTTTGTTCGCGGGCAGATCGCATTTACAGTTGTGCGACGAAACGATCCGAGACACCCGAATGAAACGATTAATATCATTTTATCGTACACATCCGAAAGAAATTGTCCGATGTGAACGGCTTGACATTTGGGATTCCATTTCTACTGGAGTAGACGAAACGTTGTTATTCGTAATTGATTTCTCTGTGGACAAATTATCCCCGAAATTATTTCGTTCGCATGATCGCGTCGACGACTGCGCGAGCAAGTCAATTTATATAAAATCGAAACGAATTTTCCGAGGGGATTTAAACCCCCGAGCAACGACGTAAACTTTGCCCGCATAAAATTCCGCGCAACCACAATCGAAGCGCGAACTATCTAAACAGCGTTTACTCATCGCTTCACAAATCATGGAACGTCTGTCGCACGCGGCGACTTCGAACTGCCGAGCCCTGCGTTACTCGCCGGCGTCAGTCTCAGACATGCAAACTATTCGTTTCGAAACTTGGCCAATCTATCACGGAACTTGTCCACGCTTCAAATAGTGCGTCCTACAAGGGGCGACGAAAAAAAAAAGAAAAAAATGAAAAGGGGAACGCAAGAGCGTTGCTCTCGAGCCAGTAAACTTGGCGAATTTCCGTCCGCCCTGCGAAGGTAGTCAAACTCCACCTTTCTCGATGGAAAATTTATTCAAGCACATCATTTACGCCGCCGCCGTTCGCCCCCAAAGTCGAATTCAACCGCCACGATTCCGCCGCAGCGGCTCGGGAGGCGACGTGTCAAGCCGAATCCACGATCCACGAAGTTATGCTCCAAGCACGACGGAAAAGGTCGGAGAAGTTCACGTGCGTGTAGGCACGACGTTGCTCTCTATGGCGAATGTACATGGGACATGGAATACATTGTGTACATGGAACGCGGCGACATTTCAGTTCACTGAACACGTATGAAATCAGCCTGGCTCGCGGCGCAGCTCGGCCAAGTTAGGCTACTGTTGCTGCCCGAACAGTTACGCAAACGGTGAATCATGTCGTTGCGATGCCTCGGAATTTTACAACGACGAAATGTTTATTAAATTCTCGCCGCGCGAGGGTATCGCGGCTTCGCGGGCGGACGAGATCACCAGGATAATGTACCCGTGAGTCGAATAGCCGTACGCGTTCGAGTCTAGTCGCTGTATATGTTAATTGAATCATACGTTGACCGATCCGAGCGGTTTGTATTCCACGCGCGACATAAAAGATCTGGCAGCGCAAAAGCAGAAAGCGAAATGTCCGACGTGGACTAATTTTTCATTGGTCCGGAGTGAAAGGATGGAAGATAGCGAGTCCGTCTCGAATAGAACAAAATATTATCTCGTGGGAAATTTTATATCGCTGTAAAGCTTTCATGGATAAATGCACTTCGGAGTTATCGAGATGTTTAATATTTACTGCCGATACGAACGCACGGGGGACACATCGATAGATTGATAATTCCGGAACTATTTACGAGCAGCGATAAGGATAGAAAAGAACTATAGAAGTCCACCTCTCGTCGTAAGTAAGCTGCGCGTAATGACAACGTGTAACGCGAGAGCGTAACTAAATAAATTGTCCATAAATAGAGAGCGCCGCGTGACAGAGAGTACACACAAATTTGTAACAGCATCGACAATGCAAATTGAACGTACCATAAATTATGTAAGAGCAACGTTCTTCGATACCTGAAGAAGAAAATCCGCCTTCGCTTCCATTGCGATACCCACCGCGTCGCCCACACGAAGGCGTGACGAAGGAAATTCCGGCGTCAGAAAATAATTGGAGAATAGAAAGAATGGCCAATAAAGCTTGCGCGTAACATCGAGCCCAAGGACCAATCGAAATTTCATGAGTTTCGTAGTTCCACTTACGATATTGAAAACAAAGTAGTCGGTCGCCGTTCAAGTGGAAGTGCAAAATCGATCGGCGCTCGTTAGAAGACGGGCAAGGGGCTTCGTTTCTGTGTCAAGGAGAGACCGTACATACAACCGCTGCCCCCATGCCAACCGGGAGAAAGACGAGTGTAAGTACGATAACCGGATATATTTCATCTCTCCTCTCGACATTCATTGCACGTAACTACGCGCTCTTTATAAGCGCACCGGCTACGGTATCCACCGGTGGATATTATTCAGACTTGGCCACGTAACGACCACGATTCCGCAGTCGAGCATAAAATCGTGAAATTCCATTGAATCGTGCCACGCAGGCTGCTGTCTTTCAGGACGGCGATGATCGTGGTCCCAGGATTCGTGGCCGTGAGCAAAGCAAGAAGGAACGTTTTTATTCGCGGCGAAAGAAACCGTGAAAGATTCCCTTTGTTTGGTGGGAATAAGTCTACTGACTTACAGTCGATTCGATATCCTGCCTCGCGAATCATTCGTTCTCCGTTGTTAAGGATGGTCCGCAGTGTACAGGACAAGAATGGAATTGCGCTTGCTAAACAGGATACCCTGCGTTCGTTCGAATTTTTATACTTTGTACGCGCAAGTCGTTGGATTAGCGTTTCTGTTTTTTGACGTAAATTGCAATGCAACCGTTATTTTGTAATAAAGACGTGGATAATAATGATTCAGGGGTTGATGAGAAAATAAACAGTTGGAGGGATATCAATTTCTTATTTCGATATTCGATAGGAGTTTCAGCGAGAGGAATGGCAGGAAGGCGCCTCGTGTCGGAATGCATTACCGGTCTCGAATCGCGAAATTGAAAAGAAAATAGTGTCGATTACCACCCTGACGTGGGTTCAAAATTCATCCTCGTACCCGGCGAAATGTGTGCTCCCCGATGACTCCGCATAATATCTTCCCATCAGACGGTTCCATCTATGCACGCGATACGATTCCCATCTGGATGAACAGTGAGCATCGTTTCACGCAGAATTCCATTCCAACTTGCGATCTGATAGAATCTGCAACATCTGTATTCTTCGCGAAAGTGAAAACTGTCCGCCGTTGCCGTCCGATCGTGTACCGAATATTCCCTTAAAAAAGGCACGAAAGCTACAAGCATTCCTAAAACATCCGACTTCGCATTAGAACACTATAATTTTGATGTCTATTACAGCTGTTAACACTTTCGAACTGTTATTCCAAGCTAGACTTAAAGATCGTAGCCAGGACCAATGTTACTTACGCCAATGATTATTCGTGTAATACGAAAATTCTAGTATAGGCTTACACGATCTCTCCCATATCAGGGCTAGAAAAGAAAAATCGAAACGGGTTCTACCGTAGTGAAAGTGTAAACCCGTAGAGATAGAGGAAGATCGGCGAAATGTGACACCGTGGAAAAGGGGAAACGACAGTGCGATGCTGATAACAACTTTGTCTCAGACCTTTAACCCCTTCGAATGACGCCGTTGTGCTCCACGTAACGCGTATCGAACGTAGGCGATTCAGCCGGCGGATAATGAGTTCCTGGAGCGGGCTACAATATTGTGTACGACTTATAAGGATGCACCAATCAGTCTGGCACATACAGACGTATATGTATACAGGATCGATGTATCGACGCGAATAGACGAGCCGTACTTGGCTATTATTCGTAAATCGTGATCCTGGGTCAGACTACGGGGGGTTCTCTATTACACGGATTCAATACGATTTAGAGAGATAGCAATAATGCATGGAGGATGGTTCACTTGAATACCTCGTGGGTCCTCGTTGCTTCGTCCAATGATCTACCGTGTCATTTGCTCTAATCGCGTAAGAATATCAATTACCCGTGGGGATTCCCGAGGCTGATATTTGGTGCTTTCGTTTTGAAGGTAAGGCAAGCCGAGATTGTGCTGAAATTACAGGAAAATCCCTTTCGTCGTCATTTGATGATTCTTTATCGAATGTTAAGATTTCTTCGCGTCTGTTATTTATATAATATTGACGACGCAAAATGCTAGAAATTTATAGTCCTCTGTGTCTCGTGTATTGTCATCTATGATAGACGTAATTTTTTTAAATACAATTTTCAATTTACTATTGTTTATGAAGAACGGTGTTCAACTTGAGCGTTGCAACGCGTAAGTAGTATAGGTTCTTACGACAGAAGCGACGTCACAATGGAAAAGCAAAACAAAAAGAAATGGTAGGTCAGGTCGACAACCCCTTCGTTATTACTCCATAAAATACGTCCATCGTATCCGAGTTCCCGCGGAAGACACTTTTCTTAGTTGAAATCGAACAGGAATACACTGTTGCAAACCTTTGAAAAAGCAGGCATTACCCATCAGTTTATATACTTTAACTACCGGCAATTAAAAACTTATTTATAGAGGAAGCAAACAGTTCGCGCTAACCGCGGATAGAAATTAAGCCACCGGTTCCTCCCTCCATATATTATAATGAATATCCATTGCGCCTTGAGACACGCCACATCGTAAACGACAGAGAAACATTGAGAAAGGGAAAAAGGAAAAGGAACCATGGAACAGCTAATCGAAGTCTTTGCAACTCAATTTAACTTGTGACACTTCCACGTGTGCACGTACGCGCGTGCACACATAGACCCGGTCAACGTGCGTTCGCGCGACTACATGCACGCCGATAAAATTGCAACGTGAAAACGCACGGCAATTTTTACGACCGATCGACAGGTTTCGTGTTTTACTGCACACGCTTCGATATAACGTTCGCGGAAAGGACGGCGAAGTTGCGCCCAAGAGAGTGGCACAAAGCAATTCCAGGGTCCTGAACCCACCTATCCACCGACCTAGCTAGTTACCCACACAGCCAACTCCGTGCAAATACAACCTCCGCACGTGTCGTGTACCCACGCGTTATCTGGCTACCTTCCTACGCATGCATACGTTAAACAGTGTTCCCATACTAACTACCACGTCTAACTTTCTATCTGTAGGTGTGCCTGCAACGTCTATCGCTCGTTCCTTCCTCATCTTCATCTTCTTCTTCTTCTACTCCTTCTTCTTCTTCTTCTTCGTCTTCTTCTTCTTTCTTTTCTTCCTCTACTTCCTTCCCTTCTTCTCGTTCTCCTCCGGTTCACTATATCTTCGGTTATCTTTGTCGGGGAAGAATCGTAAATTCGTGCTCGCGGGCTAAGTTGTGCGTAAAACACTCGACACAGCTTCCTGCGATGATTTATTCGATCCCGTCCGTCGTGCCTTACGGACGGCGTAAATTGCACCAGCAAGTAAAGTGGCATTTTTTGGTGCAACTATCGCCCAGGGTGGCTGACCGCCGAGCTGGCGATATCGCTGATCGTGCAGTATTTGTTTGGCGCGTACGTTTAGAAACGTGTAATCGATTAGGCTGTCGAATTTAAAGAATTTCGGTATTTTTCGTAAACCTTGACCGGGAAGCAGAATATTTACTAGTATTGAATACCAGCTGGTACGATATTTCGTTTCGCAAGCGGTGATATAAAAGATGTTTAATCGCGATTGTTAATAACGAATGGGAACTTGTTACGTGGACGATTAAATAAAAAATATTACGACATCATAACTGACGGCGCAGCGGTTCGGAATGTTAACGCTTTACGGGTATATCGGCAGAGAAGACATTCCTCTTCGCTGAAACTTAGTATGCAATAAAAGTTATATTTTAATGCATTTTACGCGCGCGTATATTAGTATACGCGGACAGTAACGGCGATGAAGTATATAATAATAATAATAAAACTGCATCTTGGTATTTCGTAATAAGTCCACTGAATTATGCAATAAGCTACTATCTACTGCTGTTTAAAAAATGTCCCATTAATTCCCCCAAAAAGAGTAAGAATAAAAGATCAACTAAACAATTGTCAATCTATAAAACCAGCTCCGTTTAAATTAAAAAAAACCTGTCTACTATCGTTCTGACACAATCGTTCCAACCTATCCACTTTCTATTCGCCCGACACCAGAGCTACGTTTGTTTTCTAGCGAATTGCAACGAGTCCCATCGACGCAATAAACAACGCCGAATCTCTCTTTGCAGCATTCATCCACAAACCTCGCGGCCTGGCCGATCCAGCATCGCTTCGAATACTAGCAGATGTAAGTCACGTCCAGGTGTACCATCCTGGCAACCTTTCGCCGGCGCTTCAAGTTACTTTCATTAGGGTCAGAAAAGGCTGCGCTCGCGCAATAAAGCGTTCCAGATGTACGTGCATTCTGGGGATAGAAGATTATCCGAGTTGAACGTCTGTGGATTATAACGACCGATGGACCACCCGCGGTTTCACTAGCATGAGCCGTCACTCATTGAGATTTTTCGCCCGCCGGAGATTACAGCGTGGCGATGTTATCGTACGCGACCCGATCGAGTACGCGAACGTTTAATTTCCGGCTGGATCGGCGGAACGTATGCAGAATCCTCGCGGGGAGATTGACGAACACGCGGAAGGGACGAACTATCGTTGAACGGAACGTTTAAATCGCAAGACGAACGAACGGAATGCAGACGGAGGAGAAAGTAGGAAATCGTCGAACGGTGTTCGTCGGATTTCGAGAGGAAGAAGAGGGCAATTTGGTGTAACTTCCTGCGAAAGGAGAACATAATCAAAGTGCTCGCGTCCCTCCGTGGGAAGTCCGTACGGGAAAAAATCGTGTAATTAAAGCCGGCGATATCCGAAGTTCCAGTTAGTTCGTGCATTCCTGAACGCACAAGCATCAACGAGAGGTTGTGACTCGGCGGTCTAGCAGACGGTAATTTTCTGGAAAATTGGAGTAACTGTTCCGCGATTCTCCCTCGGCGGCGATATAATATCGCGAGAACATGCTGTGAAATCCGTGCACACCGAAAGGGGCAATATTGCAAGGTGTGTTTGTTTATTTCTAGGTTCCGAGGGGATAATTAGGGATACCGTATAAATATAGGGAATGGATTTTACCGTGCTTCCGTAACGAGATACCTATTACACAATTTTAAAGGCTAGAAAAAAGATGAGACGGGTTAGTAAATTGAATGGTAATATTTATGTTCTATGCTAAAGCGAAATCTATGTAGAAGACCGTAGATATACAAAGTAATACTTCGTTTTTATCATTTCGAATGAGACTGCCAATTAGTACGCCTGGTTCGGAAACGACGGCACGGCAATTTTACAAAAATATTATCGATCCTCAATCCTTCGCTGAATCGGCATGAATATTGCTGGACAATAACCTGTCCCTTCCAGATCGTCTTGATTCTGTAAATCAATCTACGAGTTCGCGAAATTCACGAAAGAAAGGGTTTCGATTAATCAGCAATTAGGTCTGTTGAAAGAAAATGTGGGGAAGAACCCGTCGAACGTGACCTGCCATCATTCGCGAAAATAAAGAAACGAAGCAAAATAACCGACGAACGCAGAAACACGATTTGCGGGGATCTGCTTTGCAAATATCACGAGTTTGTCGTTCCGCGTAAAATTCAACTCGCATCGAGCTTTTTTCCATTCGCCGGCCGCTCCTTTTCCTCGAAGAGAGGCCCGGGAATGCGATCGTTGCGAGTGCCAGTTTCGAGTTAACGCTGCTTCAGCTGACAAAAAGAAAAGCCACGCCGGTGAACGCTGTTTCACGCGTTGCTGTTAAAACATTTATTGGCGTGAGACCACTTGGAACTTGGCGCTGTCGCGAGCAATATGTTGCTGCACAAGAATGCGCCTCGTCGATGTGACGTATCGCTTTTAATATTTTTGCGTGACTTTTCGTTGCTCAGATGGTGGTGTAATTTTTTGTTCGATTGCCTATGCGCTGAAACGCTGTACAACGCGATACATATATGTGGAATCTACTAAAAGGTTTCTGGATGAAAGTTTGAAATGAGGGTGGCTGAAAATTTCATTGGGGTGGTTGAAAATATATTGCTGCAAGAACTGCGAAGCAAAATATTTCTATCCATACATATCGGAAATCATAAAATTAATGTTAATCCCGTTATGTAAAATGGCAGAAATTTAATCGACAAAAATGTAATAATTGAAAGCATGCTAGTATTATTTTTACGGGTAACTCGAAAGTTATCGTAATTTCCATCAGCATAAAGTGACACTAATGAGTATTAAAAACGTATTAAAAAAAAATTGTTTTACAGCCTCGAGTTCTTAAATATCTTTTTGCAACATTCCACACCTGCAACTATTAATCCTGAATTATCGATCCCTATATCACCGGTAAACGTAGTTTCATGCCGTAAAACTGTCACGAATCCAGCCAATAACAAGCCTGACTTCACTTCGGCCTCCTACATATGTTTATTAACGATGTACCATTTCTTCTTCGTTCTTGTCCATTTTGACGATGATTAATTGCAACTTTGCCCGTGAGGGATAACGGGGGGCAGCGTGTAATCTGTTTCAAGCTCGTTAATACAGAGTTGCGTCCGATTAGGGGAATAAGTTGTTCGCGATAAAACCGCGAGAGTAAAGACGGAACGAGTTTGTTTGGAAAGTGGTCGAGTTTTCTCCGGTTTTGATATCCGCTCGCGATAGCATCTACGCTTAAGCTACTTACGTTTGCGGCTCTTCGTTCGCCAACTTTTAAGATGCTTATCAATGATGGAACACGTATTATCTGCTAATGCTTCATCAGAGATAGGTACACGCATTACACGCGTGCAAGAAGAAAGTAATGTTTGAATGTAAATAACGAGCGGCGTTATTCGAGCCGAGCACGCGATCTGAACGCAGACATCCCGGATGGCCAGTGTCGAAATGAATTTGCTACGTGCCATATTATAATTGAGACCTGTACAACTTGAACGAAATTTTGCTACCACGTGCGCGCTCTATTCTTCGTTTTCATTGATGCGCGAGCAGGGATACCTGTTTGATCGGCATGAAAAATTTCCCTTCGATCATACCACGCGCGCTGGCAGCGTTTGCCACCGAGTAACGATAAATACGTCCAACCGAAATAACAAATAATCAAATCTCTGGATAACCGGTATCGCGTCCATATAATGAAAACCTGTTCAATCTAGGTGGTACGCACACCGTTTAATTCCAGCTCTTCGAGTTACAGAAAATATCGAAAGAACTCGTCGTTCTACATCGATCGGAGAAGTAATTTCCATAGAACATGATCTTCCATAATTATCACTTAATCAGTCACGGAAATGATCGATCCGGACAAGCTACGCGGCCGTCGCGTTGATGCAAACCGATACACGCTAAACGTTCTAACGCAATTCCCTGAACGACGTTCAAAGCGCCCTATCCCATCGCGTTTGCAATTAAATTTAGATTCGACGAACGTTACGTCTGGGCCCGGCCACGCAATCGTATTCAGTTCCTGTTGATACGGCTGAACGTGGGTTTGATACGGCGATAGATACACGCGAGCGAGTCCTAGGTGCACGTACACCGGCGCACTAAATCATTTTCTCCACCGGGGGATAAACGTCCCGGCTACGAAGAAATCCAAAGTATCCGTAGGGTGATTTCTCGGAGCACCTTGCAACGTCCTCACCGGCTAATATTGCATGGCCGCTCGATAGGCACTCGCGTGCGATCGGCTGCCCTCGAGAGAGACCGCTGGAACTCGCAGATTACAGCGATCGTGCTACCCATATTAATAAACTAGTTTTTGCCGAGGTCGTGTGCTTGCTGATTCGCTTGTTTCGCGTTGAAACGATAGGCTACCGGGATACATAACTGTTTCGCCAGGCGTCGTTGACGTTGCCAACCGGTGTCATTTTGGCCAACGATTGTGTCAAATATGTCACGCGACAGGGTAGTTGAACGTTAACCGAACTCCTTCGTCCATTAGTACAGGCTGAAGCGTTCGAGCTGATTTAATCGTTAATTTTATAGGATATTAAAAGACTTTGATAATATCGGCACGAGTATGTATAAGACTTTTGTTCGCCATACATTAGAAGCATTAATTTTATATTTCCCCGGAATAAGTAGGTTTCTAACCACCTGGATTGGAATTTAATCGGCCTCCGCGTCGGCCGTAATCGTTTATCTCATTTTTCAGTAGTATTAGCCGCCGAGTGAAAAGGTCAGACCGCGAGTGGAACACGTGCGATTCTCCTTTAACCCAAGGCAGTTATCGCACACGAGAAACGTTACTCCAACCCAAGTTAACATCCTACTTTACAGAATTATATTCTCGAATCCAGAAAAAGGATATTCACGTAATTGCATACAGGGTGTGCGCACTGTTTCATACGGCAGTAAACGAGCGAAATTCTTTCTCACGCATCTCGTGTCACCGATGCGGTCAGAAGTGCATCGATTACTATGAACAACGTCGATTAAACTATATTCTGCGACGTGTTGACCGCGGCTGGAAATCTGCCAGACGAAGGAGGATTACCTGGCGCGATGCTTGCCGGGTGAATCGTGACCCACGGTTGGTTTTCCTAGGCGGGCTGCGATTACCGATTATATCGTGGATGCTGGATCTTCGTGTGCAAACATACGAACGGACGAGGGGAGTCGTTGCGGGTGTAGCTACACGATGTTGCAGCGCAACGGTAAATTCGTTGGAACGACTGAACATGAGCAGTCAAGAACCACTGGGAACGCCGGTTATTTATGACTGGAAGGTAACGTTGGGTCACGAATGGTGCGGAACCGTTTTGGAATTGATGCGAATGGGACCCGATTATGGGAATGGCGGCAGCTTGTAACAAGCAAGGGTGACTATTTTGATTCGCGCGTGGGATTCAATCGGAGGATGCCAGGTGGGTTCGTTAATTGCGGTTGTAGAAAATTCTTGCTCGATCAGAGGCATCTTTTTTTTTTAATAAATAAGTCATCCACGTCGCAAGTCCGCACTTGTCCAGTATACGATCAGCATAATTCATGCAGAAGTAACTAAATTACCCAGCACAGTCTCACCGGGGTGTCCTTTCTAGAATAGCTCATCAAAAGTCTCCGCATCCAGGTGACCTCCTTCGATATTAAAACGACGAAGTGCGACGAATGTAGCGGCGTGGGAGTTTGTTGCACGAGAACGTCGATGGGTCGGAAAGGGTTGGAAGGGCAGGAAGGGAAGAGAACACAGTTTCCTCGTGGGGGGTTAGAAGGGCGCGAGATACCAGGGCGACTTCGCGGTTGAAAATGCAAGTAGACACAGAGCGGGCGAATACGGCAAGTTCGAGGCGGTTATCAGCGCTCGTCTCTCGTCCTCGGTAGCAGTTAAACTACACGAGGCTCGGCTACGACGCAGACCGTTGTACCAGATTCCTATCTACGGTAATTATTCCGTCTACGCGAAACTTTCCGTTTATCCTCGTGAATTCGCGGCTGGCATTAATCTCAATTAGAAAAGCAAATCGGCAAACGCATCCGCGGTGGCGATCCCCTGCGCTGCACAGTCCACTAAATCGAAATCCAATTTCTTAACTCGTCTTCGCCACGGACGGCCCCGCCAAGGGGAATATCGTGTTTCTTATTTTTGCCCATTCTTTCACCGGCTTGACCGCCTCGCCTTTTTTTTCCATTTTTGCGTCGCATCGGGGAACGTGTGTCACGAATCTTCCACCTCCTTCGGATTGCTCGTCTCGTCTTCTGTTTTTTCCTCCTCCCCGTCTGTTTCGACGGAGAGTCCGTCTGGCGAGAGAGATCCCTCGGTGTTTACCGAATATAACGCAAAGCTTCATGCGCCGGTTTCCCTTATCTTTATTATTTCCCCGAAGAAAGCGTGACCGACAACGCCTGGAATAAGTGGAATACCGTGTTTCCTATTTTTCTTGCCATCCCGTTCCGCGACGTCTCACGATACACCTGGGCAGCGGTTGCTTTTCGTTCGTCTACTCCTTTCTTTCTCGCATCGAGGCGACGCGACGCGACGCCCGTTTTCACCGGCTTCCATGGAGAGTGACGTTCTCGCGGCAAGTGTTGCTGGACGGAGTAATCTAATTGATGAGTACACCGTCTGATTGCAGGGACGATTCGATTCAATTAGCCGCATTTAAGCGGCGTTAGTATTTAAATTGCATTGCTTCGGCGCGTGAAATAAATCAGTGATTTATGGCGCTGGTACGATTACGGCGCTTCATTATTTTCAGTAATTTATGCGCCGCGGGACGAGAGATAGCGTTGGCATTTTTGCGAGTGTTCAAGTAAATTTCTATGTTAATATGAAATTCCTTATTTCCAACCATTCATTTCTTCTCGCCGTAGTTTATCTCCTCTTCACTCCATTTTAATCGAGTACGCCAAGCCTTAAAAGCCTTCTCGCATCCTGCCTTTGTCTCGCCCCCTCTCCACCTGTCCATCTATTAAGGTTGCACGCAAATCCATGGCCGAAGTGCAGTGCCTTTAACGCAAGTTACACCATTCAGAGGAGTAGCAGCTCCCTTGCGAGAGAATTTCGCCTGCAGAAGCAGCCTGATCGGCTCCACCGTGCGCATCTCGACCAAATGGAAGTTTCCCGTGTCGATTAGAAAACGGATGTACATCGGAAACGCATTAACTGCAGCCCGACATTGGTCAAAGCCTTTTCCGTATTCCGCCTCGTCCGTGCACATCGGTTCCCTGAATTGTACGTTTCAGCGAGCTCTGCAGCGTGAAAGGAATCCTGGTACGCGATTATACAGGCTGCTCCGTTTGAGGTTTTCGCCTTAGAATTCCCCCTTTATCCCGCGATCGCCGCACGCGCGTCCCTTCAATCGTTCACCCGGCTTTCTGATACGAAAAGATCCTCAGAAACGTTCGATTCCGGAAACCGAAAGTGGAGGCTTCTGGAGGACGAACAGTCGACGATTCTTCGGCTAACGATCAGATTTATCGATGCTTTAATATCCCTGCCCAGCGCGGACTTCGCTGGATTCGTCCAACTATTCGCATTCCTGAGAGCTGCGCGGTCGCGCATCGACGCCGTTAACTCGTAAAACCCCCAAGAGTTTTACGTCCCAAGTGATTCGTCACGGGACGTTCCGAACTTCTCACCACTATCAGCATGGCCATATTTCTCCAACAAACAGAGAAACAAAGCGGACGACGGGGGGAAAGGCCGAACGGAGATGCGATTCCGCGTGACGACAAAAGCCAAGACGAATGTACAGCCGCGAAACGGCTACAAGTTGGGTGCATGACGCGTTGCCTTCCAACCGTGGCAAACGACGTCAGGCATGTCACTGTCTTCTTGCGGCACGCTCTTACGCTATTAAGACCCGCCTTGGGCCCACTAACGTAATCGTCGACGACAGTCGGCGAATGTAAGACCGTCGACGCGTTGCACGGTGCTGTCGTCGATCCAGGCTGCGGCCCGTTTTTCACGCCGTTCTCGTCGTTTCACGAATTTCGTTAAAAGCAGCAAGAAACGTGCTTGCTCGCGGAAACGTGGCAATTGCACGAGCCCCGGCTGAATCGGCGTTATTTCGATTTGAATGCTTCCTGGACTGTCTCGTTCGGCTGTGGTAACCCTCGATGTTTACGACGCGGTGCTTTTTGTCAATATTACTCATCGGGATGCTGATGCGAAACGGCGGTATTGCGAAAGGTATTACGCTCGTCTGCGCGTGGTTTGCGTGAAATTTATCAATTTGCGCGAACCCGAAGGACAGGTGAAATGAGAAACATGGAGTCGCGTTCCTTGGACGAAGGAGATTCGCAGAAATCGATTTCTGGAGGAACGAGGATCCTCGCAAAATTTTATAAAATTCGTTTCATCATTCGTAATCGATTGCATTTAAAACGTGGGAATGAAGGGCCATCTAAATTATGCGCGCGCGTGAATTTAATGTTCACGTTTGTACTCGTGTCAATCTCTCGTAACTGTTCCATCGCGATTTCAGGTGAAGCGGTTACCTGTACTCGGAGACCCTAGCCTCTAATACCTTGCAGGAAATTCACGAGAACTTTTTTACCAAGAAGCTACCCTCTATGAGACTAATTGCGGGGATTTAGTACGCCAATGACAGCTGTACACCTGAGTTGCTGCTGGTTCAAAAATAAAAAAAATTGGCTACGCCGAGGGGATCTGCATTTTCCCACGAACCCAGCGAGACCTCCGTGCAAGAACAAAAGTCCCTACCATCAGTTCCTCGAAACCGTCGTCGAGCAAAAAGCCCGAGAACCAATCGCAAATTGCATCAGAGCGACGCAGACGTAGAACGAAACTCCTGGCGGGGTACTTTTTTGCTTAAAACGTCGGCGCCCTAAACGCGAGTCATCGGCAATCAAGACGTTTTACTTCATTTCCCTCTGGGTCACCGCGCGTCCCTTTCATTTTCTATTTCCATCGTTGCATTCGACGCGATCGTTTCAAGCCATCGATTGCTGTTTACCATCGATAATGACGACTGCCGAGATATCCGGGTATCCGTACCCCCTATACTCTGTACCACCGATATTCAACCGTATTCGTCCCGCGCAGTGCGCGCAAGCTAATTATAAAAAAATGTCTAAGGCGCAGCGAAAAGTGTTTAACATCTTTTCGCCGAGCTGACAAAACAATTTCTAACTGACTCACGGAAACAGTAATATGCTTTACACCGTATGAAATACCGTTCACTGATTTGTCAATGAACCTGAACGAAAGATTTATCACGCGACAGGTGTCCAATCATTGCTGTCGAGCAACGTCAACTCGCGCTAACGAATCGTAGACTCGTTGCAACCTGCAACCCGTGGACCTTTCGCGGGCAACGCCGGCTGAAAATCGCTCCGCTCTCACCCAGCGACAATTAGAGGCTCGATCCAACGGAAGCGGTCACATTGCGGTAACCCGTTCGCCGTCACGAGCGGAAGAAGGCCGACAGGTAAATCGTCGCGGTCACGAGATCCGTTCCGTGGCGGCCGGACCGCGTAAAGTTCCAGCCGAGGACGCTTAACGACGACCCGCGACACGCATCTGGGGTTAACGGTCTTCGTTATTTCTGTCGGTGGCTCTCCGCCGCCGAGGAAAATTGCCGGTTATATTCTTGGATTATGCGGAGCAATTATGACGTCAGGGGATCCGAGGCGGCGCTGCAAAGGACTCGTTCGTTTCGCCTCGTCCCTCCTTCGACGGGTTGTCGTGTGTGCCGCGGGTACGATACGGGAGATTTAGGGGAGGGATGGCGGGGGGGGGCGATACGAACGAAGCAAAATGTAGGTTGGTAAATGGACGGTGCATAGGCACGTTTAATTTGACCAGGCAATTTTCTTTTCGTTGTCGTGATTTGGACAGGTTAATTGGAGAACGGCGTTACGCTTTTAGGAATATCATTTGATATTTCGCCCTGATTCTGTTCGGGGGCAGGGGATGGGAGGGGGATGAAATTGCTGGGAATAATCTGTCCGATCTGTCGTTATTAACGACGGGGCAATTTTCCCCGGTAATTGCGATGACTTATAAGAGGCTCGGGAAAATAATCCGAAGTAGCTTTCATCCTGATGCTCCAATTACGTTGAAATAAGGGCGACTATATTTATTTGTCGCAAGCGATGTGACGAGCATTGTAGAATGCGCCCACCATATATTATTGCACCGATTATTTTTCTTCGATTAAAAGTAGTTGACAAAATTTGCGTCAAGTCGAAAGTCGCCAGGTGATTTCAATGCGATTCGAGGTCACGCCCGGCGAACGAAACTTCGGTTCGTCTGTATTCATTTTGATGGACGTCCCGGGGTCGTCGAACGCCTCTCCTTCAGGAAGAAATTAAGCGTGACACACAGATTTTGCGTGCGATACAAGTAACCTTAAATGAGCAGCATAATTTAATAAATAGTTCGTTCCGTGCGGTAACACGCGCGCGAAAAAACTACGGAAACGAACCGTTCGATGGGAAATAATAATAATAATGATTTGCATGGGACGGGTTAAACCGTTGCATACGTAACGAGTACGGTGTCTATGTTGCAGAGCAATCGGCACGGGCGAAGCAGCGAAGTCAGAAAGCGGCAGCTCGCGACACGGAACTGGCTCGACCAAGAAATGAAACGGGTGTACTACGAGAGGTGCGCGTAGAAAGGCGAAGACACGAGTTTCCATGAACGCGTTAATTAACAGCCAACGGGAGATCGCTACGGCATCGCGACTTCTCGCCGGGACAATTAACATTTATTCGCGATAATATATTACGCGAGACCGGATTCCCGAAGCGAAATTTTAATTGACACGCGGCGTTTGCTTTCCTTTAATCGTCCCCGAATCCCTTGCCCTTTATCCCGATCCTCTCGGCTTAGATCGGAACGACACCGAGCAACGGCTCGTTTAGAAAGTAATTTTGCCTCGCAAGTATATGAAACTGCGTTCAACCTCGTTCCCAGCTAAATGAGTTCTTTCCATAGGGACCACCGTAACCCCCTGAAATAGGCTGGCGATATTAAAGCGGCGAAGCAAGCGAATGAGTTTGAGAAGAATATTTCCATAACAGAAGGTGCGACTGTTTTCCGACAATTTCTTCGATGCAATTTCAACTACCGCGCACACCGAACCGCGCTCGAATGCGTACCACGCAGAGACTTCTTTCAACGTCCAAGGCTATCTCATCTAGGTTCGAACGCGACCAAACTTCCTCCAGGCTACTCGGGGACGTCGATAATACACGGTCTGTCAAAAATCCTTTCCGTATCGAGATGCAAATCGGTCGATTGGACAGCGAAGGCGCTGCAGAATCGAGATCATCGACGATCTTGTTGCCCGAGCAACAAGAAAGCGTCCCCCTCACGACCGGGTGGAGCATCGGGGGTCTTTTTCTGGCTCGTCATCGGTGCCTCGACGCGTACACGGGCCAATGCACGTGTAACTCGTCAATTTGCAGTCCGTGCACACTGTGATCTCCGGGACGGGAACGTTCATATTTACGAAGCACCGTGTCCGATACTCGTGTTCGATTTGCCCCAGCAATCTGAACGACATATCGATGCGTTCCACGCGTAGACGGTACGCGGTTGAATATACGCGTGGGTCGTTAATTGAGTAATGAAACGCCTGCGTGTATGGTGCAACGAATGTCGGTCGTGGGCAGGAACACTGGTCGGAGCCCGTTTGGTTGGAAGAATTAATGAGAGGATCGAAAAGATGCCGGGGAATAGAACAGTTAGATCGAAAGGAGGACGGTCGGGAATATTGTGGAAATGTAGTGGGATATCGTTAAGAGGACGGCGATGAGAGGAAAAGGTTGAAAAGCGGTACGTAAAAAAGGTGTACGAGGATAGGAGAAGGGCGTGCATAGGAAGCTTCGGAACGGGGGGATTCAGGTGTCGAAAAATGTAGCGATAAAGGAATATAAAGCACGGGGACTGGTGAATACGAGGCCGTAAGAACGCAGGCACGGAGGCAAAAAGAGGAAACGCCTCGATAGAAACACGCAAGATATAAATATACAGATACACGTGGACGTAACAATGCAGGGGATAGAAATATAGAACGAAGGGATAATGGAGAGATACTTGAAAAAACCAGAAGGGGAACGTTATGAAGTGTGCCCGGTGTCCAGATCAATGTGAGAAACGGAATAAAACGATACAGACGACCAATGCACTTTGGGAAATATATTTCATTATTACCAATTCCATTGATTCATGTAACGACCCGACCAGTGAATTTCATCGTACAGAATAAAATATATACTACTTGCAGACCAACAATAAAAGTTATTGCCAACTGAAGCCCATATTAATATCTCCAACAGGCCATTATCCATCGCACCGAAAAAGTTCACCGTCCCGAAGGGGTTACCACGGTAGACCTTCCCTCGCCGATATCCGTCAAAATTCCAATCCGAACGTCCGACAAATATTTCTCAGATCGTGAGCGAAATTCATCGAAACGGAGACACAGAATCCGCCGCGCGGAAAAACCGCCCGGCAACGATCGGCCGAGCAAATTGGATAGAAGCGGAACGCGAAAAGAAAACGAAAGAAAACATAAAAATATAGAGCGAGCGTCGGGGATCGATTTAAGCACCACCGGACGGATTCAATAACTCTGGCATCGAAGCTCGGGTGCCCGTACACAGGGAGAGTTCCAAGGTATTCCGGTTAAACGTGCGTGGCAACCGATATTTACCCATCTCATTATCGTCGGGATTTATGTTACGATCGAGCGACGGAGTTTTCCAGCCCGGGCTCGCTATTAGACGACCGGCGTTCGTCAATTATGCGGTTCAATTCTTGTCGTACCACCGCCGACTAGATTCGTATCTTGTCCTGGAATGAATAAATGCCTATCCCCCCTCCCGTTTCAGGCTGTCCCCGTTTCTCAGGCAACGATTCGACAGGCATCCAGCGGGACGATGCTCGTGCACGTGTACCGCGACTTTACACGGTCTCGCGGCGTTCCCCGCTCGCGGACGCATTAATCAGGCCGCGATTTATACCTATTAGCCGTTTTGATAAATCAATTTGCCGGTCCGACCGGGGTAATTTCAAGGTGCTGCCCGGTCAGCCGCGGCGCCGCGACGTGGAAATTCTTCAGCCGCCTTTGTGTCTGCTCGCGAGGTTATTTTAAGTTCCGATGGGGGTCGGTCGGGTGCTCGTCGTGTATCGATATTTCAACGTCAGCCCGTGTTATGCGACGGAAGACGCACGTATCGGTGAGGTATACGCGGGATCCGAGGTCGAGTTTCTGTCCGTGTGACAGCTTTTCGACGAACGAGCCTGAGATATCCGTGGGCGAAGGGGTGTTCCGAAAAGTTCGAACGAACGGTACGGACAATCTGTTAACCGGTTTGTTCCTTGATCGCGTAAGTTCTTTCGAGAGCAAAGTGGGACAGGCGCGTCAATTTTTGTAGGTTGAATAAATTAGTCGGATTTGCTTTTCGATAAGTAACACCTTCGTTTCGAAGAATGTCTACCGGCGAGGAATTAAGAACACAGTGATTGAACAGAAGGGGTTGTAATTTTTGTATTCTCGCAGAGTGTTGGAAGGATTTCGTGACAAACTGCGATGGTTTATTCCGTAGATAAACGCGCGACAAAATTTGTTATATAAAGTTCTGCAACATATATTTTCTCACGAAGTTCTACGCTGGGACATTTTCTATGTACCGTCCACGCGAGCATCAGTAACTGCAGCTGTGTTGAAAGAACTTTTAACTGCGCTGATAATTTGCATCTAATCACAGATTATACAACTCAACGTGATATCGATACGACAAAGTCTACCCCAAGCACTCTTAAACACACTCTGCACCGCTACGTAAGTAACTACAGACGAAAGGTGACAGACATCCGCATCAAGGCAACCAGCATACATATATCAATGTCCCTCGCGTCCCGAAGTAAACGCCTTCATTATCGTCCTTTAAACCGATCACCCTTCCCTCACCCTCCCGCCACCCTTAAACTCAAACATCCTCCCCCTCTCTACGATCGTCCACCCTCGTCGATTCCCGCGAACCCTTTCGATTCTCGCTCGCTCCACTTTTATCGCAGTTTCCTCGCGGCGCACTCGATCATGCTATCCGCGTGCCGGTACTCTCCCGATATTCCCCTAACGAGTTTAATTAATCTTGTCGTTATTACGCCGCTCCTTGTATGCAAAGCGACCGCGTACCGCCGATCGACCGATTGTGAAACGTCATTCAAAGTCGGCGGGTCCCAAGCATGATACAGGGAACGTCGTGGTTCGTCGCGTCGCGGTGCGTCCAGGACGTTATGCTCCGATGAAAGAGAATATCGATGGGGACGATCGATCGTGCCGCGATGCGTCCGCTCGGCGTCGATCCCGTGCGTTTTCTACGCTCGGCTCTTGCCGGTCTCTCTCTCCCCTTCTCTCTCTCTCTCTCTCTCTCTCTCTCTCCACCCCCTCTCTCTCTTTTTCCCCCGATACACAGGGCCGTTGTTGCGTGTTCAGAACGGCGTCCTTCGACGAATAGTAAAAACGATACGCGTCTCGGGGCCAACGGTCCGCGGATGTGCTCGCGCGAGAAAAGCCGAACAAAGCGGCGCGAATGCAGCCCGGATCGCCACGCTCGATAAGCGGACTCGCGCATCGCGAATCTTTCGCGATACGTTCCGTCTAGTCGCCCGAACGAGTTGGACTACGTTCGACAATTTGGACGACGTACGGCGTAATCACGGCCCGTTACTGCGGCCTCGCACGTTGCCGGGTCGAAAAGTTTGGGACCGTTCGATGATAAAACACAAAAACAGCCGAAACAGCAGAGGTACGAGTTTGAACGAGCGCCTGAAATTCACGTTCACCGGAACGCGAAACTGCCGTCGACGAGCGTCGATACTCGCATAGGTAAGACGACGTTGCAGCTGGTGCCTCGATAAAGGATTCTTGTTATATTATTCGCTAGCGCGTACAGGAATCTCGCGACACTCGAGTCATCGTGAACACGATGCGACAGTTGTCCTGTTAGAGGCTCTACGCTGCTTATGAAACTCGATATTGCGGTGATAACGTGCGACGCGGTTGGTTGCACGAGTCGGAAGTGAGGCAGGATAAGCTGAGCGGTTTGGGTTCGGTTGAACCGGACCGGAGAACGCGATTGATATCGATGCCGTAGAATTAGCGTGATACACGGTTGATAAATACGGGAAGGCAGAAAACGTTTCCTGATATTTCTTATTAAGGGACGTTGGCTTGGGTGCTCATCGAAAATTGGTGGCACAGATTGGACGGCGTACAGTTTGAAGGAAACGTAACATATATTATCCGAAATTCTTCCGGGCATATTGGAATTTTCAATGTCTCCCAAGGCATATACCTTTTTCATATCTTTAATAATGGCCAGCCATAACTTTCCGCGTAAAAGTACGAACGTGCGGGACACGTCCTGCAGGACCTTTCTCGTACACGTTTCGTCGGGAATGTTGAACACCGATCCCCATTAGATCATTCCCATTTTCCAGAAACGTACATCAAGCAGTACTATTATCGCTTATAAGCCTATCTTATCTTCGCCAATTATTTCAAACGTTACTCCAGCATCAGCCAACTAATTGCAGAAAGGAACGCGGCGGTTGCAGTGGCAAGCTTCACGATCATCCAAACGACCCGTTCCGCCTGACCCAGAAAATCTTCCAGACCCAGGGGAAATGGACAAATTTCCAAAACATTCGACAAGAGCCTCGTTTAAACGCAAGCGGGACAGCCTCGAAGAGGGATTCCAACGCGAAAGGGAACCGATCGCGGTAACGACTATAAAGTCCGTACGGGAACTTGCATATATTATTAGGCCGTCGAGCGGAGGCCGTATAAACGCGTCCATGGGTGACGTTTCAGCATCCCGGTGCTTCAGGCGTACATGAACTCTGTGCTTTAATAGGCTCGTCCTGTCTCCGGGCCCCGGCGTCCCTGCCTCATTTCTGCCCTTTTCGTCGCGGGATCCTTCCCAGCGCGCAGAAGCTAACGCGTACCCGAGAGCCGCGGCGTTCTCTCATGCAAATGACATTGAACCGCCAGGAAGGAGGTTATCCGCCAATTAATCGACCGCTGGAACCGCGTAGCCCGTCAGTGTGTGCCCTTCGATGCGTGGCCAAGCGCGAGATACACCACGGCGGATCCTCTACGGTTATTAACGTGGTGCACGTGAGCGCCGTTGACCTTCCTGCTCTAATTATATTCATTTCGAGAAACCTTGGGATCAAGCGATCGTTAATGACAAATGGAAAAAATCGCCCGATGCTTGACGGGCGGCGATTTCTCAACCGCGAAGTACGTGCATACGTCTTCGCCTGGTACCCGCCGGCTCTGTTATGATAGGATTATGATAGGGAGGGGGTTTAAATGGGAAATTCTGTTTTCGTCAGCTCGGGGAAAAAAGGCTGTCTTCGAGTTGGATTGTATCAAGTGGATGGCTGGAGTATATTGCGGGAATATTAGTGGGGTGTTCGAGGAATATTTTGTTCGGCTACGGTCGAAGAAGTGTTCGCGAGATATTTGCTTTTGCATTTTACCGAGATAGAGATACGATTTACGTAGACTTTCGTGTGTTAGGGGAATTCGAGATTGGCGAAGGATGGATCGTGTAAGGCGTCGAGCATGCAACGAAAGAGACGTTTCAGTGGAAAGTAGTTTTAATTTAATTGAATGCAGCAACGCGCATAATTTACCACGACCGCGACACTTTTACCGTACGCAAGTTTCCTCGTAACTAGCGACATTGTTGGGAACGAAATATAGGAGGCACGAGTGCTTCTCCCGTCGTACATCATAATACGTCGCAACCGTTTCTATACGTACGAACTTCCTCGATTCACGGGGGTAAAGAAATTGGACTGGCACGTATGCACGGTGAAACTTTCCCGGCTGAGGCATCTGCTCGACAAATCTACTAGATACATACTCTCATTTGTACGTCACATTTCACTCATCAGACACGCTTCATCATCTAGATTTACGATCGGTGATCCTAGAAGGGTTCAGCTTCGCTATTTACTACTGTTACCCTCTCCTGAGAATAGCCTGATCAACATCCCTAACGAACGCGATAAAGCGGAAGAATATTGCCGGGCAACGTTGTTCATTTGTCAGACGAAGAAGAAGTATCGTAACATCCCACGAATTCGTACGTCAAAATCAATTTGTCTTCTTTTGTTCGCATCGGAGGATTATTAAAATTGCCCCGACGTAATTACCGTTAACAAGATCGTGAAAACGTCGGTGCTCGTTAAAATATTTCATCGCTGTTGTTAAGCTGCACGTGATAATCGCCAACTTTGCCTCCCAACGTGAACGCCGTATGCGGGGTCTTCGAGGAACGATAACGCGGAAGTGGTATAGCATTCACCTCGACGTTCCGTGTCACCTCGGTCAGAAGTCACGTCCCTCTGGAATCAGAGATTACATCGTGACTCGATTGAAGTCCTCACGCGAGGACCGTCACGATTCTTCGCGGACGCGTCTTCATAGGCACGATGCCCGCCTATCTAAGCACACCCTTGAGAATTACTACGATCGTATAGTCACACGTTTCGACCGCGAGGACGCGACGCAATAGGGAGCCACGATTGAAAATTGTCGGACACGATCGACGAGCCGTCCATGAGAAAAACGAAGCGTCCCGAAGGTTGCAGTTACACACGATATAAATGACCGTGCTTTCGTAGATAGCCGACATTATGGCGAATGTCGGAGCACCTGCAACGAAACGCGCTACGTAATCGTGCGCGGCATAAAATAACAGTTTGCTAGATTCTCGGGGCGATAAATTTATGCAAACGAAATAATCTAGAGAAATATTGTACTGTCTGTCGCAACTGGTGCGGCAAGATCTTAACGATGAAGAAAAATTATGCTGACGTTGTACGATCGCGTTATGAAAAATTAATATTTATTCCCCCATCTTTACTGCTGCAGGGGGTTCGCGATGATAAGATAAATACGAAATTTCTTTCGCTGCCGTGATTCTACGTTATCGACTATATTACAAAGATTTCTTGGATGTTTCCATAGATTTCCGGTAATTATTTCGTTACTTGAAAGCAACTCCTCGTCGAAAAATAGCCGCGAGCGTATACGCGAATTCAGCAGAGAGACCGCTGCAGCGCGTCTGCGATATTAGAAAACTCAGCATATTTCCCTTTACTGACCACTGATATCGAATTCGCCCCGGTACCCTTACAATTCAGTAGATTCCAGCGCGAAGAATAAAAATGCAGGAAAGCAGATGGGACGGGCGGGCGTCTAATCAACGAGCAACGGCGGCGAGTTAACAAGACGCGGCCATAATTACAACAATACCGTCAATAACACGGGACCCGAAGATGCTCGGCAAACAAATCAATGTATAGAATGTAATCAAGCACTCACGATCTTTCTCTCCCCCTATCCATCTCTCTCTCTCTCTCTCTCTCGCTCCCTCTCTTCGTCCGCAACGTGCCAGGGCGACCACTATCGCGGAACGTGTAATTTCAGCGTAAAGAAATGCTGCTCGAAGCAGCGACAGGGAATAGGAACTCGCTGAAAGCAATTGAACCTATCTCTCTACCCCCTGTTGAACCCTTGGGTCTCTCCTCCCCCCCTCCATCCCCCTTTCCCACCGGACCTAAGCCGTCACGTCCCGTAATTACAGGATATCTGGAAACTCCGACACTGGGCGAGCGACTTTGTCTTACCCATATTCCGTTCTCTAAGCGTTCACCGCCTATCCCTCGGCGAGGGGCACAATTCTCTCCCTCTCTCTCTCTCTCTTTTTCCCCATCCGCCTCCCCCTTTCTCTCGGTTTCTCCCCCTTGCCGGATTCTGAAGAAGCGGGACGAGCCGATAATTTAGCGGTTTTGTTACTTCTTGGCCGCCGCTGCGCCGCGCACCATCTTGCGCTTTACATGCTCGAAGCCACTGTGCGGCCAACCTTTCCCGCTCCCTTCTTCCTATCCACCTTCCGTGCGCCACGTCCTTCTTTTCACCTCCGGTGCTCCCACGTTTTCCGTCTTTCCGTCCCTGTTTCGCGCCGCGGCGCGCTCCGATTGCGCCCGCCGATCTCCACCCCGCGCACCGCCGTAGCCGTGGGGCGAGAGGCGGTTTTCGCAGAAGCGCAGTTTCGATTTCTACCGAGAGCTTCTTTCAGCCGGGCTAGATAGGTAGCCTTATTACACCGCCGTTGCCCTCGCGGAACGGTATTCAACGAACCGCGATTTACGAGTTCGGCCGAAAGCACGCCGATTACACGAGCCATAGGCGTGTTTCTTTGTACAAGCGGATGCGCGGTGCGCGGCGAAGTTTCCTCTCGGTGAACGTGGCGGCTGGCCTCCACGGACGGGGAGGAACAACTCGGACGAAGAAGGGGCGCAAGAAGTGTACCGCCGCGTCGAGCCACGATCGGGTTAATTATTAGTTGGCCCTTCCTCCGCGGCGTTCGTATATATCTTGGCGACTTTTTCACCTTCTGGCGGGGAGCAATTAGCATGAGCCGCGCGCGGGAGGTCTGCGGACGTGTACGGGAAATTCCGCGACGAATCGAGCTTTCTGTTCGATTGTTCGACGGAAATACGCAACGGGGCGAAAATTTAATAACTAATTGACGTCAGCCGAGAGCCACGGTGTTCCATTTATGCCATGGCGTCATCGTTGGAACTCCGAGGGGCGCGATTTACCATTTACCAGTAAGCGTGAACGGGAAAAATCTGCTCCGCTCCGAAACTGAGGCAGCGGTCGCGTCACTGCGTTACGCGTTTCGATCCTCCGGTGAGCACGAAGTATCCACATCTCCGGGCCAAACGGCGGTACGCGTTATTAACCGACAATTTGCCGATGAGATCTACGATGGACGCGATACGCGAAACCGACGAAACATGATTTAATAAAGAATCGTGGCCGGAATATGGGCGTTTCTGCTTCTCGATCGAAAGACACGGGAGATCCGCCGCGAGATAACGCATCGATTATCCCGCAGAAAATCGCGATCGCCCGTCATAAATTACCCGTGCAGACTCCATCGTATCCACGGGTGAAACGAGGCAACCACGGTGCGCCGTGTGTCGATTTTCTAGAGAGATCCGCGCGAGGGGTTTAAGAGCGGGATTCCCGCGACGCGGCGGAAAAATGGGAACGGAAATTCTGTATCGGCCGATCGTTGGCGGTGCGAAAGGGGCGCCATAGGCGAATACCGTTGCATCGGGAGATCGGTGAAAGAAAGGAGGACGGTCGTGAATCGTGGATCGTGAATCGCGAGCCGCCTGAATCGCTATCGTGATTTCAGATTGTCGAGAATGCTGGTACGAAACACGCGGGATAGATCCATCCGGCGTTACATGGGAAATTGCCCTCTAACTACGATAATCGAGACGATTCCGCTCGCTTCCAACGACAGTGTATATAAATAACTTTGTAGTTGTTCAGCGCGGGACAAGCCTATTGGTTGGTTCTTGGTTCAAGTGGTTCTGAGATAAGATAGACAGTTCGGGTGAGGTCACCCTTTGGCGATATTCTATATAATAGTAATGCGTGCCTATTGGACACTTGTTTAAACGGTTCGTTTTAAATATCTATGAATTAGAAATAGAAAATATCTATTTCTTAAATTATACAGGCAGCCCCGAATTTCGATAAATTCTCAGCTGTCGAAATTGTGAAATCTCGTTGATGCGTCTTGAAATGGTCAAGGGTTAAATATAGTGGCACACTTGTATTTGTTGCGAAACTAATTTAGAGAAAGCTATTTGTCTCAACTTAATTGCTTTGTCTCTTCCTCTAAGTATAAAATATGATTGTAATTTAGATTACGAAAATTATTCGAGCATTCGAGATGCAAGAGACAAAGGTTTCTTCGCCCTAATGGATCTGCAATAATTCCTCTGAATCAGCAGAATTGGTCGGTGCCATTAAATATACCTTCAATTCTTCGAATCGGTGCAATTAAGAATCCATATAACCTTAGGTACACGCGAACGGTTCGCGTCTCAATTTTTCAACCATTAATCTCCCGTAGCCGCATCTTATTGTTCTTTCGCTAAGAAAGCTCACAAAACTAATTTACACTCACCCACGTCAGCGAAATTAAATCACCTTGCCGGGGCGTTCGCTGATTTATGGACAGGCTCGACCTGCCCAAAACCCAATAAATCATTGCACATTATACCGCAACGATACAGCCCATTATGCCAAGAACTACGTCTACGAAAACTTCTTTGAAAATAGAAAAAAAAAAGAGAAAAAAAAAACACCCATTATTTACGCGGTACGTCGCGTCGTGCTTACAGAAGGGAAGGAAAAAAATGTGGCCGCGGTTGATTTACAACGACATTCCCCGACCTGGCAGAACGCGCTTATAAACGCATTTGCATCGCGTGGCACGGTGCACCTTTTTATCCGTGGACTCGAATTGCCGAAGGTCAGGTCGGCCGTAACCTTTGTAGTTGAAAATTTATGGCCACGAACGGCCTTGTCAGCTGGTAATCACGCTGAACAACGAAGAGTGTGCTCGTAACGTTCGATGGTTCCTTTGAGAACAAGCAGAAGTGCGCGCATCAGCCACGGCCAATAGCGGCATCCTCGAATCAATTTCGCCTCACCCTTTGTTCATCCTTTGGATGCTACCGCGCCGTCAGGATACCCATCATCGGCGTCGCCCTCCCTCTCCACTCCTCTCATTTCCTTCGTAACCCGCACTTTTATCCTTCTTTTATTCGCCGAACGCGGAGACCAGCGCGCATAAAACGGGGCCAAAAGCAACGCTAACAAGCGCAATGCAGCGCATCATCCAGCTCACTTTTTCGCCGAGCGATCGTAAACCATCAGCGCCCGGACTCTCGTGACTCAATCTCATTTCTATTGCAAAGTTTCCGCGAGCGGGCTGGTTGCGGGCATTCGTGTTGCACCGGTCGCTAATTGATTCCCACAGCCGACCATTAATTATCCCGGGACGCGCTATCGACGATGTTAAACATCTAACCCCCGACAACTACTGAACTATTAGCTGGCGCGACAAGGGGAGGAAGAAGGATCAGATCCTTGGACGACTATCGACGAACGATGCCTCGTCGATCGGTCAAACGGAGGGGAATGGGGAGCGGTCGGTTCGAGGGATTATTCATTAGAAACGCGAGATCTTCGTTAATCGGACAGGTCGGTGTTTTAACGATCGTACGCTCAGATTTGTATTCATCGAGTGCTGTATTACGAGAATTAATGATGCCGGCGATGGCCCACGGGAACAGGTTTAACGACCCTCTCGTTCATAGATGCAATATGTTTTTAATTTCAATTCGCCACCCTCGCGGCGAGACCCCGTTCCCCGGAATCTGTTTATCCGCGTCGCTCGTCGCGTCCGCGTGCCCAAGTGCAGTACAGTGTTTCATTGGGCATTAAATCGTCGGACGTTGAACGATAGTTGGACGACGCGGGCCTTATCGGAGTCAGATTGGAATCGCGCTTTACGCGCACCGACGCGACACGTGAAACGAAATTAGAGGCGGTGGCCGGAGAACAGCTGGCGCGCGTGTGTGTTTTAGAAGCACGCTCGAGCGTAACGTTAACGAGAGGCAAATAAAGGATCCGGCAGAAATAGAACTCGGATGCCATTCTCTATTTGCCGTCGTTCCGCTCTCCGTTTCATTTGTTCCGCTTGTCGAACGATCGAAATATCGAGCGCGTTGCGTTGGATTTAAGGACGCGATATTTCACGCGATCGCGCGCTGCCCCCGGTATCGGTAAACACGTAACGAGGACGCGTCACGATTGCACTCCGTTGTATTCCGAAAGACTTCTCGAGAATGAAGCCTCCGTTCTGTGTCGCAATTGAATTCCACACGGATGTACTGAGTCTTTCGTTTCTTAACGGTGTCAATTTGTCAATTTCATTTCTGCTGCTTACACGTACAGCACGGTGAATCGCTGTTAATCGATTTATTTCGGGGAACATGAAAAACCGAATCACTGGACAGCACGAGGGACGATAGCGAGATCAGTCGCTGCTGCGTTCGTTAATTCTTATTTACGAGCCAGTTAATGAAAGGATCGCGGCGATGAAAAAATAACTTGCGATGCTACAATGGAAAATAGGGAGACAAACTCAAGCATTATTGAACCTAATGGTACACTTACATGGTTCGATAACTGGCCCGACTGGTTCGCTTCTGCATATGCTTGCGCTAGACGTTAGAATAATTATAACCGTTCGTTCGCTGGAAGCAGCTCGAGCGTTGGCACTACAGTTACCTCGTCAAGTGCTGAATTTCGCGAAAAATATAAACGACACCGTTACTCGTCCTCCTCGGTTCAATCCGGCCCGCAAGTGTTACACGTATTGTTCTTCCGTGTTCTGTTCTCTCCCACGCGTCTCCCACGCGGATCCATATTTTATCGACCGCGAGATACGACACGAGGATAACGCGTGAATTAGATTTCACGCTCGTCGAAATAAATTTCGTCGAGGATATTATTGACAACGAATCCGGTACTCTCTTGACAAACTGTTAACTGTTTGCCACGTCACGAATGGTACTTACACTTCCCTAACGTAACTTCCAAGAAATTTTAAAAACGACGTTAAGTTCGTTTCGTGCTCCACGTGCCGCCCACATAACGCAAGGAAACGTCATCGCCAATTTGGTTTTAAATTGACATTAAATTAACGTTTATTCCGAAGTTCAGTTTAAATCAAACGCAACGAGGCAATACTCCCGTCGAATATGATGGGGATTCTTTCAAGGACAAAGGTATAGCAACGCGAAACCTGGCCACATAAACCTCGACGCAGCGCAAGGCTTAAACAAACGTGAAAATTGCCCGAATGAAAACAAACACGAGGAGGGGCGATAATGCAGCATCTTTTTGCCCTCCGTGTGGACGGACGATTCGCGGTTAACCCGCTTCTTGCGAACCAGTTAAATTCGCGTCCAAGTGACCGCAAGACACCATTCGGCATCTTTGCGTGAAAAATTCCAGCCCGTTCGAAGGAAGGTGGCTCATCGCGCGACACGCTTTTTCAGCATTTTCATCACGCATGCATACCGTTTCTTGTCCCGCGCATGCTACCATTGATAGCGGCCGAGCCGTACGAGGGTTCGGTTAATTGAAAACAGCCGTGCATAAACGGAGCGAGCCTGCACGGTGAGGTTCTTAATTACCCGGCATCCTTTCCCCCGCGCGCCTTAATGTGTCAGAGCCGGGCATTAAAAATCTTAGCACGATATTAACGTGGAAGAAGTTTTTGCCGGCGGACAAGTTGCTCCTATGCGCGGTTTTTGTCCACCGCCACTCCTGTCTTTGTTACGAAAGAAGGGTACTATGATATTCGCGTGGTTGCACCTGCTTAATTAAAGCTGTTGGGCCAGTGCGTAAGTCATCGGCCCGGGGGAAAAATTCGTGGCATTTCGAGCCGCCATTATGGATTGTGAATTCCGCGGCGGGCAATTGCTTCAACTTTAATTGCCTATTAGCATTACGGGCGTTATTGAAGCATTAAGAGCTCGCCGGGGTTCATAATGAACTTAATATCGTAAGACGTCGCTGGATGATCGATACACGATAATTTACGCGTCGTTAACGTGTCGTTAACAATCCAAAAATGTCGGTAATTATTAGCGCGGCGTATCCGACCGGCCCCCCCTCGATGGAGTTAAGGGTCGTTCGATATCGATCGGCAATATTTCAATAAATTACTCTTATTTGAAATCCGCGGTTCGATTAATTCGAACAAGCGAAACCATTAATCGCATTAAACGTGATTATCGTCGCTGGAAGCGGTGCGTATTTCGTGTCGGGGTTGCGTCGTTGGCCTCGTTATCGCGACGGCGACCCTCCGTCCGAATAGTCGGCCGTTCTCGGGACTGGCTCCAGATATCTGCATCGATTAATCGTCTGCCATGATTATCAGGTGCGCCGGTCGTTTTATCACTCAGCGGACGAATAGGCCAGACGCTACGGGCGGTCCACGAGTCCCACCGTTCGAGATCAATGCGCCATCGCAGGTAACATCGATACCGAACGATGCGTTCTTCTTGCCCGCGTTTGCTTATTAGCCTGCTCGCGATTGGAAAGTAATTACCGGCGCATAAATCTACCGGGCGTAGAGCCTTCGGCGCGCCGCGAAGCATCAAGGATTCCGCTCGTAAAGCGTAAGCTGATGTCACGTATGCGTCTCGAACGCTCCGCTACGTTGCTTCCATCCTCCTCCGTCATATTGCGCTCGTGCACGGTTTCGCCCGTTCTCTTTCTCCTTTTTCGTCACGTACCTCTGTACACGCCGAACCAGGAAGGGATTTGAGGGATTATCGCGATGCAACTCGGGGCCAGTTATCCTTGAACCTTCCCTCTTAACCCGCTATTACTTAATTAGCAATATAAACTGTGATATCGAACAGCTCGGGAACGAGCATATGCTTTATAAGACACTTACATCATCCTCTTGGACGTATGAGCCGATTCGAGTGGGGCGAGGATTAACGGTTATGCGGTCCCAGTGGACGTCCACGGAGCTCCACAACCGGACTGTGAAGGGGACGACGCTTGCGCCGCATGATTGGTCTTCGAAAAGCATACTAATGGGATTACTTTGACGTTTCAATTTTTGTCACGCGCAATCCGTTTGATTCCGCCAAACACGGAAATCGTGTTTATGATAATTTCCTTGAAGAAGTGGTAAAACCGGATCGGAGCGTTACTTTTGTGCCCGTTGAAGCCGTTTCGACATTTTCGTCGATGCAATATATCCGGGGATTATCGCAGTTCTCTTGTATTTGGATCTTTTTTTTTATCAATTTTTAAACGACGTGCGAGTAACGCGTAATGGACGCGTGTCAGATCCTTATTGCGCAATTTTCTTTCTATGCCTCTAAATTGTAACGGATCCGCGAAATTCGTACGCGAGAAGGTTAGTCGAATTTGATTTGCATTCGATTCTAAGTCGAATAAATTTCGATGCTCGTACCAAACAATCGCCGCACGATCTTCCTGTCGATGCATTCATAAATGAAAAACTTGCTCGAAGTGGATGTCGCTTCGGAAATTTCATACGGCGCTCGTTCGGGAGCGGAGCCGATATACGCTTGAAGCGAATGCGGTGGTACCTTTCATTAAAACTTTCGCCGCACCGTGCGATATTAAAAAGTTAACTCATTCAATCTTTTTCCCCGACATTATGCCCGCCCCCGCACGAGCCAACATTTCCTAATCAAAGTCGAGCTGCATCACTTTGCGAAACTAACCCGTCGATGAAAAAGTTAACCCTCGCCCCGCGCACCCGTCGCGGCGTACCAAATCGAACGTAAACGTTTTCCACGACAACGCGCCACCGTCGCGACGATTCCTGCCAATTATCGCAAAAATCAATTTCAACATTCCTTCGCGAAGGTAACCACGGCGAAAGGATCGAAGGAACGCGAACCCGCGCCGTCCTTCCGTCTTCCATGCACCGTGAAACAGGACACGAAACGAATCCGGCCACGCGAGCCGAGCCGGCGGAAATAAATTTCCGCAACGGAACACGGCCGCGAAATTCCTTGTCGGTCGCGATGCAAATTGCCATCGGGTTGGAACGTGTCGAGGTCCATTACGGCGTCGCGTTTCGCTCTCAGCGAGAAGAAAGGACGACCGGCCTATGCCGCGATCGATCTTGCTCCGCGCAATTTCATCGTTCGTGCCGATCATCGTGTGTACGCGAGTGCACACCCGCGCGATCGATCGATACGGGAACGCTGGCGAATGAAAATCGCAAACGGCACCACACCGGCACCACCCTCGGCTCTATCCCGCGCTCGATCCACCTCCGTCGTCCACGGTGGATCTTCTTCGGCGGTCGAATAGATGGAACGCATTATTCACCGTCGCGAACACGTAGCCGAGCACGTTTCTAACAACCGTAATATGCTGCGGCGGCTTGGTTGCAGCGGCGCGCCGCTTGCATCGATCTTGCCCGATGTATCGACGAGTCGACGAAATAGTAAATCAACGGGCGGTCGTCCAAGTGCGCACGGGGATTGTTAATACCGCGGTGGACACCCTGTACGTACGCGAAACGACCATCCGTTGATGCATTACAATCTTCCATGGGGGGAAGGGGGTTTGTGGGGCGGGGGGGGGGAGCCGTGGTCGTATTTAAATTGAACTTCCGGCGTAATTTACGACTTGTCGCGGGGAACAGCTTAACGTTAAAACGCACGCGTCATCGTACGTTATTAGCCGTTGTCGGACGGGGAGAGTTTTTACGCGTTCGCTCGGTGCAACGGGAAACAGGTAAGACGAACAGGGATTGGGCGTTGGCAGGGTAGATTCGTGGAAAGTGTATATGAGATTGATGGGATGGTCTATGGAGAAGTGGTTTTATGGAACCGTGCGTCGGACAGTTTTTTCGTGGGTCGTTTCAACACCTTTGCATTCGAGACTCTGCACCGGTGCGTTCTCCTGCTTACGAGGAAACGTGGCGATGATAAATCGCGGTTTAGACTTTACGTAGTTTTAATAGTCGAGTGTGCGTGCCCTGGATGCCGAACAGTGCGTCGGAACCATTATAATTTCTTTGATGACGCGCCGAGAAATTTCTTCCTGTTACCGGGAACGGAACAGAAATGGAAATCCTAAACACGTCGCACGATAAAGTTCGTCGGAAGGAATTGAAGAAAAACTGTGCAACGTTCGGGACAGCGTAGCAGTAGTCGGCGTAAGATGATGTACGATACAGTTTGAGTATGATGAATTAAAACCTTCGCGAAGAACACTGAATGTTCCTACGGAGAAGAAGTTTAATTGGTTTGTTCCATGAATCCAACAGAGCCCCGTATCGTCTGCCCATCTCGAGGTCTCCACTGTCCACTGCGGGATGGCATTCCTCTTTTATTTTATAATTGATTTAATCTCCAAAGGGAAGTTGCATTCCTCTGTTGAAATCGCCCTTAGATATTAGAAGCACGATTATGAGTAACAGAAGAAAACGACAGTTACACGGAATGTATTATTGACGTTGTAAAAATGCTTCGTCGTCGTAAAGTATGCGCAAGATGCGCAAGAAATACGAATACGCAAAACGATGAAGCAGGTATTGATCGGGAGAGATTTTTACTCATTGTTAGCCGACTCAACAGTTTGTTATTACAGAAATGTTAACGGTGCTCCTCGAGAATATTGTAAGTTCGTTTTTTTTTTAAATGTAAATTCTTTAATATTATTACGCATTCACAAGCGTAATAAATATGTAGCCGGCACCAGTATTCTCAATAACGACAAAATTAACAAAAAATTCTTGAAAGTGCAGGGCATTGCGATGTTTTAATAAAGCTGAGGGCCACAGTGATTTCGCTATCACTAACCTCGTTCGGAGGTAGAGTGTAGCGCGATTATGGTAAATGTTGCTCGAGGCATTATCGATTGAATCTGTTTGCACTAGCGTTCAATGCCTCAGGTTGCGGATTAGTTTGAGATTGTTGCGAAAGTTTACGTGGTACAAACAAAGGGCATGGTCGACTATTGATCAATGCTAGCCAATAGTTGAATCCCAACTTAATTCAACTCTACATATCAAATATCAAGTGCAATGTATTATTAAGTGAGAAAGATTTGCCTGATTTCTATAGGTAAGTTGCCGCAGCTATTCCAAAATTTCCTTCACTCATATACGGCTTGTATAATTGTCCATGATTTCTAGATGACATAAACAAATGTAATGAATATTCTCTTCGATCCTTGCCCCAACATCTTACACGAGGCTCAATATCATTAAAGAACGAGAGGAAGAAGGAATATCAACGACACACATACGAATCGCTTTTACCATTTATCTTTAAATGGCAATAATTATTGCGTGACAAGTGGCACGAAAACTTCGGATACCGTAAAACTATTTGATTCACCGGTGTTCAAGAAAGCACCGTTATACTAAAATTTCGATTCCGCTACCGCCCGAACGTTACGCCGTCGTTCACCGAGGCCCGTACGTTCGCAAATCCACGGTAAGCTCGGACAAGAATCACCTTCGTGGAAAAAATCTCACGTCTCACAGATTTGTTCCACGTTTGGCGAGCAGTACGTTTTTACTTGGTGGTTCACGCGGCGATTGGAAGTTTTGCCGATGCCTCAGCTGCGGCCGCGCAATTTCACGCTGCGACACGGTAAAACATACTCCACGCAATCTCCCGCATCTCCCGATACTACCTGTGTGGGCAGCTCCGTTTCTTCGCTTTGACACGCGGCCTCTTGTAAGTATAAATCGTGCGTTTTAGAGCGCGAAGACCAGATTACACGTGAGTAATGTCCTCCCCTGTCTCTGGCCAGTACTTTTTCCACTCGCCGAGTAGTTTGCCTGAGATTTACGCGACATAGATCTCCCGCGGTGTCGCGCGAATTGAAATTCTTAATCGGTCCTCGCCACCCGTGATTCATTGCGTTCCTCGGATGCTATTGTAACGAGACTTTCGGTGCTTCAGGCGGCCGGCGAGTTCGTGCCGCTCGTATATCCTTTTTCTCGCTCGGTAATAATCGACCGACGCGTCGATGAAGAAACGGCCAGGAATACATGTCAAACTGACGGATCTATATTCGGCTGGCGTTCGCGAGCAACGCTTTCTGCACCGGAAAAAATTTCTTCGTCGAAACACCGTCGCGGAATACGCGCAATTACAAACGGCCCTAGCAGCGCCCGAGAAAAGCAACGAATAAAGAGATCGATCACGTATGAAAGAGAGGAAGGAAAAAAAGGTAGACGCGTCGAAACTGCGTTTAATCAACGCGAAGAATCTTAAGATTCGACGAGAAAAACTTTCACGCACAATTGAATCCATTAAGGAACCATAACCACGTCGAAGCAGTAACATTCCGATAAGTGTGTCTGTCGACCACGATCCTGCGTACCCATAATAACTGGCATTCAACGCGTAGAAAAATTGCACGCGATGAAGTCGCGAGGGTACCGTCGTTCCTGCGATCGAGCAAATCACCATTACGCGCCGGAAAGTATTCGCAGAGATTGGGCCCTTAACAATCAACAGCCGCGCCGAACGACCGTACGAATAGCGGACTCCTTATACTCTACATACAGAAGCCTCCTCAACGAGCCACGGCAATCGCACGCTTCCACTTTTATCCCCGTCCTGTCACGACCAGTCGCATCATTAGGCCATTTGGTATTACAAATGACGTCGAAGAAGCCCCGGCAAGCCGCCCTCTCCTTCCTTTTGTTCATCTCCTTTCCCTCTGATTCGCCTCCATTCCATTCTCTATTATTCCATCTCCTTCTCGATCTCCTCCTTTCTCTACACGCCCCCCCCCCTCACCCGCCCCGGGCATTTTTCATCGTTCTCCACCTCCGTCCGCGTCTTTCATTCTCCCTTTCACTTATTACGTCTCCTCTTCGTTTATCGCCCGTCACATCTCGCTTCTTGTCCCAGGCCTAGCCCCTCCAGCCGCAGTCAATCCCGGCGAACAGCCCTTTAACTGGATCGCTCGAAGGTTTACGATAAAAAGCAGCAGGAAAGTCATAAGCATTTATGAGTTTCTTACGGTGGATAATAAGTTTGGAATGATTGCCGTTTGTATTCCGCCAATGCACGCCAGGTGTCTTTTTTCTTGCACGGGGTCGAGCTGCGCGCCGCTAGTAAACGCGATCCCCCCGCTTAATGCGCATGGAGCGCCTTTTCCCTTAAGCACGGTGCATTACCGCCGCGGCGAAAGAAGTGTCCCGTCACCGATTCTTCTTCGCACGTCATTCCACGGTCGTTCGCCAGACACGAAGATTACGCAACCCCGGTCGAACGAGGCGACCACACGCTTCTGGAGTTCGCTGCGGTCGCCGGTGAACGTGCCCGGCGAACTCGAGTGACGGTTCGTGTAGAGGTTTCTTCGATGTGACGGGAACACGCTACGTTCGATGATTATTTATTAGACGAGGAGTAGCTGTGTATTATAGATTGTGCAATTTGTTTGGAGAATTTGAGCGTGCCGCGGCCACGGTATAGCCGGCTGGCGGTTGAATATAGCGAGAGGTTGTGGGGCATTGTTGTAAGTTCGATTATAATATTTGTTGCGGGTAGTTTGGCGCGGATAATATTGCAAGGCGTGCGAACAGAGTGCGCTGAAACATTAACAATGTATATTGTACAGGTAACGGAGTTCCAATAAGATAGTTGAATTTTTCTAACACTTTTCCCACTTGTATCATTTGTCTAACTTCGCTCCACATGATTTTGTTTGAATAGAATTTTGGTGCATTCGGAAATAAGTCTCGGAAGAGTTCCACTTGCCACGGAGCAAAGATAATTTAAATTAATCCCGAAACAAAACGTTCTGGGTTATGCTAAAATTTCGAATAAATCATTAGAAACATTTTTCACGCGTTAACACTTTTAATTTTCTTGTATAATTCAACGGACATGTATAATTGAAGTTACGACTGCAAGTTACGATAAGAGAAAAAAGGTAAAATGCTAAGTACACAGAACGATAAGCACAGTCTCCCACGCCAGGATGCATTGTACATAACTAAACGGACGTTAATGGTGGAAGTTAAATGCCGGGGGTAAAAAATATTCGTGCTTCACGAGCCTGTCGTAAACCTTTGCCCCAACATAGCTAAGCCACGAGGCCAGCCGTCGGCCTAAGTCGATGTTTGATTCTAGCTGGCGCTGTCTGACCTTTGCAGGCCTTATCTACTAGCCGGCGTGTAATTGCGACAGGGAAATCGATTCCACGCTTCTGATTGATTTCGCCTGTTCCCATTCCGCGACTTACACGTCCAGGCCTCTCATTTTCCAATACTAGTTGGCAGCGTGTAATTTCTGGACCGTATCAAAGCGGGATCAAATTCACCGACGCGAGATCGCGATTACGAACGAACCGAACGGGCACGTACAGATGCTGAGCGGTAGAGAAACGACAGATATCCGAGATATTTGCAGCGCTCGCTGCACTTTCCTTTTACAGAAAACAACGCAACGTTTCTATTTATTATAAATTAAAAATTTCGTCATTATAATTGAATTAGTGCAGCAAATCAAATAGACATTACTAGGTCCGAGAAGAGAATCTGTCGCACGTTGATTCACTACGGTCAATTATGTGCAAGGATGAAGTTATTTTTTTAAATTTATACGCATCCAAATGAAAAGCGAAACCTGGAAGGATACTTTCGGTTGCCCCTTGGCACTTAAGCATTTTCTCGTGTAACACGAAATTACTGTAATGCCGCATTTGCGCTGCCCTTGAAACACGGTTCACATCTTCGAGTAGTCCGAGAATAATTACGTGCCGCACGGACAAGCGTCTCGAATCGTTCTTGGAGTCATCAGTCTCTTTCGTAGAGTAAACATTAAGCGGCGCGGCCGCCGCATTCGCACCTACGAATTTCATTTGCTTTGCATCAAACACCCTCGCCTCTCCCACGCTGGCCAACTATAATAACCCGTTCTATCTGTCCGGGTGCCTTGGCGCGAGATACAGTTCCAGCGTTGAGCCCAGGTATCAAGCAATTTCCGGTAATGGGAAAGTTTCGTGGCTGGTATCTGTCGGATGAACAGCGTCAGGATAATTTAAACGAACTCGCCCGCGTGGCTAGTCGTCCCGGCTGCCATCGGTCAATGTGCAATACGCTTTGACAAGTACAACAAGCGGCGGATACTTCATGGTGGTCGGCACAGACGGCGGAAAAAGGGACGTTGAGCTATCTAAAGGAAGAGGGAAAAGAACGTGACGCGATCTGAAATGTGTCGTCGTTCACCGGGGACGTTCGCGGAAAAACGTTGCAGGTTTATTTGAGAGGAGGAGAAACGTGGAAAAATTGAGCTTGCGCGTTGAAATTTTGTCGGTCCGGTTAGCATTGTCGGAGTATTCTTGGATTACCAAGAGACAGTAAAAGCTCATTTTCTTACATTTATTTAATCCTCGATATACTTTCATAATTCACAAACTTCTTGTTGCTCGGTGACACCTGGTACAATTAAACATTTCATAGCAATTCGTTTCTCGAAACATCGCACTGAACCGAACTGAGCGAAGCACCTCTCGCCATGAATTCTCAAACATCCTCACCCGTAACGCAGTTGTAACATGAGCTTAAAAAGAGCATAAATACCACTCTAAAAAAAAATCCTTCCTAACAAACACCATCCCTAAAACGAATCTGTCGTCCAATCTGCCCCATCGAACCAGACGTTCCCCGAATCTCCCCCAATCAAACCGAATCCCTCGATCTCCAGCCGACCCGTGCACCGCCAAACCCACCGATGGCTCGACTCGCGTGTCCCGAAACGCGAACCAAAGACACCCGGTTTCACGATCACGCGAAACCGTTTACGAAGGGAGTGTAGCGGTGTGTCGCCCCGACAGCGGCGAATACGAAAAGAAAACAGAAGCAAAGGAGAGGACGCGGCGTGGTTCGCAAGGCTGCGACAAGGTAAACTCAACTAACTATCCAGCCTCGGAGAGGAGCAGAAGAGAGTAGCTAAGCAGAGGCGAGCCACGACAGCCAGGAAGAGCTAGGTCGTGGCGAGGCGAGCCAAAGCAAGTCGAGTAGGGATGGAGCAAGGCAAGGCGCATTGGTGAGACACGCTAAGGCAACGGGTCCAAAGACGTCGAGCCTCGAGCTGGCTGTGGTGGCGCGTTCACTTCCCGCTCGAACGCAGTACGCTCTGGACTCTCGCGCAGGCGAGATTGCACCAATCCGCTCGGTCGATCCGTCGACCACGTGCGCCACGAACCTTCCACCGGGACCGGCCTGTGTTTTGGTGACGGGACCGGGCCACCGGGCCACGTGTCGCCGTTGACAACTCGCAGTCGGCCGGGCGAACGGAGCCTGTACAATCGCGAATCGCGCGACACTCGTTTCGCTCCCGCGGGACAGTTCGAATCGGGTTCGGCCGGATTGTGCTGGGATTGATATCGAAGGATTGTGAAACGTAATGGGCGGAGTGCCGTGGAAATCGCTGTGACTACAAATAGCGCAGATTATTAAGGACACCGGAGTGCATTAATTCCGCGGGGGGGATGTCGTGGGCGCAGCTGCGAGTTGTTACCGTGAGTCGCGAGGATGGAATTCGATCGGGGAACGATAGGATTCGTGATTAAGGACTCGAGAGGGCTGGTCGATTCTGGTTGATTATGGGCCGCGAGCGCAGGTGGCCCCAGTTTTGATTTCGTTACGGCTGCCACGCGACACGGTGGACGAGGTGAGAATGAGGGGTCGAATGATTCGTTCGCGAGCAAACGTGTGATATCGTCAACCGGATCGTAACCGCGGGAACCGCCTATGATTTCGAGGCAGACTGTTCGTTCGTTGGGCAACAGACTGCCGGACGGTAGCGACGTACGGATAAATTGAAAGAATCTGTCGCACGAGCGCACCTGACGTGGGTATTAAACTATGAAGAGCGGAAGTGGCGCGATTCCACGCATGGACGTCGCGTACTCGCCGCAGGATGCTCGAGAAAGGAGACAATTAATAAGAGTAACGAGAATCGTCCCGTTCAGTGACCAAGAGGCAACGCCGATATTACGAGCCTCTTAAACTCCTAATGCATCGTTAACCAGACCGGCCAGCATCAAACGCGGGCGCAACCGAGTATCAGGCCAGTCAATTGCGAATCGCTTCATTCGTTCGTCGCGAACGATCTATTCGATCTCGTCTTTCCACAATTTAAGGGGAAACCGAACTGGACGCCGAACGGATTCGGAATGGCCACGCCGGCGTGAGCGAGGCAAGGGTACACCGAGATCGATTCGATCGGTGACGAATCTCGCGATGGAAACGTCGTATCGTGGGCTGTTGTGCGACTAATCCAAGGGGGCGACCAGGAATAATCGAAGACGGGAACCGAGGAGAAACAGGCGAAACAGAAGGAATAAGAGGTGAGCAAAGAGAACGCGGGGACCAAGGGAGCAGGATTGACGGGACGCAGAAGAAACGGTGGTGCAGGGAAAAAAAAGAAAGAACCCACCGTTAAAACGACAGAGATACCAGGTTAATTAGATTATCGACGGTCCGTGGAACTGCCCTGGAAGGACTACCAGCACTACCATACATGGTCCAGCGGCCTACGTTGCCGTAGGAAGAAGCGGGAGCGTCGCGTGGGAGGTCGAGTTGCCTCCACGCTGCTTTTTACGCAACCGGGGAAGACAGATTCGTGTGCTCACCTTAGAACTCGCGGGCCGTGCGCGTCTATTAAACAGGTTGCTCGCGATCCTCGTTCGCGACTGCCCGTCCGAGTAGTCAAACCGTTGGCAAACGACAACGCCGTGAAAACGATTGCGCGGCGCCACAGAGCGTACACCGTATCGGATAATCCGGGAAACGAAAGAAATTCCACGATATCGATCGACAGTTCGACGGGGACACTGCGGCGAGAGTAGGCTAAGCCGATGGTTCCGCAGGGAATCGACTCAGAGTTGTTCGATCATTACACAGAGAGCTTCGTTAACGCCGAATCGCGTGCCAACTTTCAATCTCGCCGTTGAATGGCCGCGCGCACGCCAAGATCGCGTTCAAAACGGCGGCCCGAACCCGTAAATCCAGATTTCCGCGATTCCGGCGAGCCGATCCGCGGTCGGCCGCGTATATATGTCGCCCGGCTCACCCAGAAGATCATTAGACTCACGGCAAGAGGCGTTAAGAACGATGAAAGTGTAGCGGAGCGTGTTATGCAAAGCAGTGCGTCAGGGAACCAGAAAAGCCTGATCCCGCTGATCGATCCGCGCCACCGTCGCGTCGCCGCGAATTCGACGCGGGGCCCCCGCTTCTTCCTCGTTCGCGGCTCGAGTTTGACTCCTACGGCCAATCACGTGCAAATCCCTGAAACCAGAACCCGGCTCATCCGATAGCGGATCCCCGTGTGGCAATCGCATGACGCGGTCGGAACAGATGGTGTACAACGGAAAATCGCGTCACGCGCATCCCGGTCCGGGTATCGTCGACTTTCATCGTCGTTTCGCTGTGACAGCCTACGCCGCGGCGAGCCGTTCGTTTTTCTGCGAACTTTGATCCCCCCACGAGGATTCCTCGGCCCGGAATCCCCCGGAATTGAATTGCAAATCGGGCTGGAAGCATGGATCGGCCCGAGAGCGTTTCGAGGGCAGCCCGGTGATCGAAAGTCGGCCGAGCCAGGCCGAGCACGAGGTCCGTGGGACGTGGACAAATATGTCGGTCGCTGGGACCAGGAGACTATGCAGAGTGGGCCTGGTCGCTGTGCTGGTCACCGCGTTGTGCGTGCTGACTCTGCTCGATTCACCGCCACAACTCCCGGATCCACCAGCGGATCCTCCTCCCACGCCTGGTAAGCAATTTTCTTCGTTGCCGCGCTCCTTCGCCTCCAGCAGCTTGCGACCCTTGCCCTTTCGTTATCGCCGAGCGGTTCGCTAGCCGTGCCCGCTAACGCGCCTCCGCCACCTAACAATGCCTGTTACTTTTCTTTTTCGCTTCTTTATTGTGTTCGTTTCACGCTTGCCGATTAGACACGGGCAATCGTGCCCCCCTTCGGATACACTCGGGGGACGTTCAGCTTTTTCTCGATACGGGTTGGCGTTGGATACTGGCTCTTGAACGGCGAGGCGGAGATTGCGATGGGAAATTGTCCGTTCGTGTTTCCAAGTGGTTTACTTCTGAATTTTAGGGGCGCGACCGGTAACGAACGATTCGGGTGTCCGTTAACCTCCGCGTAGCTTCTTCCGCGAAATTTTATTTAGGTAAAGGGGTCGTGTCTGTTCCCATTGCGATACCTCGTACAGCTTGGGCCACTTGTTTTGCTCGTCGGCTCGAGAGCGATATTTCACGAGACTTGCAGCAAACTGTGTCCCCCCTGCAGAACGTTAAATTTATTTTCCACGTATGAAAGCCTCTGAGTCAAAGATCATCGATAACAGCTTCTTTAAATATGTAAATGCTTAACCTTTATCGCCTCCTACATCTGCCTATTTGCATATCAAAGCTGTCTAAGGTCTAAGTAGCCCGTGCTGGCGTCGCGAAAGATTTATGTGTTTTTTGATCAGTCGATTGCGGTGTTTGAAATGTTATCGTAAATTTCACAAGACGTGTGTATCCTTCGAGCATCGATACAATTTTCTGTCGGACACTCTCATGGGGGGGGGGGGGGCAAAACAGTTACAAAGTAGATCAGCGTAACGGGAATGGTATTTGACGTTAGGAATGACAAGCAGCTTCGGATACCTCGATAGATTTCGAAGAAAATTCCTTGGTCCACATTGACAATCGATTTCCGATGCACCGATTAATATGGAATCCAAAACATCGTAAAAATCTTATTGCCTCGAAACAGATTCTATCGTCACGCGTTACATCGTATTACATCTATATCGACAAAAATTATCAGCTACGTTTCATGAGGTCGTAAATTTGTGTTCCACCATCGACCTTACCGCAGCGAAAAAGCGATATCTGGTCAACAGGACATGAGAGGAACCCCGCGGAAAGTAAAAGTAACGAGACAGTCGAGTCCTTTCGCTGACGAGAGCGATTGATGAACGATAAAGAGATGGGTCTGCAGTCGCACGAGGCAATTCCCACGTGCTACGATAGTCTTATTCCGACTTCAGCGAAGATTTGTGCCTTGAGTGTTCGCACTATTTCCTACCTGCGAATACCTTCCCAGCATTAGCTCTAGCCGACAAAGAAAACGGAGATTCTGCGCGTGTTTCTAGCCGACCATTAATTCATAGTTCGAACGATTACACTTAATCGCGCCGATTCTAACGAGCGTGAAGTTTCTCTACGAATAACAGGCTGCGCTTCCTTCGAATAAGTTGTTCAACTTAGTCGATGAATGCAAATTGTACGTTATGAATTTTGTAACCAATCTGATCAAATGGGAAGATAAATTCGATGCTTCAATTGTATGATAACGCAGCAGAAAATTCTTCGACTTCCCAGAAATGGGGAGACTTCAATTACCTGAACACCTTTGTAAATCTTCCTTCAAAGCTCTGTCGCGCTCACGATGCGCGAAATTACAAAAAAAAAAAAAAACGTATAACACAGAACTCGTATTAAAGAACCAAACGTTTATCAACATCCGCTACGTTCCGGGCAATAAACAAAACAAGCATCAGAATCGAAAGATCTCCCCTCTACCAATTTACAATCGCCCCCAACGTCGAGCACTAAATCACCGCGAAACAACACCACCGTCATAGATAATTCCCTGGGAAAACCATCGAAATCGAGCCGGGCCGGCTCGCGCGGAAAAAGCTCGCCCCGTGTGGCCGTAAATCAACCGCGGCGCTGTGACACGAGCTTATCGCGGACACAAATCTTTACACGGTTCCTTGGCGGTAGCGACTTCATTAGGTGGCGTAATTTACAGCCCGATTCTTCGACGGCCGCCTCCTCTTCCACGCGACGCTCTCGCCACGCGGCCCAACTATTCCCCCGGAACCATCGCGAGGTAGCCACGATACGCGGACCCCGAGGACTTTTCCTCGCGGTTTCCCGGCCGTGTCCGTTCGTTCGCATATTTCTGTCGAGCCGGGCGCTGCAGCGCTCGCCGTCTCGTAAAACTGGCGGAGCGTGGCGTCGCAGAAGGAAAGGAGGAAGCGTATCTTGTAAAACGCAAAGCCCCGTGGTACGTGGCATCGGCGTAATACACGGCCGTTGGATCAAGCGTAGACACAACTTTTAACGATGCTGCACTGCACACCGCATCGGCAAGGGTTATCGGCGTCTCGCTCGAACGGAACAAATTGTTTTACACGGCAGAGGGAACGCCGGTTCGAGGCGACCGCGGGACCGCGCGAATCGGTCGAGGTGCATGGACTTAATTGGTCAAGGGAGCTGCTTTAATTCCTGAGGGCAGGGCGGGATGGATATTTCGTTGGGGCGCGTGGATATGTTGGCAATATTGGATTAAGATAGCGGGTGGGGGCGATATATTTTTCACGGACGTCGATTCAGTTTATGTTTCTTTGCCCCCTTAAATTTCGGGGCAGTTATTGTTGGTGCACGTTTCCGTTGCGGCGTTAATTGTATACGCTCGACGGGGTGGTTTCGTTGGGATTGTAAAATCGTGGACGGGGTATGCTAGTTCGTGGGATCGATTAACGTCGGGGGGCATTCGCAATATTGGATTATTAACAGCGAAGACTTCTATCCGGTTTCTATTTCGCATTCAACGATTCTGTATCGACGGAGAGCCTGCGTACCTGTTGACGTTATGGAATATTTATTATTGCAGACAATGTATGAGTCGTTCATAAATATTCTCCGCTCGAGGTAAACCATCGCTTAATCGCAACGAACGATATACACGCGGCAGAGATGCTCGAGGGAAAAATTCACGGCAATGAATCTCCTATCGCTTTCGTGCAGTCGAACAATTTTGAAACATCAAATTGCGACACGCGAAAGTGTTATTCCGTTTCCGAGTGCCACCGAACGGCAATCCACGGCTACTCGCGGCGAACAGTTCATGAAATACCACGACGCGGCCCAGGGAAACCTGTCAACCGACGGCTCTCTGTTTGCGTATCACTGTGCGTGAATAAACGGCGTAATTCACCGTCGAATTCATTAAGCGAATCGATTGCCGCCGGAAAAAGAAATTAAAATATCGCCTGGACGGTCAGTGGTCGTGACTCTCCGGCGTTCGTGACTTCGCGCGAAACGAGTTTTCCCCCGATATAAGCGGCCAAAGCGTACTCGCCATTAGACGCCAATTAAAGAACGGGGCAATTGATATTCTATATACATATGCGACCAACCGATACACGAATATGGCCAACGACGCGTATCGAATGACCTGGACCGCGAATAAAGGAAATTATCTGGAAGTTATGGAAAGAAGGATTAAAACGCCACCACGATATACCAGTGACACGCAAATGTATTCACGGTGTACCGCGTCCGGCTTCGAACGCTGACGCAACGCTTCCGTCCGGTTAGTGATCTTCAGCGTCCCTAGGCCTTTCTATTCGTGGCGCACGATGACACGATCGTAACTATGCGTGGGATATATAGTGGCGATAAAATTAATTGCCAACGGTAACCATTAAAACGGAGGCATCAACGTAATAACTACCGAGAAATTTTCGCCCTATCGTTATCCAAACTTCCTTCAACTTTTTATCCGAGACGTTCAAAAGGGAGGAAAGAAAAAGAGGTATTTGCATTAACGGATTCGAGTTACAATTTCTACCCGACGATATCTAATCCGCGGGCCGGTTCAATTCCATTCCCGCGATGCGAAATTAAGTGTCCATCCTCTCGAGTGTATTACGTAATCCGGCATATAAAATTCCAAACCCATCAAATTTTCATCGGTCGACGATTTTAATTTCGTAGCACAATTACCGTTCCGCGGATATCTTACGAGGTAAACCAGTTCCCGACGCGAATGCCACCCACAACGCGAAATCGTCTTACCTAGTGCAGTGTTTCGAATTCCACGGAGCAATTTAATACGGCGAGGTGGGTGGGTGGGGGGGGGGGGTGTATATACACTTTCACGCGACGTGATTTACCGTTTAATGAACCGCGTCGTCCGCGTTGACCGTACGAAATTAATTAGCCGAAAAGCGTGTGCCGCCGTTTCCGCGTTAACGAGCGGCGAACGTAGAGTTGCGTCACGCGAACTATCATGGTCTCAATCTTCCTGACACATTTTCCAGGTGGCGAACCCCCGGGCACAAGGAGCATCGTGGCTTACTCGTGGGCGCGGAGATTGGCACTCGATTACAGACCCTCCAAGGAGTGCGACGGTAATGGAACGTATGGAACGACGTTAAATACGTTCAAGTTAGCCGACGTGAAGTGGCTCGAGACAATCCCCGGACAGCTCTTCCTGTACAGCGCCCACTTGGACCTTAGAGTGGCCGGTTATCCGAGCCTCAGGGTGATTGGCGTTAAACGTGGACCTCTGCCGACCTCTGGCCTTTTCTGCACCGTATGGTGAGACATTTTCCGGGACGAATCCGCGTGTTCGATTCGTCTTAATCTCGAGAACTCGTCCTCGCCTAGTCGCGCCTTCGAACAGCGCGGCGTCGCTCGGACCCGCACCGCGTTTGGGATTATGCTTTGGCCGTAACAGCTTGTGCAGTGCAAAAAGCTTCCCGTTCGGGGGATTAACCCGCGCCCTTCCGGTTCGCTACGATTTCTTTCGTGTCGGGGAGCATCGTCGGCCGCGATTGGACTGTCCCGGTGTGAATACAAGACATCGCGGAGGAGCGCAAGAAACGTTCTATCGTTTATTTATCCTTGCGCATAAATATATTATGATGCGGGTACTTTGAGTGCCCGGCGATTTGAATTGATTTATTACTTCTGAATGGGTCGTTGAATTGGTAGCTCGATGCTGGTTATAATGTCGTTTCATAAAAAATTGATGGCGTTGCCCGAAGATATACTTGAAATCACCTTTTTAATTATCGAGGAATCGCGCGTACTCCGGGCCGCGTTATTAATAATTTTCATGCGCACGGGAATGATTTCGATGCTCTCGATATATGGGATGGTCTGCGGCGTGTATTACGAATAAATCATCGAACGCGACCTGTATCGATGTCTGCACCGATCCGTCCCACGCGTTCGCAATAACACGGATTTTATGCTTCTGGTGATCCAGGTACGAGGAGGAAGACCGTGGCAGAGCCGTCAGCGTCGAAGCGTTGGTGTCAACCATTTGGTTGGACGAGTGGGGCGAAACGGTGGGCAGCTACGCGGGCATCCTCGTCGGTTGTCAATTACCGCCGGACACGGTGATCGAGCCGTCCAGGGTACACGTAGGCCTGGAGCCCTGCCACCAGAATGCTAGTCATAGTTTAACGATAAACACGGGCGACAGAAACGAGGCGGTGGGACGACGCCGACAGTTCACGCTGTGCATCAAGGGGTTGGACTTCGATGAGGACATCTCGTCGAAGGTTGTCGCGTTCGTCGAGCTCCATCGCATCCTGGGCGCCGACCACTTCCACTTCTACGTGTTCAACGTGCACGAGAACGTGCTGAGAGTGTTGAGGCTGTACGAACGGTCGAACGTGATCAGATGGTTCAATCTGACGTTGCCCGGCGATCTGCCGAACGAGAAGACAGCCAGGAGGCGTTTCCTCAGCGAGGACATCTGGATCAAGCGACGAATGGAGCTGATACCGTACAATCACTGCTTCTACGACAATCTTCATCGGTCGGAGTTCGTTCTGCCGATCGACATCGACGAGGCGATCGTTCCGGTCAGACGAAAGAATTGGCACGAGCTGCTGCTGGACGAGAGGATCAAGCTCGGGCGAAGCTTCAAAGACTTCGCATCGTACGCCGTGAGGAACGTGTACTTCTTCCCTGAACTGCAGACGACGAATCGAACTGTATCGGAGGGGAACGCGACGGGCACTCCGGGCGACCTCGATTACTTGGGCACGATCAGGACTGCCTGTATATCGCCTGAGGGCGACTCCGTGAAGAGTTTCGTGTCGACGAGGCGAGCGTTAACGGTGCATAATCATTACGCACTGGCTACGTTAAACCCGTCCACCAGGCGGGCGCATCATTTCGATCCCGAGGACGTTCTGAAGCATCACCACAGAGCTTGCGACCGGAGACATTTGAACTGCGAGGTTCTGATGGAGGACGTTACCGTAGACGAGACCGCGTTGAGATACGCCGACGAATTGAAAAATAGGATGAGTATATTTTTTAGGGATCTCAAGACGTTCACGTAGGAGGAGAGGATTATGTACATAATAAAGTTGAGTTAATTCGTCCCGATGTGTATTACTTTAACGTTCCCCTTTTTCGTCTTCTTCTTCTTCCTTTTTTCATTTACGAGAGTGAAAGGTCTCTGAATGAACGCTACACGTCGGTTAACATGCGTCTAAGCATTTAATGGCGGATAATTAAAACGGGAAACTACACGAAGCCAGCAGCACGAACGAGCTATTACAGGGACGCTCCTCTCCGCTTTACCTGTGGGAAATAAGATAAGGAGACAATGCGGTGTGTTCAACTTGTAACCACCTCTCATTGGTAAAAAGATTAAATGGTCACTGCAAATTTCTTGCTGGCAGATACGAGCGGCAATTCATAGCAGTCTTGGAGAATACATCAAGGTTAATTAGAATAAAAAAGAAACAAACCCACCGGGAGCGTCGTTCCTGCGAAGACTTCTGCGAGTCCCGGGTGATATGATAATGAAATGCGCTCGTGGGAAATTTTCTCCTCGTGTGATACGCCGCGCGGTCTCATTTAAGCACAATGTGCCCTAATTATAATTTCTTTGTCCCCGAAACGAGCCAGCTCATATACCAGCCTTGCTTCCGCGAAGGATATCGAGAACTTATTACACGCGGACTCGTTTTCATCTCGCTGTCGCGTTAACGCGTCGTTACCACCCCGCAGTAGGAACAGATCGTGCTTTAACCAATTTATCCCCGCAAATAGTCGAAACGATATCGCAGAAGCGTATTCGCCCGCGGTCGTATCCTTTCTTTCTCCGTTTACGATTCCTCGTTGCCCGTCGTATACGTTTCGCAGCAAAGTTTCGCTGAATTGTAACAGAGGGGACAAGAAGTTCGGTCCCGGCGAAACGAGGTGCCTTTCACGACACTCGGAATGGCGTTTACGGCGGTAAACAAGGGTTGGATCGCGCGCAATTCGAAATGTTCGTCAGCGCGGGGCCCTAGATAAACTTTACGACGCGCATAATGCGGCGTGGAAGTACCGACAACGTTATAACGAAGTTTAATAGCTCATGAGCAGAACGTACCACGCGTGGTTGTTAGTCGACTCGCAGATAAGACGGAATGTTATTTAGAGAAGAGATAAGTGACTTCCGGCGACGGGCTTCGCTAGGTTCTGGCCACCTCCGTCCTTTCTCTGTGCTGCACGCCGACTTGCAGGGGAAGATGCTGATCCCCTCGAGCCGATATTCACCTGCCGGACTCGGGAGTCGAATATAAATTTCGTGGCGTGAAACGAACATTCCGCGGTGAAAGTTGTAGTGAGACGCTGGGGGAATACCGAGCTCGATTCGAGAGAAAACTTTGTACGGCACATTAGGCCAGATCGGTTCGGTCCACCTTCTGGCTTTTATTCAATTTTATCGTCGGAATGCTCGATCGACTCGCAACTTTTTACATGCAACATAAATCTCCTTATCTCAGTTCTGCGGGGTTAACAGATTCAGCCAATGGGTTTTTATTTAAGTTTATTAGGGCAATCAGATTAGGCTGTGGAGATCGTTCCATTGTATTGTTCCTGCGAATTGAGGCTGATTTGAAGATTGCAACGAATTGTTACGAAAAATGATGTACATGTAACGGCGAGATCTGGAATAATGCATGTAGAGGGGTGCATGTACGACAAACTTCTGCAACGTATCTACCAGATCGTTTCAAAGCAACAGCTTCAACCACGTTGCAAGTTTAGCCGGCGTAATACAGATAAGAATTGTTTGTTCGTGTTCCCGGCATAATGACTGGACTAGTTAATGATGAAGGTACAGATAATCCACTGGCACAACGTTACAATTTAGACGCGTTTAATACTTAATACATAATACATCCCCGGGGATAAGGAATTATTTCTGCTGCTCGTACATCGTGAAAACGGAAACGCCATGCAAATCTCGAGTGCTATCCTGGAAATAATTATTCCGAATTAAATATAAACTGAATTCGAAATAAATCACGCTCATCCTGCGATATTACTACCGCGCTAGGCAAATACGGACACGCCGGGCATTGAAAATAATATTCTCCTAGCCGTTCAATTTCATAAGATTGCCGATACACCTATACATCTTTTTACTGTTACAACTGTGAAGCTATTTAATCGCGTCTCGAGTTATTGGCCCTCGAGCAACGTCGTATTATGTATTACATCCGTCTCATTTATTTATCCATTTTTAATTGCGCTCAAGCTGGTCTAAATTTCCTTTCCTCTGTCTCTGTCTCACTCCATCCATCGGAAAACACTTTAAAATGATCGTACGCAACGAGGAATATTTTTTCACGTCGATTGGCAATAAATTCCTCTTCTTCCCATTCTGACTACGAAACGATGGATTCCCCGATACCCATTCTCACCCGTCTCGACTCCCGGTTCGCGACCGTTTCACGGCTGCCAGATCGGTCGGCGTAGCCGAAGAGGTTAACGAAGGAAGCAGGACTAGGTGAACGGCACCCATCAAGATCGACCCAGTTCCGGATAATAATAAGTCGCGGCAAGTGGAACGGATCGGCCGGATAACGCATCGGGGCAGTCGTATAAGCACGGGACGACCGCTATAAGGGGAACAGGTAACGCGCGCACGGTACGATGTACGCGCGCACGCTCTCTTAAATCCCGTTCTTAATTTTTGCCCGCCTCCAGATAAGCGTGAACCATTCAGCCGCGCGGTCGAGTCCCGGTTAAGCGAATTCGAGTTCGCGGTACGTACACGCTCGAGACGGGCCGTTTAACGGCAACGAACGAGACCCGCCGCGATCAAACGAATGAATCATTTTCAATTTAACGGGAATTCCTCCGGGACGGGTATATCTGAGTTTCGTCGACGCGTCGCGCGGACCGTCCTGAATTAACACGCGTGTAAATCGTGCCGCGACTGCGAGGCAAGGGAACGAGCGCATCTTCGCGCATCCGCGAACTCGTGCCGCGTGACGCTCGTAACGCGTGAACCCGCGACATTTAGATGACGCTGCGCGCACGGAATTTACGACGAGCTACGTCGCCGACAGATATGTTGCTTCTGTTGCTAATTCGTGGCCGCCGGCTCCGGCACTCGCTCAACCAACCTGGTCCAGAAGTTTCTTGCTCGCGCGCGGAATTCGTATGCATCGGGCTCGGTGTAATGTCTTCCCGGGGAACCGTTCGTACGTCGCCCCGAAAACCTCGTATCTCTGCGGCGGCTTTCAATTTGAAGCAACGGTTAAAACGTCCGCGCTCGCGAAGACGAAACGCGAGCGCGCGGACCGTTCCAAGCGGGTAGATCGTTCCCTGGAACCTCGTCGCACGTAATTGAAGCTTCCGGGGGAGGAAGAATTGGCGAAAGAAGGTCGACGAATTTTTGTTCGCGCCGACTTTTCATCGACCGACGGAGGAATCGTTGCGGATAAAGCGACGACGAGGTGATGATACTCGAAGAGGGAATTACGCGAGACGTTGACCGTTCTACTAAGCCGCAAGAACGTACCTGATCTTTGGTCCCGGAAGGTTACAATGCACGGCTTATTATACATAATTACGGCTTAACGGGTTTAAGAGGAATATAGGACGCGGCGAAGTATGAAATATGTAGTTCGTTAAAGGAGAGGACGTATTATGGAACAAGCTGCGCAATTTGCTAAACCATCCCGGTTAATCGTGATCTGGTGCGTTAGACGGGAACACTAAGGGAACGTTGCGTGGTGCAATAGATTAGTCGTTTTTTGCGCTATAATCCTGAAAAATCGTTGTCTAGTCGGAACTATTATAAAATCGCGGATCTGTATATTTGCGAAGCGTAAAACACGGAACATCTCTCTTGTCGCTATTTCCCGGAACACTTAATCAAGGTTCGATGTTTAGTCCGTAGTATCGGATCCAATAATGAAATTGGGAAAATTAATAGATCCCGTTTCTTCTCCTACGACACGTTCCTCGACGAACTATAACTTAACAAAATGGTAAATCATTGTTAATTTAATTTTCAATTCGTCGAAAAATCATCCCTCATCCACGATTAATATAAACCTTGTTTCCCTCGTTCGAGGAACATTAAACGTGTCCCTCGACTTCGGCACAATCGTATTATTCCAAATTTCTCGAACCCGAGTCCGCACGCGTTATAGCGTCACGAATATAGCACACTTCCTAGACTATTCGATTTCGTACCGAGCTTCGTATTTTCTCGCGTGGAACTTCCAGCGCAGTTTATGCCCCGCTCGTTAAGAATTCGAATTATGAACGAAGCCCCACGGGGCCGCAGAAGTTTTACGATAACCGGCCCAAATCGAACGTTCCATCAAGATCGGGACGCGTATCAAACGTGAAACACGGAATAACTGTACGGCTGACTCCCGTGCACGATAGCATCATCGCGAGCAATCTTCCCCCCGGAGCAAGCACATTTTTACGACTTTTCTTTCCTCTCGAAAAATCCAGGTCACCCGACGTCGAGAACGAACCGTGTGCCCTCCCGACGCCTTCGTACCCTTTCGCGCCCGTTTATCGACGGACGCCCTTCCGTTTCATAACTCATTGTCCTCGCCCCTCGGCTTCCTCGAATCGAAAGTGCGCGATAGGTGCCTCGGGCAAGCCGCGCGTCCTTACGTTAGGTCAGTACTTGGATGCACAGTTGGAAACCCCCGATCGATCGTTCGTCTTCGCTCCGGATTGATTTCCGGTGAATTTTTCTTCTATTTTCGATACGCTCTCTCCTACTTTCGGACTGATTGATGAGCGTCGTTGGTCCGAGAAAATAGTAATCCGTGGTTTGCGATTTAATTTCATCGTTCCATCGGAGGATTTTATCGCTGGTATTTGTAATAGTATAGTTACGTAGCGAAGCTGTTTCGTGAGCTTATTCTTGTGGTGGTAAAGACGAATGTATTCGTGTAAAATATAATATCAGTCCTTGATGCAAATTATTATTAATCACGAATATTAATTATTCATTCGATTTTCAAATTTGCCCATTTTTAATATGCAGTTGAAGCATGTTTGATTCTCTTGAGACGTTTGCCACTTAATCAAGCGGTATATATTTTATCAATTCACTGATGGGAGCAATCTAACAGTACCTATACACTTTCGTGTAATATTGTAGAAAATTGATGGCGCATCTCGATCAATTTAATTGTCCAGTCGTTATTCGACGATTCACCCCCCCCCCAACTGTGTTACATCAATCAGCAAAAACTGCACATTTCTCATCGAGCGTCCCGCGGCTCGTAAAAATCAAGCAGTCACGAGTCCCCGCGTACCAATTTTACTCCATCCTTGCGTCGCTGCGGCAAAGTTTCTCAAAGCCGGAAGCGCATCGAACTATAAAGATGCCGGATAACGATCAACGAAATACTGCCAAACATCGGTGTGCAACAAGGTTCATTCCCTGGAAACGAATTTTATGGACGACCGTTTTACGACCGACGGTTTCACTTGCTCGAGAAACAGACATCCAAATGCGGCATGATTTACGATTTTCCTCGCGACACACATCGTCGGGACGATCGAGCACTGATTGCCCCGGACAGAATGGCCAGGACGTACGAACCTTTATTTCTGTCGCGCTGCCGATTAGCACGCGATCGTTCGAAGCTCGTGGCGAAATGCACGCGAAAGGAAAACCCTCTGTGAGACGGTGGCTTCGCGATTCGTCGAATATCGCAGGCATGCGCCCGCCGTTGGCCAGAGGGAGACAGCCGGCAAGTGAGAAGGGTAGAGAGGGAGCAAAGAGGGAGAGAGAAGAGAGGGTTGCTCGCAAGTGAGCAGCACGTGCGTATCAGTCATCCTGGCGCACTCGCCAGGACCGCTTCTTCCTTTTCGGATAATCTCTCCCTCGATTGACGATCGTGCGTGTCCACCGGCCCTCCGCGCAGTGATACCGCTTAATCTTATCATTTCCAACTGGCCCATCAGTAGTCACCGATTCCATTAAAAATCGACCAACGCGCGCGTCCCCCGTCCGTCCAACCGTGGACGACCCGTCGAACAAGCGCCGGTCACGTGAGATCGTGGGGAAGTTGTTAAAAATGCAGTCGTCCCGCGGGTACCAGAAATCGTCGCACCGCTGCAATCGCAGAGGCAACAACAACACGCGAGGGAAATTCATACTCGCCGAGGTGAACCTTTCGTCCGCTTCTCCGCGGTCCCGGTCAGCGATCGTCGAAAAGGAATCCCGATTGCTCCCGTCAGCCGGACAGAACGATACGGCCGGTCGCCGGCGAGCCTTTTCCATTCGTAGACGCCGATGAAGCGATCGAGAGATGAGAGTGCGCGAGGAAGATCGAAAGGGCATGAGACACAGCATCTCCTGGCCGGATCGGGCGCCGCAGTCGGTGAAAGTGCACGTGGATCCGTTGTCGCGGGCCTTCACGATCATCCCGACGATCCGCGAGGGCCTGCGCCCGTTTCTGACAGGAGGCACGAGGGGCAACCGGATCGACGGTATCGTTCTCCTCGACCATGGACGCGGGACGTCCGTCGAGACGAAACGACGGTTCGTGGACGACACCATGGCGATCGAGCTGAACGGCCGTAATGAATTGGGGGAAACTTTGGAGTTACGCGCCCTGGTACCTGACGTTATGAACAAAAGTTCTGGGAAAAACATTGACGAAGATGGGGGAATCGACGGGGGTCGTAACAGTGAGTCAACACGACCGCTGTCCCGCCCCGCCCATCAAACTAGGAAAGATTGCCGTGCAGAAAGTCGAGATACGCCCGGGATATATAAATCAGACTTCCTGCGGTCCGATAGGGAGGCAAGGTCCGAGTCCGAGCACGGGGGACACCGTACAAATGAGATGAACTCCAGATTGGAAGCAGCCGGTGAAGCTGTACAGAAGTTAAACGCGGAAGAAGTGTCGGAAGCGGACGATCCATTGAAACACGAAGATCCTCTGCCCCTGGAGGCTATCGTGAAAATCGAAACGCCCGAGCATCGCCGCAACGAAATAGAAGAAGACGCAGCCGATTTTATCCGACGCGCCGATCTCAGAAGATCGTCGGCCCCTCACGTACAAATTGCCCATTACGATTATGTAAGAAATTATTCGTCGCAACCCGATGGGCTTCGACACGCCTGCCCGAAGTGCACCTCGGAGGGTCTGCTCCGCGAACGGGTGGACCCGTTTCGATCACCGGTGTCGAAGAAGAGGGATGCTCCCCGTTGTCACGTGGGCAAACTGGACGCGCTTCGTAAGTATCAAACGACGGAGGGTAAAATGAGGAACAGCTGGCGTAGGATAGGAGCGCGTGGTTTGATCGGCGGGGCGAGGAACATTCGGGAGAGGCAGAAGTGTTCGCGAAAGAAATGTGGAAGTTCGTTGTGCCGGCCGACCAGCGACGCGAGGAAAGAAACCACCCTGAGGAGGCATTACTACCCCGAGGGAGGCTGGGGCTACGTGGTCGTGACTTGTTCGGCGCTTGTCCACTTCCTTGGTATCGGTTTGCAGCTCGCGGCGCCTGGCAGCTGGCATCTAACGGCCGAGCTGAAGTTTCATCAGCCTGCCCTTCACAGCGCAGGTAAGATCTTCCTGCTCTCTTTCCTCGGGCCACGGAGAGATCCTCTCCGCGATGGTGAAACGTGTTCTGGTTTAATTGGTCCGTTACTTAATCGAATCGCTCGCGGTTCATCGGAATCGGAATCGCCTCGTTGATTAAAGGATATCGAGGGGCAGCGTCCGCGTACAATTTTTGTCCGCGCGATTTCGGAAGCCGGCCAACCGCATGGCTGCGCCAAGCGGAAACCTTGTCCGCAGATACGATCCGCCGGTGTTCATAAATCAAACGGTTTTTACGTGAGACTTTTTTTTTTACCACGCTCGCGGTCGCCACCACGCGCTCTGGCGATGGCTGCGTGGGTGGACTGCAAAAGGTTGAACATTCTGATACGAAATTGCCCTCGTGAGTTTCGCGATAAGCGAAGTAGACAGGTGTTGGTTCGACGGTGGATTGGCGGTCCGTTGGAGTTGGGCAAAATGTGGCTGAGTGGTGTACTTTAGCGGGACGATTTTCTTCGGGGGAAAGAATTTTCAATGGAAATATTTTGAATGCGAATTGAAAAGGTGGAGGTTTTCTTTGTGAATAATATAGCTGGGGGGACCTTTGACGTTCAATATTTATTGTCGATCCTGCGCGGAGAATGTTACGTAAAGTAACCGTAACTAGAAAAGTAATCGCAGTCGAATTAATTGCGTGTAACGATATACGAATGACGACCACAATTGCTTACCGACGTTCGAGGAGAACCATTTGTAACAACTATTTACCTCCAATGAATTCCTACTTAAATGTGTAAAATGTTAACAAGCCCTTCGTATTAGAAGTACGTAGACGATAAATAACATTGATCATAAATATCTCATATCTCCCCGTCTCTCTTTTTCTGCCAACGCCGGGGAATTCATTTCGAAAACAAATAATATCATAAACAACTCAACGCTCCCGTTAGTATCACCGCAAAAAACCCGTTGCAATTATCGCTACAAATTAACTGTTTCATGCAAACCGATCGTTTGTTTTTCTCGCATTCCTTTATCCGCAGTCCATTTAAATGCATCTCGCTGGCTCATCAGCTTTCGCGTCGCTCGTTTCACTATCTGATTCGCGCAATGAATTACCACGAATTGCCAATATTTTTTAACCGGTAATCAACTTATCTCTGGCCAATTTCCACCGAACGAAATACCCGCGAATGCTTTTCACATAATTTCCCGAAACGGATCTCCTTGAGCATCTTATCGCAACAAGAAAGAAAGACGAAAAGGAAGGAAAGTATTGCACGATTTCTCGCCTCTGCGGCATGCAAATTCATGCCCGTGCTCGTTGCTTCGTTAACGACACCCCCGGGGAATATTTTAGACGGTGAAACTACGTGTACCCGTTCCGCGTATACGGGTTACAATCTAAGGGAACGAAAAAAAAAAAAAGAAGGAACAGCTGGAAACGAAATCCTCCAGCGATATCTGCGAGTGTAATCGTTACTCGACGCCCATAAGAAGCAGCCGAACCGAGCTGCGGGTGCCTCGATCGTTGTAAACGTTTCAATGGCGTGCTCTTTAATTTGGCCAATGCGAAGGTGTGTGGCGACACCGACGCCGAGAAAAGCAAAATCGGGACATTGTATCGACAGTCTGCACGCGTCGCCAGAGCATCACGTACCGGCGTCACGCGTGCAAGGCATCGCGATGCACCTATGAAGGACCGATGAGCCTTCTTCCGAGGGACGACAATTCGTTCCTCTACTCACGGCAGGCAAAACGCGAACCTTTTCCACAGACACGTGGGCCAGTTCCGAACGGTCTGTGATCGCGAATCGATGGACTAACCAGCGGCCCCCCTTGCCGCTGTTCGAAATCGAAACTGTGTCCGAACCGAAACTCTTCGGGTCAATTGAACTGTCTATTCCGATCGAATCGGGTCAAGTGTAAGTTGGCCGTAGGCGGTCGAATTGAACGGTGATTCAGTAAAAGCATTATTTTTCGCACGACGTCGACAATGGATTAATTAACTGGCAAAGATCAACCGGCGCGCGCAGTGACGGTGAAAAACGTGGTAAAAAGAAACGAACCGATCCCCTCTATCAGACAGATGTTAATCCCTCGAGCAATCAGCGTCACGCCGACGTAATCTCCGAGGCTTCTAACAATCGTCAAGCAAAACGATAACACAAAACGTTCCGCCCGCGGTGATCCCCACACGAGCGTGCAATACCCGCCGCAACAAGTACCCGCGTGTGGTGCACACCCTGATTTATCGACCACCGCCTAATCGGAATCGGCATCGGGAAAAAAATAACGCCCTCGAAATGAACGCCAGGGGTGGTACCTCGAGTCCACCTCGCGATGATTCGTATCGGAGGCGTCGCGACTCTTACTGCGCGGCGATGATTAACGAGTCCGTGGTCGCGGACGAACCGTCGAACGTCGTTGGTCGGGCGGAAAGTCCAGCGAAGTCTCGTAGAGGCACCCAGAAGAAGGCCAAGCTGCCCGACAATTCCAGCTTAGAATCCGAGAGCTGGTCCACGGAGAGCTCCATGTTGAAACGCGACTTAACTAGAACCTCGTCGTCGGACACCAGCAGATCTTGGAACGAAAGCGTCGAGATACCAGAGATTTTCCTGTCGCATCCAGAATTACTGAGCCGCCTGGCGAAGTGTCGCTGCGTTCTAACAGCAAAACTGTCCGTCTCGTCGGACTGCCAGTGTCGTTGTCAGTGTCGTTGCCACCAGTGTCAATACTATCGTCGGAAGATCTCCGGCTGCTCGGCCAGGGATCACACGTCCCCCTGTTACAAGAGGAAGGACTCTTGCCTCTCTGTGTCCACCTGCCAGAGTATCCTGCCACCCTCTTCCGGCAGGAACTCGGCCGCCAGTCTGTTCCATGAGACCAAGGAGGACGGTCCCGAGGCTGTGCCCGTCGAAGACGTGATCCGGCGTCGGCACTCGGATCAAACGCAGTCACCTGGCGGCTGCAAGATCGCTCGCGTAGATAATCGCAGATTCTCCGAACAAACGCTGGCCAAAGGAACGATCGAGTACGCTGGAGGAAACAGTGGTTACGCGGTGGAGCCTGGTGCGACCAAACCAATCATCGCAAGAACCGGTCCACGTGTCTTTGCGGAAAAGTTCGCGGGATCTGTAACGAACGAGTCCTGGTCGGTTTTCCATAACGAATGTCACGGGAATGATCCGTCCAGAGGACCTTTGACGGACAAACGGTCCGTTTCCAAGCAGAAAAGGGAGAAGCTGGAGGACGGACTGAACGAGAGGCGAAGAAGCAGCGTTAGCATCACGCCGAAGATCATGAGACGACGGTTTTCTGAACAGCTGATTCTCGAAGGTGGTTTGGGTAGTATGCACGACTATGATGATCTGCTGAGGGAGCCGGAGGATGGGGTTGAAGAGGCCTCGCTTACAGCGGCGAACGCCCGAAAGAGGATCACCCTTAGGAGGCATTATTATCCGGAGGGTGGTTGGGGGCATGTGATCATGCTGGCGACGATTGTCGTGCAAGTGATCTGTCACGGATTCCTGCTTAGTTCTGGCGTTCTCCTATCGACGGTGGTCGAACAGTTTCAGGGGGAGTTAGGCCATGCAGGTAAGTAATTTGTTTGTTTAGGGGCACGTGGTAGAATTTGTTGACCGATTCGATTTTGATCAAATACGTCAGTGCGGATGTAAATTCATATTTTCGATAATCATTTGAAGCGGTACTTGGTTTGACTATTAACTCTTCTATTTCCTTTTGTATTCTGCATTTCTTCTTATTCGTGTGAGCGTACAAATGCAAGGGAATTAGCGAATCAACAGTGGTCGTTTTTCTGCACTCGGTATCAGGGTGAAGCTATGCAAGATATTCGCAGTTATTATAAAAATATTAATTTCTACTGATGCATCCGTTTGGCGTATCTATCGGATCGTGCATTTTCAGTACGTAGCTGTGATCACTCGTGTCTAATAAGCATACGGCGTGCAGATTCTTGCGGCTACCGAGGCGTGCACGATATTCTTCACTGCAGCGGGCAATTTCGTCCTCATCGCGAAGAACCTCGGGTCGTTCTATATGTACATATTACTTCTACCGTATCAACGAGTTTACAAACGATCGCGAAACGTCTGATTGCCTGAAATCGCCCCATCAATCTACTCCACGACAGTTTAAATATTCCTGATATTATTCGTCGCATTTTTCCGCCACTACGAATATCGATTCTACTCTGCCTTCGATTTTCTGCGCCTTGCCGAATTGCAACAAAACCGGAAATATTATTATACAAATACCTGTACTCGTACTTTATCAAATTTTGATCCGAATACAAAAACGAAAACTCATATAATAAGTTCGACTACTTTTGCATTAATACTTTGTATAACGCATAATTTTGTCCGCGTGGCTCCACGCGATGTTCCCAAAAAAAAATTAAAAAAAATAAAAAAATAAAAAACAACAACAAAACAAGTTAAATGTATACACGAACGCTTGCACCTTTTCCCCAACTGCAAACGATCAATGCGTGAATCTCGGTAGGGAGGATCGGGTCGAAACGATAAGAACGGGGATTCTTTTCACGGGACGAGGAAGTTCAGATGCGAGATACGCGCGACGTGTACGCGATTCCATAAACCTGCACGGCAACTGTCGTCCCAGTAAACGGTACTTACCTACCGTAACTCGCACTTGCGGCTTGCACGAGTTCTGTTCTATATTGCACACGACCACGCACTGTTAACCTACATGAGTCCCTACAGCGAGATACGCGCACGATATCGAACCGATTCCGATCGCATACCTCTGTCGTGATTTTTCAATCGTTTTCGAATAAAGATTCGCCCGTCGACGACGGTGCTGATAAAAAGAAAGGACAAGAAGAAAGATGTACAGCGATTTACCGCCCCATTCGACTGATTGCTCCTAATCTGTACCTTCAAATACATCCTCGTTAGAGAGTACAAGGATTCGCGAGTTGTACCCAGTCGACGCCCGTACCCACTTATTTACAAGTCGTTGTGTCGCGCTGCGAGCGGAATATTAAAGCACGATATCATTAGGGAACGAGCAAGAAATAAGATACGGTGCCCGAGTTAACTACAAGCTGAATGCCTTAAGGGGATGGAAGGTATTCAATATTTATTACCAATGCCTCAGTCGTGACAATGTTAAAGACGCGAGAAAGGAAAATCCAGGAGTTATGCTTCAGTTAGTAACGAGGCGGTGTTTTGAACAATGTTGGAAATAATTGTACCCTGGAAACACGAGTTTCAATTTTGCCTATATTTATTGTGAATTCCTTATTGAAAATAGTTAACCGTTCGAAAGTTAAAGAATATTGAATATTCATTTATTGGCAAATCATTTCTGATACGAGGTCTAATTAGAAAACTATTGAACAGTCTGACGATCGCGTTTAGAATGGAAAACGGCGAAACAATGGTACCAGTAAATTGTCAAAGTTGTTTAAAGATTGCTTGTAGGAGTTTAGAAAATAGTTTTCTTTTGCGGCAGTTGAAAGTTTCACGACGAACAGCAGTTCGGACGGGCGTTTGCATTTCTCGAGACCTTTCGCAGGAAAATGTGAAAATTTAGGAACAGGTCGTCGCGGACGCTGAGGGGATTGAAGAAAATTGAACTTATTTTACGACAGTTATATGCCTCGCTGTAAAAACTGACATCCCGGAGCGTCAACTTTGCAGCGCCATCAAGAATACATTAAACGAAATAGAAAATCCTCCTAATCTGTTGGAGACAGTACAATTGTTCACCAACAATAGAGCGCGCAAATGTTTGAGAAATTTGGATCGATAGTGGACGCCACTATATCCACTTCTTTGAATCAAATTAAATTATTTGAGATCCTTATTGACTATTACAGCCGAGTATTTTTCAGCGTTTAATTTACGATTGTTTCGAGCGACGAAAGTTTAATATTTGCATAAAATTTGAGGCGTTTACTCGTGCCGAGACTGAAATACCGACGTGAATAATATTGCAACGGTAACATAGCGCGCTCTACCTTGCAAATGAAGACCTCTTAAAGGATTTACGAGAATTCCGTTATTCCCGTCGAAGAATATTACATCCAGGATATTAAATGTTCATTAAGACTGGCAGATTAAGGTGTTGTCACAGACGAGATATAGGAATAGACAAGACATCTCACGGACTTTCGTGGCCCAGCGTGACTGACATACCGACTCAGAAATCCCACGCTGATTTCAGCGTCCTCTGCTCATGAACAGTGATCGCTCGAAGAACTATTATTTACTGGGGTAGTGTTGGGGACAGGATTCATGCGATTGTGTGAATATGTATGTGAATGCTATGGGGGGAATCAGGGAAGCAATTTCCACAAACGAGATATATGAATTCTTCTATCTCGTCGCTGTCTGTGTCAACAGCACCGACGAGATATAGCACTAGACGAATCGGCCAAAGTCTTCTTTCGACCCGAATTTCCGGTGCACCGTCAAGTTAGCCGATTTGTCTATTCCGAAAATCGCACCGTATAAGCACGACGCTATTATCGTGTATTTAACAATTGTATCGCAAAAGAATAAGCGATAGAATTGATAAATGCATGACGAATAACATCGATCGGCCAGGACTCACCAAGAGGAGGTTGCTGAGAATGGAGAAGTCATTCGTAGTCGCATCCAAGACTACCATCGAAGCAATCACCTCTTGCGGCTTTAATAGGTGCCTTTGGCGAATCTGGAACCTATTTGAGCATTTCATTGTGATCGCAACGCTACCTGAAAATCGCGATCGTTTATCATCGCAACAATATATGAAAATATAAGAAAAATATTTCCGATGGAAACGTATCGCTGCACTGAAAATGCTGATTAAAATCTGTGTAGAAAAGCGACGCGAAAATTATTATCGCAACGCTAAAAGCAAGTACATATGGCAAGTATAATTTAATATAAAAGGTACTCTAATTCAAATCACGATGTACTTCGCAACTCTAGTTGAAATCGCGATTTGATTTTATTCGCAACACTAATGCAAACCGCTTTCAATCGTACGCGACGCTAATGAAAATCGCGATTCGCCCAATACGACGATGGTGGGCCAAGCAATGCTGCTGGCCAAAAAATAAACTACAACTACAGCATGCAAAAACGAGCATAGTGACAAAATAGTAAGAAAGAATGACTCTCCATCCAAAGGATGCAGAGCCATTGGTAGTTGCCCTCTTGAGCGACAGTTTGTCGGGCCTCTTCGGCTTTTAGCCTCTTCTTTTCTTCGGGCGCAATGCCCGCTGAAACTTAGTCTAGGCTCGAGACTCTATTCGCAAACAAACAAAAAAATAAAATAAAAATCTAAACCGCGTAGCTAAACGGTACACACGTGGACGAATCACGACCAAATACAATCGTAAAAATTGCGATTACGGAAAATCGTAAAGATTACGATTAAAATTGTAATCGATCTTCGCCTACACGCGCAGCCTCGAGCATAACGTAGCACGTTCGTTTCGAAACCAAATCGCGATCACGACCGCGAAGGATTCGAAAAATCGATAGGCAAAGCCAGAGGCGAACGCATTTTCGATCGCGCCACAGCTTCGCCGTCGACTTTTCAAATCAGATTTCCTGAAACAGGTTGAACACGCGAAATATTGCCTAATCGAACAGAGACTGCGTCAACCTGCCCGGCCCTACCTACTTATATCTATCAGACACACCAGAAGGTATACTACCTATCCTACCTAGACCTATATTTAAAAAATGGCAAAGCATTCACACAAACACACCTCATTCAACGTTTCTCAATCAAACACTCGGGTGCAAGAGCCTACACTAGAGAGACGTCCCGGGACGCCCCCGACACCCGAGCTTGGCATACAACCATTCACACTCTAAGGGTACGTACCAGTTCCTGAAATCGGCTGACAAAGGCTAGCGACCATCGCGTAAATGTGCGTAAACGTATATGCTTGTGCATTACTTTGGTATAAAATGTTGATTACTAAAATATGTTGTACATTTTCTTTCAACTAAGTATAGTTGGTTCGTATAGTACTCTATTCTTTGTCATATTTTCGTTAAGATATTCAATGTATATTTGCGATGGTAAAACATATTGCTATACGTGAATTATAATTTTTTATGAAATTCCCGAGCCGACGCAAATCCACAGCCTAACCACACACACACAATGTGGAAAATACGTCGTGCACGGTACACTAGCAAATGTCAGCCGCCAAACATTGTTATAAATTTAAAAACTATATGATCATCGTGCCCATTGCCTTTCACTCACCCAAGTAGCACCTGGGCACGTGAGTGAGTTCCTGACAATGAACACGGAAGGGGTTAAACCTGAAAATCCTGATCTAAAAAGATGATTAGTATATGTAAAATATCTTAAAAAATGACTCGACTTTGCTATTTTATGATATATCGATCAAAATTCGAAACTTACTGATAAATAATTTATTTATTATGAAAAATGACTCTAATTGAAATTGAATTTACTTGAATAAGTAATGCAATCAAAAAATATATCCAACAGAATATTTACTTGAAAAATTGACAAGGTATTAAATAAGCCTCAGGTGATTCCTTAATCGAAGTAGATTGTTCAAGATAGCTACTCCGATTTAAAAATCTACCCGTATACAAAGTGCCTTCTTGTACATAATGTGTAATTTTCACACGAAACGGGCTCGACTATAGCATATGAACATTAATATTAAATGCTATTATTGGCTACGCATATTTAATGCTGATTTTAATACACGTATCGTTATACTTATTTATTTCAATGCACGATTACTATAATCATAAAACACTTGCAGTAACGAAGTCGGAGGGTATCCGACTTCTGCACTGCTTAACAGTGATAACAAATTTCAATTGATGAGTGCAATTATAAATTTAATATACAAGGTCCTGAGTATATATACATTTGTTCAACGTATTTATTAAGGTCGTAATATACTTTTATGAAAATGTAGGAACCTACGTGAACAGTGCTTGTTTGACCAAATATTTATTTGAGTAAGAAATATTTCTAAGGTCCATAATTTTGTTATATTAAAAAACGCGGAGTACAAGAAGGCAGATCTATCCTCGTATAAGAAATAATAGACAAGAAAATAATGATGGTCACTAAGCTCGTAAAACTACTAAAAAATACAACCAGTCACCCGTGCCGTTTCGGACCAATCGTCCTACAGCATGATTGGGGACCGGAGGAACCAAAACGCATGCGACTCACCAACTCGTTGATCGGAAAAATAGAAGTACTCGTGGAAGACATTAGGAACATCATCGAGGCAGCCCAATTGAACTCAATCGCCCCGAAGTTTGCAAACTGTAACTAAACAAGAAAGCAAAGAAGATTAAAATCTACTGTTAAATCTACAGAACTGAATTCTTCACAGAAAAATCAGAATTGTTTAAAAAATACTTACATTTCTCACTTCGTCAGTGTCGCATAAAACATCCCCTTCAGTGATGCACTGACTCTACTTCCGATGGCGAATATAAGAAAAAAATAAAAATAAAAGACTATGTACGCGACCGCAGATTATATCGGCGAACAAATGAAGATGCTACTTTCGCGATCAAAATAATTGAAAAGGAGCACCGGTGCTCTGATAATAGTACTAATAACTGTACGCGAAAAACACTGACTTTAGAATCGCGTGTAGCTAAAGTATGAACGAAAATTTTGGCAGAGCCACTTGCTCTGAAAAAGCTAAAAAACTTCGAAGCAAATACTGACTCTACCGACCGCATTGCGCGCGGTCACAAAATTTTCTGAAAGAAAACATGTTCATCCTATGCAGTGTTAGTTGTCAGTGATATTTATGGAACATATGTAAATATGTATTAAGAATTTGCAAATATGCATGAAAAATATGTAAATATATATTCGAAATATGCAACAAAGAATTATAAGTATGTAATTATGCATTATAAATATGTAAATATGCATGAAGAATATGTAAATATGCATGAAGAATATGTAAACATGCATTCAAAATATGTAAATATGTATTAAGAATGTGCAAATATGCATGAAAAATATGTAAATATGCAAGTGTGCACGATAAATATTAAAATATTCATTAGGCGTATGCAAATATGCATTATAAATATGTAAACATCCATTCAAAATATGTAAATATGTATTAAGAATGTGCAAACATGCATTCAAAATATATAAATATGTATTAAGAATGTGCAAATATGCATTCAAAATATGTAAATATGTATTAAGAATGTGCAAATATGCATGAAAAATATGTAAATATGTATTAAGAATGTGCAGATATACATGAAAAATATATAAATATGTATTAAGAATGTGCAAATATGCATGAAAAATATGTAACTATGTATTAAGAATATGTAAATATGCAAGTGTGCACAATAAATATGTAAATATTCATTAGAGGTATATACATATGCATGAAAAATATGCTAATATGCAAAAAACATATACAAGACTGACAATGCAATAACATATGTTTTTAAGTATAAAACTTAAAAACATGTGCATTATGCAAAAAGTGCAAAATAAAAAATGCTATTCCAATTGCAATTACTTAATTGTAATTGGTATAGAAAATCTAATTGTTTTTAAAAGTATTTTAACTGTTGTTTCATCTTAGTACCAGTTACATATAAAAACCAATCATATATCATATAACACCAATATAAAAATATAATTAAAATGCTCACACAGCCCCTGACTGCATTGAATTATTAGCCATTATTGTAGCTACTAGGTTACCCTATTCAATGTAATCAACTCTCTCCATACTCCTGTAACAAAGAATAACAAGGAAATTAAACAAGTGCACAAATGTAATGATGATTGTCATATACTAAAGCAATAATTCAATGAGTAATTGTAGTATACCTATTATGAACGCACCTCACTGAGATGTCATCCACACGTGCTGCCAGCACGGCGTCAAGTTGTACAATGAGAACCCTCGACCTTGTCCGTTGTCGTAATTAGGCTATGTTCGGTGACCGGCTAAAGCCAAACACTGCGTGCTTACGATCGCATCTGTTTCCTGGAAATAGTTCAACACATACGTTACTTGATAAGTGTCTTTCTTCGTTTCGCAATAAATTGACGATATTTTCCAGGATAAACAAACTTCCCGAGCACGAGCAAAAACAACAAAGGAATACTCGGAAATAATTGCTCGTATTATCTTACCACGCGTTTACGAGACGACTCTACATCGTACAAGTATTGTACGCGGTATGAATTCCAATTGAATACGGATATATTGTTAGAATTCTACTGATTTCGACAAGAAATTTGAAGAACGCTTACCTGTCACCGAGAAGTTGATTTAACAATATGGCGCGACGTCAGTTCGGTCCTGCGCATTCCCGCTCGTCAGCGTCATGTTCGAACACGTTCCGCCAATCCCGATTCGAAGCAAACGAAAGGGACGCCATGGAACAGAATCGAACTGAAATTAAACATAAATGTATTTAGATGCATCAATATTATAATAATATTGCTAGAAACTGCAGAACATGCTGCAAGAAAATGAAGTTCTGAGCTGAGATACATGTACGCGTACGTAAAAGATAATACGTATATGCATATTCGAGTCGATTTGAAAATGCACGCCACGCGGTCTGATTCCGTTCACTGCGGAATATTTTCTTAATTTCTTGCAAAATATTCATTAATAGTAACCAAGAAATGGAAACAATACGCGTATCGTTTCCTGTTTTCGAGAATATATTGGATTATGTGACATACCTTAATCCGACGGACACTCAGAGCACGTCTATTCACTACGAGATCCCTTGCGCGAAAGAGGCAGATTTTTTAAATAGATTGCGCTAATTGGCTGGTAGCTGTGAGGGAGCTGGGGGGGGGGGTATTGTTCTTTCTTTAAGGCGGGTGTTTTTTGAATATCGTGTCGAACATCATATCTTCTGTTACAAGTATTACAGAATGGATATTAGTCGAATTGATTCGTGAGTACCTAATGAAACCTTTCAGAATGTAAGGTAACTAATAACGTTAATACTGAAAGAGGATTCTCTCTGCGTTTTCCCATTTTATTAATCAGACGCCTGGAAGTTACTCGAAACAACTGCTTGGTCCTGTTTGCTGAGTAGCACGACGAGTCAAGCAAAGATTATCGAGTAAAGTTTATTCAACGATTGTAATTGTACAACAAAAATCAATATCCATTACGAGATCATAAAGTATCCCGTAAACCATAAAGCTGTTTATTAACGGTCTCCATAAAACGAACATAATCTGTTCCACTATTGAACGTATACAACATAGTTCCAATGATTTTCAAACGAACGAACAAAAAAAAATAAAATGACGAGATCTTAAAAAGTTTTCGATACTGTCACTAATTAATGACTTCCCTGCATTCGAATGTTCAATTCTGTTTCAGACAATTTATACTGAATTTAAAAAACATGCAAACATATATAATCGCAGGAATTCTTAAATTTGACTGAATTTCTGAACAATTTCAATTTACACAGCGGGGATGAATCGAAAAGTAACAATAAACAATCTCCGCTACAGACATTCGAAACTTTCCTCGAGTAGAGACCTCGATCATTGGTGAACCATATAACATCGAGATTACGCAAGCCTCGAGAAAAATAAAGTCTTCCTTCAAAAAGCCAAGCAGGAATTATTGAAATAGAAAGTTTTTATCTTATCGACGTCGTCGACTGGGCGGGTCCCGGCGGGGAAAGCGACAGAAAAATACGGATTGTTTCACTGCGAAGCCGGCCAGGACGAAATCCGTAAGAAACGATTGCGAGTGGAAGCGAGGGACCGCTATCAGCCTTGGAGGGAAGGATAATTTCGCCTAGCAATGGAATCCTCCAGCCACCAGAATGCTCTTGTCCTATCTTTTTCTAACCGTTACATCGCAACGACAAGCGAAGTCTCAGACCAAATTGCGATTCTCGTGGACGTTGACTTTCGTGCATTCAAATTCGCGAAATCGTATGGATGCCATTCGATCGCTGAACAGCCACTTCGGCCTTCACGAACGGGTGAATCAATTGAATTCGCGATTCAGCGATTTCTGATCTTTAGTTTAAAAGATATGCACAAAGATTAACTTCTCGTTTCATCTTCTGGTTCGCTAGTCTTTCACCGTCAAGAAACACGCCCTAAGAACGTAGAACCTCGAGGATCGTGATATTTATTTATGCACAACATATGTTTAAACCAAACTTTTACCTGGCCTATGAATAGTATTGCTTTTCCTAAACGCTTGTACGACTTTGTGTCGATTCGAGCCGAACTGGAGTTACCTAGTGAACGTGAAACTGGATCACGGAAGCAGACTGGCTGCCCTGCACTGTATGCGAGGTGTGAACCGTAAAGATAGGTTTTACAGTCCTGCGGTGACCGTGCATCACCTGACACCCGAGACGTCGTCGGAATTTCTTACAGCGGCGAGCCAGGAAGCTGCAACTTGACGCGCATCGTTGCTTCCTGCAGTCGACTAGGTGGAAAAAAATTCGATGGTGGTCGGCGAAGACCAGGAACGCGGTTCCACTACGGCCAAGGTGCATTCATGACCCTCGTGGGCATAGTTTTCCCTTTCGTGAGATCTGGGGAAGAACGGAGAATCCCATTGTCTGCGGGGAACATTTGCGGCGGGTCTTCTTACTGGATTGCCGGACGCGGGGACGGCTTGCATTTTAAATAGAATAGGAGAAGAGCATGTGTGGCTGAGATGCTAATAAAATTCCCTTGATATATGATACATTCGATTAAATTGCTTTAGTGTTACTCTTTTCGTAGAATGTCTGTAGATTGTATTGATCTTCGGGTGTCATTTTATGATTGATAATAGTGATAGAAGTAATGTATGATAATTTTTACCGAAAAAGGATGAAGAATATTTTGTATAACTCGTCATAGTTGACACCAGAAAATACGAAACACTACGATAAAATATTCGTTGACGATCTGCTGCATCGTACGATCGCTACCCCTAATTGATTTTTACTACGCCATTATGCACAAGGGTGTACGACGTCGATTGCATCGATAGCTATCGACGTAGCTCTTTATCGCGAACGAAAATTACAAAAGCTTCCGGAAAAGTAACAAAGATTTGCATGGAATCGTGAAAAACGTCGTCCTCTATGGCGGTTTCAAACTTGCACAATTGAAAAGGACCACGAAACTTCGATTCGTATTAAAAGGGGTAGTCGATGCGAGCTCAACGCTGCATGGAAATCGTCCAACGTGAAACGAGCAAATTTCGCTAGGCTGATCACATGGCAGGAGTTCTCGTAAATTTTCGATACCCTCGCAGAACGGTACGGCTGGAAATAACATGCATCCATTGATTGTTATTACACGGTATACTCGGTTCCCAACGTATACATTTGGATCTTTCCTAGAAACCGTGCACGATGCGCACGTTCGTTCATTGAGAGAAAAAGAAATGAACGATCGAGTAGCAGCGCAATGACAAGATTAAGTACACAATTGTACAAATTGTTTGCAGTTCGGAGAACGCAGAAACCATATTTCTATTACTCGGCGTTACATGAAGTTTCAGGTGAAACGATCACCCCGACAATGTTCGCAATTAATTCAACTCGAAGAAGCACGAGGAGCGTATTAAAAACTCTTGAACCCCAACATTTGCCCCGCGTTCCTTTTCAACCCCTTCGAAATTCAATCGACAGCTAATCCAGAGGCGCATCGCATAATCAATGGGAAGTCAGTGTCGTCTACCGGAAAGGTTCGACTGTATCTACTTGGCAACAGTAAAACTTTATTAGGGAGCTGCAGGGTTAGGTATACACGGACCTTTATGGCGCGGGGCTCCATCGCGGGCCGGCTGGTCGGAAGATGAAATGGAAGTCGAGGCGAGGTTGGTTAATGGCATACCACGGACACGCGCCGCGTTCACCAGAAGAAGTTTGCGTTTGCACGCCGGTGTTCTTCGAGCGGCTCGTGTACGCCGAATCGAGTTTTACTTTCATTCGGTGAAAGTGGTGGCCCCACCGGTTCTCCACTGGCCGTCGTCTTCGTCGTCGTCGTCGTCGTCGTCGTCGTCGCCACGAGCTTATCAGACGTGCACCGTTTTTCTTATTCTTATTCTCTACCCTCCTCCGTCTCTGCCATTCCCCCCTCGTGGACGTCGTTTCCATAGAGCATTTCGCTCTGCTCGAACCTCTTGTCTCGGGACTTGTCTCGTTCCTCCTCTCCTCTTTTCCTTATTGGTTCACCGACCGAGTATATACTGTACCCTGTAAGATTCCCTCCACTCGTTTCTTCTTCTTTCTTTCCGTTTCTCTTCAAATCCACCCGTTTTCCTTAGTCCTCGTTTACGACCGAATCTGCCCTGTTTATCGAATGCACGGGATGCGCCTGTAATAAAGCTTCGTTCTACTTTATTACGCCCTTGCGTGTTTCGTTATCGGCTCGCGTGCACATGTAAATTCGTACTGGATCGGCGAACGTTCGCTACACGTGTCGGTTTAAGTATTAACGGGTGACTGGATCTCGGTGCGATTAAATTGGTCCCGTTCGGACGCGCGTTCGACGGAAATTGAAATGACTTGCGACTGGTGGCAAATGAGCCACGGCTTAACGGAACCGCGAACCGGTCTCGTTATCAGGATGCGGGGACGACGAGGTTTTTTTTTTAGGTAGATCGAGGATATTGGCAGAAGATATTCTCGTTCGATTGGATCAGACTCTGTGCCGTCGATGCATTACGCAGTATTATCGTAGGAAATTACCCGTATCAATGTATTGCTTCCCGAACTTGTATCTTTAATTACGATTGCATAATACTTGCAACTTATAATTGCCTTTGAATTAAACGGATCAGATAAATGCTGCTGGGTATTAATCTTATGCGAGACCGAAATTAATGCAATTGCCGAGGCTCCAATTACGTTACGATCAACGGCAAGTCGTGAAACGTGTACTAGTCTAATCAGCGTAGCTCCAAAAAAAAAAAAAAAAAATAAGTGAATTTGCCCAACGGTAGACAAAAGCTGCACGTCTGTCTAATCGAGGCCAATACCGTGGTATGCAAACTACGAACCCAAGCAAAAACGTAAGAAATGCAAACGAACGCGCAGAATGCAGAGCAGAGGATGACGGGCCACACTTAATCTGGTAATCGTTCGTGCCACTGATTACAAATGTGGTCTCAGTTAGAGAGTAAAAGAAAACTGACTTGTCGCTAATTAACTATTTTTTACTTTTCCGAGAAAACGATAAATTGAATCGTGTAAATCGTGTCGATAAATTAAATTCATATTTGTTTCTATAAATATGAACATCTTGGACCGGAAAAATATATTACCTGGCCGCGTTTGACTCTAAATGAGACTTTCTCGATGAATTCCTCTGGGGCAGAAATTCTTCCCTCTCCATTTTGGTTACCTCGAGCCTCACCTACGCACTTTGGGCCAACTTTTAAAAAAGTTTCATGACCATCAGAGTTTGTACCTATATACGGTGTGTATGTATAAGGGGGTGATAGATAGATAACTCCATCGAGTAGAATCATTCTTTCCTCTGGCATGAAAGAATACTTCCTGTTCCTCCTTTGGGAATCCAAAAAGGGGATGAGAATTAGGATCGAACGAAAGTGTGACGGAGCGGTGCGTTCAGGGAGCTATTGTTTGGTTCTCGAAAGAGAGACGTCGGGGTTGGATTGAATTACAAAGCTTTCATGGATTCGATTAACCGTCCACGAAATAGTGGAGTTAAAATGAGCCAGGGCATTGTATCTTGGAGCGGTGAATTTGACTGATTGCTGTTTATTCAATGTCTGTATAAAGAAGATAAATCGTTAAATATGGAAATTAGATTTTTTGATTGATCACAGCGTTAATGTGAAACAGAAGTTTGATTTGCAAGGTATTGCTGCCCTTTCTGTAATTGCAATGCAAATTGTATTAAAGATTGCTTAATACTTTATCGTCCCTTTACCTTGCAAAATTTTATTTTTTTTTGAAACGAAGTATATATCACCCATTGTATAGCCATCGTATAGGAAAGGAAACCCATTCATTTCCCGAACTCTATTTATAACAAAAATAAATCTGCTTAAACTCTAACTTCCCTGATTCATTGTCCATAACATTGAACAGCTACTAGCTCCGCGATAGAAAAGTATGCAGACATGTTTATGTATTTCTTCTAAATTGAACTTGTACTCATTAAGAATGCCCACCGATGTATATCAAGCAATGATTATTATCCTTTTAGCGAGATTTAAAAATTATGGGCATCAGAAACTAAATCAACATAAATAAAAGGGAAAAAATTATTTTTCCTCTATCCTCTTAAATTAAAACATGGAAAATTAATACACTGCAAACTAACCAGGGTCTCCTTTTCAGTTTCCATTAACAAATTCGATTAAAATCAATGCAATTCAAGTCGTTTCAAATATTTCAACCGGGCTCGTTTAATTACGATCCTCAGCAGGATACTATGTATTTAAATAGTCCCGATCACGCACGTCCAGATCTCTGTCCCCATCCTCCGCAACTTATTTCCAAACCGGCGTCCATCTACCCTAATCGAGATAAGCGGAATCATACGTGCAATTTCGTCATCGATGATTCACAGCAACGCTGCTCGCCACTACTTTAAAACGATTGAGTATCTTTACGAGAGACATTAATCGGCGCGGTGGTAAATTTAAACCGAGAAATGATTGCCGCGATATTAAAAACGGGCCGACAACGAAGTTATACGATCATCAAGAGGATGAAATATAATTTCTTCGTTTAATTTATACAGGATGCATTTGAAATGGCGCTGGGAAATTTATGGGCATATTTTGGTGTTTCGAACATAACGAGAAAATCTTGATAAACGACTTTTGCGCCAACCTTTTGCAGCTAGTTTTATCCTTAACGATCTGTGATTAATTGCCCTAGCACTTTCGCAATAAAAGTTATTGAAAGTATCTTGTACGATGACATTTACGCTCTGCGGTGTAATTCATTGATACTTCAAACTCGAAATGGACGGTACATATTCGCATAAACTACGATTTTAAAGTGCCCTAGCTATGTGTATTTTTGAACTGCATTCGAAGCGATCATGTTTCATCGGTCAAAATATTTCGCAGATTCGACGAAACTTACTATTATTTTTATTAATATCGCACTATTATTGTCACTACGATTATAATTAAATCAAGCTAATCTTTCAACAGCGGGAACCCTTCGCCAATATTGACACCCTCAGCAAACACACTTTAATGTAACCCATTTAAACGTCCATAGCTTAAGGCTGTGTTCCCTCTCGCAGCAGAATTATTTCGAACTCCCTGAAAGCGAATTGCCATACCAGGAACACCTTGTGCGCAATTTCCGGACCAATTCATTACCCAGTAACTTGCGCCCGATTTCTGCGCCATTTGCGGAACAGCGCGCACAAAAATCGTCCGTCGATCACGAGCGTCGATCGCGACGAAAGGAAACCGGGCGTAGATATTACGCCCGTCCACGGTTCTCTCTTGCCTTTTTTTTGTTCCAAACACCGATTCCAAACGCCGGTACCATAAACATCGAGCCGTAAGATCACCTGAACTCGCGGAATCAGCTCGCCCCCTTAAAATTCTCGACGAACGAGCCATGAATTACGAGAAACGCCCGTATCTCCATCTCTCGCTTTTCTCTCATTCCTCCTCCTCGTTTCTCCTTTTTCATTTTCGCCGCGATTCCGCGGGAACAGCTACACGACAAGGCGCCAAAGATATAATATACGACGCGGCGCGTGTCTCTCGACGGCACGCATTTCCTGCCCGCTGGTATCCCAGGAACGGCGCACGGTTACGAGCCGAATGCCAGGATATTTTTCGGACCCGCGGCGCGAGGCGCGATTAAAAAGAAGTAGAATCAGGCCGCTCGTCCGTCCTCCTCCATCCCACGTCCGGCAATCTATTAAATTGTACGCGCGGAATTCACTCGAAGCGATGATGGACTTTCCTTCTCGCGCGACGACACTGACGATATAAAATCGTATCGCGCCGGTCGGTGGAATGCGAGGCTGGAAACTGGGACGGTGGGGAACGATTCTGGGTGAGGCGCGTGCGGTATCGTTGGATAGAATTTGGAGCGAGATCGAGGAACGTTGACAAGAGAAACAGAATCGTCCATGGTTGTTGAAAGGTGCAACGCCCTTTGCGCATCGAATTTCGAACGCGGAGAATCATGCGTTCTCGCGGTTTCAAGTTTGCGATAAATATTGTAGACGCACTCGGGACAGGAGTTGCACGGTGCGAATATTTCTTGACATCCGGTGCCTCCGAGAAATTGCAATGTCAGTTTCGGTGGTATCAAAAAGTTTCGCGAGCCCCGCGCAATCCGTTTACGCTGGAGCCTGAGATGACTGTGCAATCTCTCTCGAATTTAGCGAAATACGAAACAAAACCACGAGATACTCCAAGCTATCATTTCAAAGCACTCGCGGAAAAATTCTCAAGCCATTCTTTAATTCACCCCGCAACCTCTGACTACCTTAACCCTTTCCTCGCTCGAACATCCATTCCCTGGACAGAAACGTCGTCTTATTTCGAATTACCACACTTGCTACGCCTACGTTGCACTGCTTCCACGAGCATAGAACCGAGGAAAAAATAGCTCGCGGGCACCTGAGCGCTCGTCAAACGTGAACGATTAAACGTCCGCAAAAAGCCAGCGCACCGGTAGTTAGTTGCGATTCCCCGCGTACGATCGCAGGTGGAAAATTGCGCGAACGATACCTGCGGCCACGCAAGGATACGTTCTCGACGGAGGCGGCAAATGGTGGTGGCGGTGGTGCACAAGCTGAGTCGGGGCAGGAAGGGGGTAACTGTGGAAATAGAGAGAGGGAGAGACCAGCTTTCGTCGCAGGCAGCATCAGTCGCCGGCACCGCGCGATACCCTCCGCTTTAGAAATCTTACCAGTCCCGTCTTACTTTGCGCAAACGTACATTCTGTATCGAGAAAACGATTCATGGTGCGAGACTGAGTCGCGACTCCAGTGCCGGTCGCTATCGAAAGAGTGATCGTGGCGATTTCTTGTTTGGGGAAGTTCGAACGGGGTTGCGGACGGTATTTGAGAAGTTGGCGGAGGAGCAACAAGTTGGCAGCAGCAAGTAATTGTTTTTATCGCACTTAGTTGGAAGATTAATCGCCGAGAGCGGCGACGACTGTGCGACTTAAGTAAGGACGATTTAACGAACGGTATTTTACGAACCGCGTGTCCCGATGAAGCTTTGCGCGAGGAAGCCATTCGTTTTGGATGAATTGGTATCGCGACAAGCGTGCATTGTATTTTGTAAAATCTGGCGTCCCTTTCATTTCGACTTGGAAAAACTTTAATTGCGCAATGATAGATGTTGAATCTAGCGTGCCGTTGAGATAATTATTTGGTGCAATTGAAGATAAAGTTGCGGATCATTCCACGACGAACTCTTCGTTTAAAGGATTTCCAAATTGAAAGCTGCGGGTCACAAGTTCAATTGTTTAATTGATATTCAGCCCCTATTGACCCCCGTGGTCGCACGAGCACGCCATGCGCAAGTATAAATCCTTTTCCTGTACATTATACATTTCATAAACGAATTCATGGATACGTTACACGCCAAATGAAACGAATCACACGAAACCAAAAACCAACAGAATGCACACTCCTCCGCGCCGTGAAACGAACTTTAATCCGACAAATAATCGACTTTCCTCGAGTCATACTTTATCGGGCACAGCTTGTGCGTAAATAGAGTTTTGCGCTCGAATAGTGAATAAATTATCGATCGCGAGGTGGAATCCATTTGTCACGATTTTAACCCGACTCGTGTAATATTTGCAGACGCTACGCGTCGCTCCTCGGTGGTCAGAAAAATAAATTGATTCGATTTCGCGTACGTAAACTCGTTTCGCCGACAACGCCGCGTGTAGTACGTACATTCTCTGGTCGACTGCATTTTGCCGTGCAACCATTTTATCGGCCAACTGCTGTCAATGCTCGCCATTACAGACGTGATAAATCGTCTCGTACGGACAATGAGTCGAGAATTTAGTAAAAGCTGCCATTAGACTGTGCGTGGATTAATGTTGCGTAGCTGGGGCCAATATCTTCGCGCAAAAAGGTTCGTCACGGTTCGGTATAATTTATAACCACCCGTTTCACGAGCACGCGGTTAATTCACCTTTACAACTTTCCCCAAAAGTCTCATAAGGGTGTTACGTAAATCATTGATCGTTCCTCCCATGCCCCCTTTTATTGCCTCGCTCAATGGTACGTCAAGAATGCGCGACCGGGCGGGCAATTAAATTATGATCATGATGATTCCTGGTAATAAATTCGTTGCGAAACTCGGGGTAGGTTCAGTAATTAAAAAAGATATTAATAGAACGGTGGTTTAGTCGAAATTCTGAAGCAATTAATTATTATGCATCGAATTGAGAAAAAATAATTCCCACGCAGTTTTGTTCCCTTCGTTCATTTATCCAAGAACATTATTACGAAATTCCAAAGGGAATGGTATATAAATATTTATAAAGTACACTGCAGGATATATTAATTATTCAAGATTGGCGCTCAATTATATACCACTCATCACATACGCAGACCTAATTAATCAATACCAGCTAAAAAAATATACATACACCTACAGACTCAAGCACAAAAAAGGAGGACACAAAATATACTTCCTTCCCCATTACTAACGCAGAGCAAACACCCTCCGCGAATAATCCGTCCCATAAAAAAAACAACGCCCTCAGAAACCAATTACATTTCCCCATTCCCAAAAATGCATTAAAAAATACTTCGAGCACCCGGAGCTTCGAGCCCGTCGAGCACATTTTGCCTGCCTGCGCAAGCGTTAAGAGGGCCGAAATCCCCGCAGATAAATCAGCCGCGTGCCCGCAACTCGAGAAGAGTCTTCCGCTCGGGGAACCAGGTGGAAGTCGCGACGCGCGACGCACGGGCCGCCCTGTGAACGAAACGAACATCCGCGCGAGGTGTCGAGCGGATCCAGCCGACGTCAGCGGGAAGAGACGCGCGACAAGGACGTACGCTGCCTCCCGGACGATCGCCAGCATGCTTCTGACACATCGGCCGTCGCGGTGGCCCCCCAGGTCGTCCCGAATGCCGCCGCGAAGGGGTGCACGAGCGAGGGGGCCGAGCGTGCACGACACGGGCACGTAGTCCGGCCAAAGGCGGACAGAAGCGTGCGGGTGATGTCGATATCGCGAGCGAGATCCTGGCCGCTCCTGGACTCGCGGGCCAAGCAGGAAGTCGGCGATGACCGTTTGGCGAAGGTGGGGAAGAAGGAGGAGAAAATCGAGGGGGACGAAACGGCGGCGAAGGGCTGCCGTCAGCACGGCGGAAGTCCTCGGGTGCAGGCCAGACGATTTTTGTCCAGACATTACTATCCAGAAGGAGGCTGGGGATGGGTCGTGGCGGTCGTTGGCACGCTGGTACATCTACTGGGTTCGGGATTGCAATTGTCCATCCCAGCTACCCTCACCCTGCCGGCCACCGTGAAGTTTTATCATCATCCTCTGCACACTGCCGGTGAGTGTCGTGAATGCGTGTGCACGTGCCCGTGGGAATGTTGGTATGCGAGGGATACGACCCGCGGTGATTATCTTTCGGTCGCCGTTTATGCATGCAGGGTGTACGGGGGAAATATTTGGCCGATGTTTTGCCCGAAGAGATTGAGAACGGCGTGGAAATTCCTTTCGGGTAGTTCATTTTGCGACCCTCGTGCGGAATTAAGGAGAATATGATTTAAAAGTTAGACAGGAGGGCCGTTTCGTGGGAAATTTAATAAATTTTACGAATCAAATGAGAATAGTATATTTATCATGCAAACCGCGTTGCCCTATTGCTCAGAGAATTTCTGATTTGTTCTACGTTACAAATTTTCTACAATTTTCCCACGTCTCTCATTCCTGTTATTTATATTAAACGTCACTTTTGGTAGCGTTGTTTTTAACTAATCGTCATTTACGTTAAACGCTATGAGAGCGACTCAATAAAAAAAATTTTTCGCAAATGGAATAAAACCGTTATAGATTATAATATTAAATTATGATATTATGATTTGAATATTTCGATTAGAATGTTTCTTCTGATTTTCCTCGATATTTTTAATTGTTTGGGAAAACTCATTCTAACAAAAAATTATGCGACACACCCTGTATGCATGTTGAATATGAACGTCGGGTGGCTGTTCGGGGTTGATTGTGAACGAGTTTATCGCGTGACAGAAACGATTGTAGAGAATAATGAACAAAGGCAAAGTTGGATGGTATCACGATGTAGTTTTAACGAAAGTTGCGTTTAACTTCCTGATGTGTATATGTCGCGTAGTATAAACTAGGGCAAAAACGGTGCACTTTCTTCCATGTATATGTTGGCACGGTGATTGTCCCGTTTGATAAGAGCACTCAATAAATCTAATCAGATAAATTCTCACAGTTGCAGCAGAATTATTAGCACAAATAATTTTAATTCGCGGCTCTATATTGGGAATGCTGGTACACTATTTCCAGCCGCACGCACTTTTCATCTGTGACGAGAAACGAAACCATTCACAATAAACTTCGTGCTTGCCCGACACAGAACCGCCGAGACTTGCCATTGAAATAACTCTAAACTGGAGCTCTCGAGGTACAGCGTACCGTATAAATTTCCCGTCGTTACGGGGATAATAGTGATTCCCCGTAAATTTATTTTTAGTGGCTCATGAGTGCCCCCCGATCCGTGTACGCACGCAACAAATGTTTAATCCGAATTTTGTCGTGATCTATTTTATCGCCGCCGATCGTTTGATGATCAAAGATGAAAGGAAGCGCCACGTGTTTGTAGAAGTTCGAGTCCAACCTGACAGACTTATTGAAAATTTACGAGGCACAGATGGGTGGGACGGTTATTCAACAGTGCGGTATAGTTGAGCAAGTTTCTAGTGCAATTCCTATCGGAGCTGCTATTTAATCGGCAAGATCCAGTCGACCGTTCCGGCCTCTTGATATAATTTAGAAGACAATCGGGAAACGAGGCAAATTCCTTATTGCTGTATGTCGCAAGCCTGGTACCGCAAATTTGATAATGCTGTAGAATCGATATGTGAAATTGCAAAACCGAGAACCAAATGCCGGAAAGTTTCAGTACAACGTTGACGCTGATTTATCGAGTCCGTTCTGGCCATCAAATTAATAGAAACATCCTCCCTTTCGCTACTCTATTTTATTTCCCCTATTCTATTCTCGGTAATCTTCAGCCATTCGTCTCCTTTTCATTTCCGTGTATTCTCCTTTCGTGGTACTCTTAATGGCAACGTATGTGTCCTTGTAACAGAAACTTATGGTGACAATGATTGATGGTGTTTCAATTGTGCTCTCAAGTTCGATCATGCTTATCGATAGCACTATTGATTTTTCAAACTCGACCACGTCCAGTAGCGCCTACGATTACAGGATCGATCGGTGCTTCTAATAAAATATACTAATGTTTGTATCAAAATATAACAACAATATTATATAGGTGCAAGGTAATGTTAGAATAGGCGCTATTCTTACTTTTGAATTCCAAGCAAATCTGTGAGCTTTTCCTTAAAGCTTAACGCACCCAAGTTTGTGGTGATAACAGGAGGAGTATATTTCTCTTCGCAATAAAAGGAGTTAGAGGTTCATATAATGTTACATCGTCGCGACACCAAAGGCTGTTTGTTACGTCTAAAAATAAGCGCTTTTTCATACAAAACTTCATGGCCCGCGGTGACGATCATATCGCGTCTAGTTTACGACCATCGCTTCGAGCATAGTATAGTGACATCTTTCAACATCGTGAAAAATCTAGAGAATTTTTACGATTTCCAATCTGAATTACCGACTAGTACAGAGCAAACAGAACATCATAGCGCTCTCTACGCTCAGCACACGTACGAAGCACAGAGAGCAGTCGATATAAACTACCCCCTTTTCGTTCGCTCTTTTATCTACTACCCCAGTCGCTTGAAATACGAGGCGGTTCGTTTGAAGAATACGTGGCTTCCTTTATTCTGCGAAACCCTATTCAAGCCTCCGTTCAGCCCAACTTCGTTCAATATATTATATTCGATTAGTCTGTCTGATTTCGATCAAACATTGTTCCCTCTTAATACTTTGATTAAATATATGCAAACGCAGAAAGAAAAGCAATATCCCAGGGTACAAATGACCGCGTTATGTTCTAAGCTAAACTGCTACTTTAGAAGCCATCGCAGGGATTTGGAGCACCTTTTTGCAGACATTATCTGCCTACCTAACACGTCATCTCGACGTGCTATAGCTGCCAGCAGGTTTTTTCCATCATGTAACACGAGGGTGTCGATCAACATTCGCTGGAACGATTCGATTCTGTCGGACCCTGATATTTGATCAGCGTTCAGATATTACTAGGGGTGTATCGAACTGTAGAAACGACACCTACATTCCAAGCCTCGCATCGAATAGATTTTTGAAACAGCAACAATTACAAGCTTCAAATATATCGCTGGGAATGGCGATATATATTACATTATCTGCCCACCGATTACTATCACAATAATAATTCATTTGCGTCATTGCTACATCGAGTACTATCGCCAGTGCAATAAATTCACTCTTCCACGCCCAAAATATTCTTCGATTCTAGCGTGACGTTAAACGAAACAACGTCGACGTTGCAAATACTATTCAATTGCAATGTCGCGCGACCCTTATTATCGCGAGCATGTAAACGTCAATCCGCAACAAAGTGAATACGGAATTTGCGCCGTGCTTATGACACCGAGACAGGTTATAAAGGCGAACGCTTAATGCCGGTTCATGATAGACGTCGGGCCAGTGGAAGGTAAACGCGCGTCGTCCATGAATCCGTGTGTGTATGCACGTATGTATCCCGTATGAACAGACAGAATATAACGCAAGGAAGATAGACGGCCACAATGGACGGGGATTTGGGGTTGCAAAGGATGAAAGCTCGTCGACGAAACTGAAAGGCTTTTCGACTGATACGAAAATGTTAGGATCGTCATGGCGATTTAACCTTCCGTTTTCATTTTCGGCCTAGAAGAATTACCCGCGACACCCGAGGAAGTCCGAGCGTAATTGCACGGTGTTGGATCGTCGGGGGCGACAGGGGGTTGCGTGGGACGAAACACCACCCAGGTGGATTAAACTCTGGCCTCTGGGGGTTTTTAAGAGTTTGGCTGGGAGAGCGCTCCCGTCTGGAATTGGTGTTTCGTTTTAGATTTGGCAACGCCATCCCGAGGACCGTATGAAATTGTCGAAATGACGGGGTGCTTCAGACGGTTGACGCCGAGAATATTATTAATTGAAACATTTCCCTCGAATTCGTTCATCGTGGTCGTTCAACGTGGCTTTGGTTATTTGTGGAATATCAGAAATATTAGTTGGGAAAATTGTAGGTAAAATAAATTATGCTGCGTAAAATATTTTCTTCCCCTTGAAATTCGATTTCGAGTGACATGAAGGGAAGATTAATTAAGCTACGAATTATCTTCAGTGTATCGACTAATAAAGAATCTTCCACGGATACAGCTGCCCAAGAAGAATAAATTAAGCCGAACAAGGAACTTTTCCACTCAGGGCATCTTAGACGTACTTTAAGTACACTTTTATAGAATCTTTCTTACGGAACAAAGTCTTATCGCGATAATCGATTATCCCATCAGATATACCACATTAATATCACGAAGCCAGTAAAAATTACTCCAACATAAAACAACTGCCACGCGTACCATATCGTCACAAAAACGCTACTATACAAATGAATAATTTCACATGCGGACAAACGTTCGAAGAACGGACCGACGCCAAATAATGCATTCAATCTCCAATAATTGAATCCCTTCCCACGAAAGGAGTTTAAAATAAAAGCTAAAAACGGGGAAAAAAAACACCGCGCCGAGTACATTTTCAATTTTCTCGGCGCTACAGCGAAACAAATTAACATTCTCGTGCTTTACAAACATTTCGATCGCCTCCGAGAAACGATTGCATTCTTATCTCCAATCTGTGACAGCGTGCGTCGCGTCGCTTATGCAACGAGTCAATTTAAAGCAACATTTCTTCCGCGCGATTGCTCCGCTTTTGCCGTCGAAAACAACGGCTACCTGGACATTCCGCGAACAGACAAAGTGTCTGAAACAACCGCCACGGAGGGGGTTTAGAAAAAGAGAGAGGGATTCCTCCGGCTTCAGCTCCAGAAGCGCAGCTGTCGGGCCAGGCCGCAACAGACAGCCGCGCGATTCTTGGTCGACGCGGTTCTCCGGCCAGTTTGCGATCTGAGCGTGCGGTGCTCGGTCGCTTCCTACTGTGACTCGTGTCCTCGACGGCCCGAGATCGGTGCCAGGACACCTTCCGTCCGATTCAGGCGACGTTCTGCAGCGAAATTGTTGCAACAATTTCCAGACGGCTGGATTGGTCGCGTTCTTGATCGAAACTTAATCTTCCTCGACGCACAACACTTTTAGTTCACAAAACAGGGAGGGTCGTACTGAAATCGTGCAATCGTAACTTTCGTATTGTCGAACGGATGTTTCGTCTGCGTGATATCGAATCGAGCGACCGTTCGAAGTTACTGTAGTCGCCGGACGTTTGAGATAAATAGAAACGATCAATTGGTAGCAGGGAGATCTGTTCGATCGAATAGATTTATCGAATAGGACGGGCAACAGTGGTTACAGTTAATGCAAAATGTGTCGTTTCTCGAATACTCGACACCATTGCTCCTCGAGTCTACGTCGGAGGATATCCGTTTCAATCGTTCGCGACCCACGGCTGGACACGTGACTCGATCGCGGCTGTTTAATTATCGCTCTCCGCTGGATAAATAGCAAGGAAGGAAACGGGAGCCCTTCGGTGACAAGGAAATGGAAGAGGCAGACGAGGCAGAGGACCGACGAAGAAGACGGCGAAGACGACGCAAACGTGGACGAGGAGTGGCCTGAGACAGCCGAGCAATGGCTGACCCTAACATCGATGCTCCAGCACCTGACGATCGAGCGTCAGCCACGAAATCATCGATTCGCCGTGAATCACAATCTTCGAACGACTCCAGTGTCAACGGCGTCGACGACAAGCCGGCAAGTATTAATAACGATCTGTTAGAGCATCGTACCGCCGTCGACGACGAAAGAATGGGAAGGCTGATCCTCGACGATCGTCGAAACTCTTCGAACGAAGATGCTCGCGGGGCCAGCGATCCTCCCGGCGAAAACAAGCCGCAGTTCGGTCGAGATAAAACGGGCAAGCCAACGGGCACGCCACAACTCGCTGATCGTTCGAAAAGTTCCGCCGCCGAGATCGACGATCCGAACGGTTCGATACAGGACGACGCGAGCAAGTTTTCGCCCCGTCAGAAGCGCCCGAGCTTCGCTCGAGCCGATAACGCGATACAGAAGAAGAAATCAGAGCTCGACGAGCAGTCGATCTCCTCTGGGGTCGTCTGTACACGCGCGGGCCCGAGTGAACGCAATTCGGGAAACACGAGTGACAGAAAGAAGAAGGACCAGGGTGATCTATCTACGCGAGTCGCAAGGAATCACGCGAATCCGGACGCTGATACGAGCGAGGGTTCTGCCTGGGGTTCGAGAAAGACTCAAGTAGAATTGCCTCGTAAAGTTGCCGATTCGCCGAGAAACCGTGCGACCGGATCGACCGTAAAGAGACACGAGGGTGCCGTGGAGAGGACAGCTCGATCACCACCTACCGCGGAGAGTCCTACCCGTGTCAGTGAACCTCGATCCTCGAACGACCCGACTTCTGTTCGCAATGCTAAGACCCGCGCCGGACAGCCGGAGTGCGAGAGGTGCGGGGAACCACACGTTTCTTACGAGAAAGCTTACGTGCATAAGTATTCCAGTTACCTGGACTGCGCAGGTTTGACTCGCGAGGAGAACCACGCGAATGGACGTGAATCGAAACACGAGACCCATGTCGCCGCGTTGTATCACAGCAGGTCGTTGCCGCGATTATCGGTGCACGACAGCGGTATCGCGTGTAGCGGAAACGAGCCAGCGATGGGCCAGACACCCAACACCAGACAATTGGTGACGGATCTGAAACAGTTGCACACGCTGAAACAGCACTACTATCCGGAGGGCGGTTGGGGATGGATCGTGCTGCTCGTAGGGATGATGGTGCAGGTCTTGTCTCACGGGATGCACGGGTCCAGCGGTGTCCTGCTGCAGCAGATGGCTGGGAAGTTCGGCCATCACGTGTACCTGGAATCAGGTTAGTTGGAGAGGCGATTCTGTAGACTTGCTTGGGCGGACGACAGCGTTATTGATGCGGACGCGTTCGAGTTATTGTAAGAATAACGTATGGTTATTATTAAAAGATTAATTAAGACAGTACAGAGGTGATAATTGAACGTTTATTGATTATTTTGTACGGGATAATGTGAAGAGGGGTGAAACGACTTGGGGATTAATGTAAAGATGACTGTTTGGTTAACGAGTTTGATATCTGGTTAAAAAGAAAGTGCTAGAATTTTGTAATTTTTGAACGGTGGTGTGTACACGTTCCTACAGTCAATTGAAATTAGTTATACACCACTTGGCCCGATGAAGCGATCGATAAGACGTTCCGATTACGGTGATGTCGGCTTTCCTCGGGTTTCAATTAGCATTCCGTATACGTTTAATGCTTACGATCGTCGTTGGATATAATTCAACCGCTACGATTCTCCGTAACAAAAATCAACGCATCATTATTTGACGCGTGAATAATCGTGTTTCGTTAAAAATAGCCGGCCAGTAATTGTAAGCTCAACTTACGCGCAAACTGAAACGACATTGTTTAATCAAAAATCAGTGCTAAATAAATTGCCCTTAAACGTTGCGGGCTATCGCCCGGCGATATTTATTGCCATTCCGATATTGACAGCAGTTTGCATTGAACATCCGCGCGCTGCTTCGCCCGTCCATAAAGTTTCCGTCCCTTTCGATACAATCGCGATGCACTACGAAACATCTCCAAGTGGAACGAGCAGAAAGTTTCACGATCGTGGGAATTGTTGGTGAAATTAAGGGGCGTCAGCTGCCTGGTCCACGTGAAACGCAGCCGAAACCGCGGATGCATCTTTCACCTCGTTGCCCGTCCGCGACAGTTTCGTTCGCGAGACAATTTTCACCGTTTCCGCGGCCGCGAGATGTGCAAAGCCTCGGGCGCAGTATATCGTGCTCTGGCAGACGTCCAAATGGCGCGAGTGTCTCCGAGTATTCTTACATCTGCCGTCCAATAAACGGGATATGAATCGCGCTAATTATACGCGACACCTTCCCGCCGCCTGTTTACTTCGATTCGCGGCTACGCGTGAAGAAAAGAACACGGCCGAACGACACTTGGCGAGTCCTCCTTCTTTGTCGTTTCTGGACTTTGAAAGCCTCGCAAGAGTTACTATTGCACGAACACCGGACGGTGCTTCCTTGATTTGGTTTTTTTTTTATAGTGAACACTACGTAATGAACCGTGGCCCTTCTTAATTTAAAGCAACGTGTAAGAAGAAATAAGGGGGGTATCCGGGTTTCACTCGAAATTTTGATCAGCCGTGACTCGGGTTAGGTTTGGAAGCTTAGTTAAAGACTGTGCCTGGTTGCGATTTAGGGAAATAACGCGATAAAATTGTAACAAGAATTTTTGTTAATTTAGTAAATTGCTGGGCAACGGTGTGGTTTTCTGTTAGGAATTTTTGTATTGGCATGCAGAAACCAGAATTTCGTAAATATACTTTGCGGGGTAAAAACGGTGCCTCGACGGAACCGGTGGAAAAGCTATGCAGGCTAGCTATGGGGCTGGGCGGTATAATAATCCTTAGAAAATATTCGCAGTTCGAAGGAGATGGCGCGTTGTCTCCATGGCGTTTCTCACACGTGGCCCAGTTATCTCCCGAAACGGAAGCGTTCGTTCATATCCTCTATACTTGTATTTTTAATACAATATTAAAAAGAAGTATCGATATAATTTTGATGCTCAAGGTTTTCGAATTACATTTGCGAGTCTCTGCGAAACAAGAATCATAAAACGCTTCAAAAAATTAGGGTCGTCAAACTATTCTTCCACTTCATATTGCATCGAATTATTATGTTAATGGGTAACGCAATAGTTGGCAGTGAAAACGTATCAACGAAAAACGAAATTTAAAGAACTTCCTGTCTTCCTGTTTCTCACAGAATTCAACTCCTAATAATCCGCCTTTGAACAATGGCAGCATATTTTCATCGAACTCGTTCGGCGACCGAAACCGCACCACAGACTCATAAAACGTCGAATAAAGACGGATTGGTCTCTCACTTTTACGTCATCCTCTGACACTCGATGTCAGTGAAACAATTTGTCGAATTTACCGTCCAAAACTGACGTCAGGGTAGAGACTTGACTCTGCTTCGGGTCGAGAAAGCGTTGTTCACAAGTTCGGGCACACGCAGGTATGCGAATACGAGACAATTATCTTTCCAGGTGATCCGAAACTTCGTTGCCCGTTCGTTGAACGCACGAAATCGATCGACCTAGAATAGAAATCGATTATTCGTTGGTACGATCAATGGAGAATGAATGGTCCGCACTACCGCTACTGCTAATACTACCAACACAAGTAGGAAGGGAAAAAATTTAACGTATGGTAAAAATTGTGTGTCAGCGAAGAGTATATAATCTACGCACAGCTGAACAGCTTGCGGCAGAATGATTTCACGAGCATTTTTCTCGGCTATCCTTCGACGATACGTGTATCTGTAGCGGCGGGCTTGTCCCTTTGTGCATTTGTAGTAGTGTGAAACGATATTCTCGCGGCGTCTACGTAGGTTTCTCTTTGATCGAATTTATGAAACGGAGGCTCATTTGTTTCAGAGAATATGAAACACAGGATGATTGATGATGCGAATTATGTAACGATTTGTACGATGCTTCCTATTTTCGGCCGTTTTGGCTGGTAACGCGACCTCCTTCATGTAAATAAGTGAATCCGGGCAATTGCAATTTTCAATTGGTACAAGGCACGCTCGAGAATTTCTGAAATTCGACGGTACATGAAAATTAACGATGTTAATTGTTATTATTCGCATTAACGATGTTAATGATGCTACAAGAAAGTCAAAAATAATTTGTTTCGTCGGTACAAATAATACTAAACGTAATAATAATAATGATATCGGTAATAATTATCCATTTTCCTTCTTCGATTATTTTACTTGATTAACTTCAAATGAAATTATGTCAACTGGGTCATTCATTTCGTTGAACGATAGATTCAATTCTATTCATAGCTGTATTAACTCGATATTATGATTCCATCATACCGAAGCCGTCGTAAACTTTCACGTCGAAAGAGCGATCACCACCTATGTGAGGTCTTAGTGAAGAGTCCATCGATCAAACCAAGCAGAGCAGAAATTTTGGATTCTCGATTCTGAAACCGATGCTTGTATAAATTCCAGATACAGAGACCGGTTGGTAAGAACCAGTAGCAAGTGCATAACGCATTAAAATGCACGACACGGGCTTCAACAAAGTTGTCGTGTTCCCAGCTGTGGTAATTATCACATACGACCACTTAAATAGAGACAAACGCTCTAGGTGGGCTGGACAATGACAAGAAAGAGTTGAACCTCGATTATATACTGGTTTACTGAATTTAATTCGTTCCTGATTTCTACGAATTCATTTCGAAACGTCCTTAACGGCATAGTTGAACGAAAGTAAACGATTATGATATTGCGAAACATATTTGCTTTTGTTAAAAGTTTTATCTAAATGATGAAACGTTCATCTTCCAGAACAGAGATAATATTACATTGCAGCAGAAAATTTTCAAATTTTTTAATCGATTAGTATCATTGGTACTTTTTTTATTTTTAAAGTGTCCCCTTCCGCTGGTTAATCATAAAACAGAATCGTCTTGAACAATGGTGGTGATATGAGAGTTTCGCTCAGACATAGTGTGATTGTGTTGTTTAGAAAGTTGGCTTTCGGGGAAATAACGTTTCTACGTCAGAGTAGGTGATTTTGAGTGGCTGGTTTTAGTTCAGAAGTGTCTGGGGATGAACGGTCTCGGGCTCAATTAGAGGAAAGTTTTAAACATTTTCGCGAGTATAGTGGAGCTTTGCACTAAACGCGCTCTGCTCCACGCGTTTAAACAACTTATAGACGAACAATTGGGAATCGCAAGCGTGCCGTTTCAGAACTCGAAAACACGAATAATTTTAAATAAATTGACGCCCCTCGTCACATACTGACGAAAGCACGATAAATTATTCAGATATTTTAATCTCAATCTGACCGGGCGAAATAAGGCGTCGATCGAGTCCTGTTACTAAAACCGTATCTTGTCAATGTGGAAACGCGTTTGCTCCCCAGACCTGACACAATCAAATGACCCTCCAATATACGAGCAACCATTGAAAATTTAATAAGAATCCCAGCTAACCAGAAATAAAAGTTCCATTGCATCAAAAATATCTACTTCTTCCTCAATTCCCATTCTCGTGCTTGGAGAAATTAAAAATATGTACGTTCACTGTCGCGATAGTATTCATAGCGAGTCCGAATAAGAACGAGTGCGGCACTCAAGCCTTTAGAAACGAAAGAACGGAGACAGAGAATGGTAGAAAGATAAAAGGAACGAAATAAAAATTGTCTAATTTGAAGACCGCCTCCTATGGGGAACATACGTAGCAGTTCTCCAATTTTTTACGCGATTCGTTCTTTTTCACTTTTGACGGTACAATTCCCGCTTGTTAAACAGGCGGGCCGTTTCGACGTTCAAACGCCTCTTGGGAAAGTTTTCGTTTGAGGCGAGGATTATTGTAACAGCGTAGATAAAGAAAGGTGGCCTTCGCTGGAGAAAAGAGTATTTCCGGTTAAGAGGATTCCAGTATCAGCGACGATAGAACCAAGCTCGTTCCGCGAGCGTTAAGAATCAGACGGGAATGCCTTGGATCTCTTGAATTCCACTCATTGCATCGCTCGCGAATTTTTGTTCGCCTCTCGGAAAGATTCGTCTCGCGGTATTGCTTTTGCGATGCAGTGGGCAAGCAGGTCTTGGTACAGAGTAAAGAATGCACGATAAATTTACAAATGGCCGTTTCCTTTTATCGCGAAGCGAATTCAGAAAAATTCGGACGACTTGGGGAAACAGAGATTCACGGAATGCTCGAACCACCTTTACAAATTGTTCCATTTTAATACAATTAACTCGTCGGTGGGGATAAATCGAGCTTCAAATTTTTCCTCTCCCAATTCTGAAGTGAAATAATTCTGAAGAGACGTTAATATCCAATATCGCAATGATCGTTCTTCGTCTCGTATTTTCTTCAGCAAATAAATGAACAAAGTCAACAGCTTCGAATAGAACCCCGATATGAGCCAAACGATGAAACGGGTCCTCGAATGGTCGAATTTATTTTCGTTTCAGGACGCTATCGCGACAGAAACGATTGCACCGTTTCATCCTCATTTACCTGGCTACGCCGCGACGACGATCCGTATCAGGTGTAGCGCGACGCCGTGAGTCTCAGCTGTACAAATTGACGGTGCTGAGACGGAAGTACTCCGACATGCGGTGCAATCGAGTTTCTCAAATGTGCACGCGTGAGGTCTTTTCAGCGCCGGCAGTCGCACGCGTGACAAAGCAGCGATGCGTGAGCACTGTTCACGCTGTAAATTGGCCGCCATAAAGTAATGGGAGATACGGGCAGTGCAAAAATACCGGGGACGGATCGCTTGAGAATCGAGGCTGCGAGGAACGGCGTGAAACGGCGTCGTTGGAAGAAAAAAGAACGGAGGGTAGATTTATCGAAGAACCAGCGCGATGATTACGAGAAACTCGCTACGCGAACCTGGGGGAGAAAACGTTTCGGATCCTCGAAACACGAAACGACATTGCGTTCATTCGACTTTACTTGAAAACGGAGAAAATGTCGGCAATATTCGAGAACGAGACGATGGTGCAACTATTTTGCTATTTATGCTGGCCTGTGCGTACTTTAAATATTTATCAAACGAATATTTCGTATTCCTGGAGGAGTAGATTGTACTGTTTGTTATTACAATCCACCGAGGAAGTAATTCTTTTCTATTACGATGTTAATCAGTTTGGCAAATGTTGTCAAAAAAATTAGTAGTGATTGCATGTTAGTATCAAACGCGTTGCCGGTACTTCGAAGATACAGCGTAACGATCGAGAAACATTTTTCAAGAAATCATGAACCGACGTCCAGAAATAAAGTTCCATGGGGGCGGAGGGGGGACCGTAAAAAGATCCACGGGGTTTCTACGTGTCACACGAGACGTACTGTCCAGATGCATTCACTTCCAAAATGCATTCATAAATCCTTCAAATTTCGACGAACGAAACGACTTGCAGGCTGTCCGCGAATTCTTCTTTCCTCAGACATAACACTTGCCCGAGAGCTCCGCCGTCACTTCGTTCGACAAATTTACATCGCTTGCTATTTTCTTTTCCCTCGCAGCACTCGTAAAGTGCCGTGAAAGTGAGTATGTTTAACAGCAATTACGTTTAATGACGCCCCGGATCTAATGGCGAGCGCGGCTGCAGCTGCGACTTTTGCCGTGTAATGAATTTTAAAATAATCACAATTGCGCTCGACGACTTCTGATCGCGTTCGCGGCGCAATAACCGCGCTCGGGATCGTTAAATATATTGTGACATATTTCATATTGAAGTTCTCGGTACGAAAACGACTGCGACTGTTCGACCTTTGAAAAAATAATAACGAAGAGAAGCGCAGATCTTAATTAAAACGATGTTTAAAACATCATCGAGATCTCAAAAAAAAATTTCCATCGCCACAGCATTGGAGTTTATTCTTGAACGTACCTGCACAGGGATCGCGCGGATGTACGTGGAACGAGAATAAAATTGGACGAGAATTGAACCGAAAGGGATGCTCAGGAGTCATCGACGTTGTTCGAAGCTCGTGCATCACCGTGCCGCTCGTGTTCATTTTTAAACGCTATAAAAATCACCGTTCGCCCCCATGACAAACAGAATCCTTATTCTCTTTGACAGTTATACTTTTTCCCGTGGTCGTGGCCAATTTACGTTCGCCGGCTATAACGGCCTTCGCGGCCAGTAAATAATTTTTAATATACTCTTCCACGCCTAGCATATTATATCCACCCTCCCGGGTATAGTTAAGTTCATTTCGGTGAAATACTGGAATTTCCCTCTCGATGCGCCCAGGTGCTCGTACCTTTAAATAAATTGAAACACATTACGAAGATTACCGGCGGTCCCCGTGTATTATTTCCGTTTACGTTCGTTATTTCCAACTGCGCGCTTAGGATGCTTATCCCGAGGCGTTGAAGCAGCCCGCTGTTAATATTACTCGGTGTATTAACAAAGCAATTCTCTTTTTCCCCTTCTGTTCGTTGTACTATATTTTCGAACAGTTCCAAACGCATCTGCGATTAAAACAATAAAACATCGTACCATTGTTCTGGCAATTTCATACAGCGAGAAGTAAAACTTAATGATATAAATTGGATGTGACGAAAATTCACGGGGGATAAAATGTGGGCCCGATTTTGTATGTACCGACGACTCGATTCACGTCATCGACGCGTTCCGAAGCGTTCGACGCATCTCAGAATAGAAATTTGTTCTTTCACGGGGTTAATCCCAACGAGAGTATCAAGCACGCTCTTAAAGTGAAAGATTTAGTGGCAGAGTTAAGAACCAATCCCGTGTCGGGTGATACAGTTACAAGTTAATAGCCGCTTGTACAGCTGATCCAGATCTCGAGTCCAGACGATACGACCTGCTCCTTCCAGCAGTGCTCCGCGGTTTCGTTACGTCGGCCGAACGAAAGTGAACTCGAGTTTCGGTACGAATCTCAAGTTATAAATGGACCAGAACAGATAGTACTGGAAAATAAAATTGCGATTTGTTTCAGACAGATATCTATGGGGAGTCTCGTGGGAAATTCGAAGAGACATTTATAGCTACAAGTTTGCTAGACCAAACAGTGAATTAAATATTGCGGCTGCCACTGAAATTAGTCTCGCGCTTCCATGGAAAAATATTTCGGTCTTCGAAAATGTGATTTGGCACTGAAACCAGTTAGAAACTAGTTGAAGCTAGTCAAATACCACTATGATAAAAAGAATAAAAATAACAAGCGTTATTTTAGTGTAACAGTATTCGATTGAACGTCACTGCACACACGGAAATATTAATTATTGAAATCCCATTGATCAAAATCTCGCTTAGCGATCATTACATCACAGACTACACAAGTTTTATTTGTTTCAACGTGTAAACATACAAACATATATAAAATAGTCTCGCGTAATATAATATTTGCTCATCAAAAAAAAAGTGTACTAATGTTTTCCAGAAATTTCTTCTCCCTGGGTCATATATCACGCAACAGATCAGTGTCTTCGATCCGATCAAGGTGGACGCTTGTACCCTCCGCACTCTCCCTTCGGCCACTTCGTCATAAAATGTACATAACACCAACAGCTTCTGCCAAAAGCAATGCATCGTTCCCTAACAGGGGTGGTAAGAACAGGGGCAAAAAGTTCTGGGTGCTACTTCCTGGAAGGAAAGATATTCGACGTAGAAAAAAATAAAAAGGGGAAAGGGTCGTTTTCGTGGCCGTCATTCGCAGAGATCATAACTGTTCTTATCTACGCGAACGCTCAATCAGACTCAGCACGGTATACGTGGCGCGTAAATGCGACGAGACGTTTTCGAGTCATTGCTTTCACGAAAGATTCCAACGCCCTTCATGGAATGGACGAGTTGTGTCTGGAAGTTTCCTTCTGTGAAAAACCGGTCGTCTCGTGGAAATCGCGACTCGAGTCAACAGAGTTTTTCCTTGTAGAAAATCGACCCTGTCTTGTAGGCAGAACAACAAACGTGGATCTATGCGAAGGATTTTTTTTAACATACACATATGTTTGGGCTTAAAAATTATCGTTCTCCAGTTTTGTATATAAAACAGTATTAAATGTGCAATAAAGCTTGGAAAATTTTCCGTCCCAAAATATTGCGATGGAGATTTGAAATATCGGAGGCAGAATATTTGCAGTAACGGGCAAAATAGTTAAAAGGGTTACAGCAAACGCTGAAATTGATTTGATAATATTCTAAACGTACAATCAAATGTATTGTCTAATTAGTGCTGAATCGTATCTAACAGTAGAAATTGTCCCAGTTTGGGATGAAATGTTTGTTCCGCAAGCTTACCTGGTTCGGATAAACCGAGATGTAAAAATCAAACATGGGAGACCTTCTTTATCGGTTCTAGAAGCTTGCAAGCTCAGTATTCGGCGGTGTAGGGTTGTAACTAAATACGTACCTACGCGTGGTATTGTATCAACATCCCCTTGAAATAAACCCCCCTGTATTTTTCTGAATTTGAGTACCATTGTGTAAATACTATTATTACAATTACGATTATTAATCTGTGATTATTAAACTCTACAAATATTGCTGAATCGTGAATTCGTCTTTCAAAGGAGAATGTCTGTCCACGGTCTAAGTATCCAATAACGTAGCGCAGAGTCATCCCTTAATGCAACATCGTCTACCATCGCAGACATATCAGTAATGTCGAAACAAAAGCAACTTAATGTCAGAACGAAGGCTGTACAAATAGCTCCGTATAAATCGTCGGAGAGCTTTCTTCGACAGATAACAAACGCAAACACTCGGATAATATTCCTAGCTACCCCATAGGGAATCACGATCATCATTCTCTGACTTCTTTATGCGAACGTGAACCCTAGTATCTAAATAAGATATTTTATATGATATTCTATACAACATTCTGTACATCTTCTATACTTTGTATAATTTTCCCTGGTGCGTGAGACAGTTTGCATGGAAACAGACCGAAAATATGGCATTAGGAAAATTTCAATTTATTGAGACTGCTCCCAGGGGATAGGGACTCCTGCCAATCTATGTTAGTGATGTCCATCAATTCTCAGGAATCATTGTACCTCCTGTTCTCTTTCTTCCTTTCCTCTTCTTCTCGCCAGCTGACGACGCTGTTTTCTACTCTTTCTTCTTCGAACTGGTTTCATCTCGTCAACGATGGACACTTGTTTTCGATTGCACGAAGACGGAAAACGTATGAACCCCCTGCGAGACGAATCTCATCCTATTTCTTGTACTAGATTGTTGGTCGAACTATTATGAACATAGTTAAACAGAGTTTCATTAAATAATTTCCTAAAAATATATACGTATATGGAACTGCTTAGTATCGAAATTTCCAGCAAAAGAATATATGTCAATCGTGGAACGAAATAAATTAATGATATCCTCTCCAAACACAATTAAACTTGAGGCCCGCATTAGAGAATATTCGATTCGAAGCTTTTTCTAATTCAAACGTGGAACGTCTAAAGTAAATTAATACATAGTTTCTGTTCATTGCCAACGCAGGACAGACTCGACATATGAATTTATTGTTTCGCCAATTTCATGAAACCTGGTCGTTGCGACTTCTTCAATTATTATATACATTACATAAATCAATTGTCGGCCCACCGACCGTAACAGTAGATCGCTATTAATACTATCTACTCGACTAATTCAAGGGGATTGGTTAGACGAAGTGGAAGAGCGACTTAGTAACTAAGGCCGTTTGTCCGGAGCAACGACTACTCGGAGCAATTTAGGTACCAATATTTCCGGTATTTCCTGCTTTATTGTTGCTGACGCGACATGATCCAAATGTCTATTGTAAGTACAAAAATCTTGTAAGCTGGCTTCAGTTAAATAAACTATAAGAGAACAGCTTATTTCACCAATGTCTAGAACTTTCTCTACTCATTTCAAGGATTCAACTGTGGTCAAGATATATATATGTACGAATATTACTTTCGTTTGAAAGATATGGTATTATTTCTTTGTTACGTAAATGAGAGACACAGTATTGTCTCTGCCCCTCCCCCTTTCTAGTCGAGTAAGTTTCGTTTTTATTCGCCTTGAGCGTTCGAAAGTGTTCTCGGCCTCGATCTTGGTGCACGTTTAAATTAAAAGAAGGGGTAAGAACGGAACGACAAAGTGGTGGTGCGTGGCGATTAATCATTGAACGGCGTAACGAAACGGCACTTAAAGAAGACATGACAGCTTTGTAAGGGTAGCGGATCTCACGTGCGAGATTTATATCACCTGACAAATTCGACAGCTGCAACCTCGGGACTACGATTAAAATAGGATTGAACAGTGACACCGGGTTTACGATACGATACACTGAGTTTCTACGTGATTCAATGGGATATTTGTGCGCCCCTTCAAGTGAATTTAATTCCATAAGCATTTGAAGCCACGTCGAACGATCCAATTCGCTCGGCACGACTTGTAAATCCCGAATTTAATATTTCCGGAATCGTTGAACCAGCAACTTAAATTGGAGTTACATTTCGTCGTTAGCGATTCGGTTCTCTTTACTCTCTGCGATATTCATTCTCAATGCGAAGAAGTATTGATTTATTTTGTTCTTATTAGTGGTATCTTCGAACAACCGATAAGTAAATGAAAGAATAATTCGCGACGAATAATTGTTGAATTTAAAGCGATCGTAAGTCAGCATAAGAATTCCGCGTGGCATTAGAAAACAAACGTCGTGCTTCTATGCAAAATTTGTCTACCTTCGTGTACGATAGAAAATATAGGTTTCTGCGCTGATGTATGCACGGTGTGGTTGATTTATGTCTGACGTACACTTTTGAATTCGGCCGACTATTTGAAAGCTCCTCGCACGTCGCTTTTTCGAGAAGGTTTACGACAACCCTAAACCCTTGTTTGCATAATGTTTGACGGCAGGACGGTCTTTTTTCTTAAATTCCATGCACGAACGCCACGATCGATAAATTGAATTTCGATGTCATTTCGTAACTCTATAACATTCACGATGCAAAGCATAAATCGTGTCGAACTTAATTTATTCCCAGGCCACGAGATGTTCCACGCGTCGATAGGCTCTTATAATTGACATATTTAAAGCAATCAATTATTACAGCGAAGTTGATGCTCAGAATCGTTTAAGCCTGCCATTCATCGCCGGTCTATTAAAATTTTCAACTTTTATCCCCCTCGAGAAACAGGTTCCGTTGCCAATATGTAACTTCTTCTTCTCCACTTTTTCAGCAAACCAACGATGGCAGTTCGTTTAAAAAAAAAAATCTAAGTATCATTTTTCTTGCAATCAACATTCTTTCGTGATCGATTTCTTCCGCCGCGTCGTGGTTAATTTACAGCGTGGTTTGCTAATTACAAGATGGTACAATGACGATAACGAATCGTCCGTGCTGGAACACTATATGCAAATTATTCCAAAGTAAAGGGACGAAGGGCGACATCGGTGTTGTATCGTCGACACGACAGTGATACATTAAATGACGATAAATTACGCCTGAAACTTGTAATCCAGCAATTATTTATGCACACGCGTCTTCTTCTTTCTTTTTTTTTTTTTTTCAAAGCCCGTTCGAGTTTTCCCGTTGACACTGATTTATTGTCAACCGAGAGATCGTTTAAACCATTTTATCGATTTGTTAAACGGCGCGGAAGCATTTGCCGTGGAGTTTAATTCAATTCCTGATTGAGATTTACAGTTTCGATGCGCATCGGCCATTCACGGTGATTAAAGTGAGCTCTGGACTTGCACTTTTATTCGGCGGTCTATTAATGGCATCGATGACGCACAATTTATTACGAGCTTGTAACAAATTTGTATCCAATAAGCAGAATATAGAAATCAATAGAACTGATTGCGATACATATATTCCCCGTTTAATTATGCTTAAATCTATTTTGACGGCTTTTTCCACTTAATTCTTCCCCCGTTTAACATTTTTTTTTTTTTATTACCTCCAACGAAACTGTATTTCATCGCAACAAATGCACGAACAACTTTTACGGTCAATTCGCGTGTTCGCAGAATTGTCGATTAAAAACACAAGCTCGCCGCGTGTATATGCTTAAACCTTGCCACCCTTTTGTCAAAGCTGCCTGCGAAGGTGTAATTACGAACTTTCCTCCCAGAAGCATCATAAACATCGAACGACCCCACTCAAGCCTTCAGGTGAAAACCGATAAGCTTGACCGTGAGTACGCTGGAACCGAACACAATTAAGCTCGACCGACCACAGGTCTGAACGCAAACGACACGGTTATAAAAGCACGTGGCGAGTCCAGAAAACCAGGGGATTGGCTCATTGGTTTCCCCTACGCAAGCCCAGCTTGCGGCGGTACTCTTCTCTGAACCACCTAACCGAATCCAGTCCGCGCTCGACAACGCGCACCACGTCTGGTGTGTCGTGACCATTTCTACTGAAATTTACCGATTCCCGTCACGGAAGCGTCAGACGAGTTCTGATCGAGGGACGGGAGAAAAAGTGGACGGGGCTCGATTCGACGAAACAGGTAGCTGCGCGAGTCAAACAGTGCACGTGGATTGAAGTGTTGGCGGTAGTTTGAAACACAGGGGTTTAGAAAATACTGTCGTCGTCGTTTCGCGACTTTCTTTTAGCCCCCTTTTCTTGATCGAAGCTGATAGCAGTGACGCTGTAATTTTCAGAAAGGTTTTATAATTAAGCAATGAAAGGTCGGTTAGGCTTGGAGAATAATTGCGAGTTATTTGTTTGAGGGGTAATAAAATTTTATTTATGTGGTGAAATTATTTACTTAAAAATGCGAAATAAGTATATCGCGACGAGAATGAATAATTTTCCAATTCGGTTCAAACTACTTTTGTTCCCTACTCCATTTGACCAAGTGAAAATAACGTAAAGACATTGTAATAAATTTCGTCCAAGAATCATCCGGCATCGAGCACAAAATACGAGCAGGAAGGTGAATAATCGCTTAAAGTTTTCGGAATCGTCACGTACCCGCAAATCATTCGCACTCGATATATCACGGTTTTATATTGAATTTTCCCTGGGTGAAATATTCACGAACTTTTACTTTCGCCCGCTGATATGTTATCGCTCGACTCAATTACAGTAGACGGGAGATATGTTTACACATTCATCCCTTTACTTAATTCACCCTCGTATTCTTTCCTCGTGTTTGTGGAGCTTTTAGTGAAATTCAACGAGTCTGTCTAGTTGTGACCCCGATACATTTTTGCCTTGAACATACAAGTTAAATATCTCAGCTTCGCCTCCAAGTTATGTTGATAGTCTGCGTCATAAACTATACTCTTTCATGTTTAAAACACCGAAGTAAGAATACTCGAAAGGAAAATCAGCTAATTGACTACATTGTTACACGGTGGAATAAAATTTTATTTATTTTCGAGCAAACTAAAATTGTGGAATAAATTTGTTTAGATTTTCTTTTAATATAGTATTTGACATTATTCTTTTAGTTTCTATTTTACTGTATTTATATATGAATGGGGACACGTGAAATATGTAATGACAGGCAATACTACCTCTGCTCAGGTGTGTTTCATTTAAGCACTCGGAAAATATCAGCCTGCGAGGGAAACATTAGTACCGAATTCAGTTTTGTTTTGAAGTGGAACCTTCGACCCGGTTTAAAGGAAGTCGTGCCGTGAAAGTTTCAAAGTAAAAGAATAGAAAAGACACTCGACCAGCTAACTTTATCTACGCGGCTACCTTCCATCTGCTAGAAGGTATGGAATTTAATCTCCGACGTGACCGGAATAAAGTTTCAAACATATTTCCGAGTTAATACAGATATCGTGGTCAAGCTTGAGAATTCCATCGAAGAATCGGGACCATACGGGTTTAAAAAATTCTGCCAATACAATCTATGTAAACTCTTCAACACTTTCGGTCCTCTTGACTTTGTGTTTCAGAGTATTAAGATGCTCGAGTTTATATTCAAAGTTATATATTTTATATATCATTTAGCATAAAAGCATAAAATACTGTGAAACAGGTCAATAAAAACATCAAGACATCATGCTTTATCTCTAAGACCAAACAACCTTTATCGTGCGACAACCTTTTCGAAAATACGCAGTCACGCTCGCAGAAACATGTAGATCTGAATAATCAACGACGACGATAGTACTTAACTAAACTTAAAGGACAGGAGACAGTGAGAATGGATAGTGCAACTCGATGGAAATAGCTAATGGGATGAAGAGTGAAAACGGTAACGAGGGGGCTATCGTTCTCAGTCCCGCATGCGAGGACAGCGGGATAGCAACTTCCGGTGAGCTAGGTGAACACTCGTTTTCGGAAGGGGGCGAAGGAATCGTTTGTCTACAAGGACCAGCAAGCCCTAAAGCAATAGAAGATGAAAATCGAGATCCTAGGTCGGACCTTGTGTGCACGCTTTATACTATTCTTCGTTTGACAATTATTATTTGCCCTTAAACGTTACATTTCTCTTGTGATCTCGCCAGTATAGTTGTTCTCAATCTTGATTTAAATTAGATTACATTAAATTAATTTAAATTTCCAGTACAATTTCTTTTGAATAATAATTCGAATGGGGAATCGTCGAATGCTTTCGCATCGCAATTATTTTTTCGCACGCTACAGATACATCGCACAATGTACGATAAAACAGCATTACTATCCCGAAAGTGGTTGGGGCTGGGTGATCATAGTAACCGGCGTTATGGTGCAAATTCTCGCCACGGGGATTCACGGGGCTGTCGGAGCATGGTTGCTGTTGGAAGGGACAAAACGATATCGTCAACCCGTTTTCAACGTAGGTACGATATACGTGGATCAGCCATACCATTTTCTAATTTCAATATTTGACTTTGTGCCCGGGAACCCATATGCTTCACCGCTTAATAAAGTATGCACGCGCGAATATGATATGCAACACTTTAAAACTTTCGACACTCGAGTATTAATTTCAACATGGAGCACATCTATTTCCATGCGAGCAGATTATTTTAATTGCGACCATATTTCATAATTAATTCTCCGTATTCTACAGTCATCACTTCAATTTTCGTACGGAGTCAAAGCATTTCAAATTGCATTTGTTGATTTCTTTGTCGCGGTAGAGAATGCTTAAGGAAATAATAATAATAGTCGGCTAAAAGAACACAACGCGAACGCGAATGACTATTACGAATATAATAATAAAATTACGCCCTTGTAAATGTTAACGAACCCAAAAATAAGCACCAGGATATTTCACCTAAAGCACCAAGGTGACGAAAATCGATGAGCACAATGCATTACAAATATTCTATTGCACGGTGCACGATGTTACAGCAGATGAGTTATTACGAATTCTGCATAAGCCATCCACGGTCCACATTTCAAGTTCCGGCAATCACCGTCTGTCCTAAATCGTCGCACGTTTCAAAGTCATCACCTCGCGCGCTCTGCATTTAGGCATCGACTTATCACATCGAAACGTATCACGGGAATACAAATCCGACCAATATTTCTCCGCGGGCCGTGCGTGTTCACGGTCGAGATTTTAAAATTGATCACGAGCAACCAACGCGAGGCGAACGGAACTCACGAAGTTGAACTCCAAGGCGGACCTTGGCGACCGTAGGAAAGTTCGGAGTGTGCATCGTTTGAATATTTCATGCGGCAAAGAGAAAAGGAATGCCATCGCCCGAGCGGTGGTCCTGAACGCGAGACGATAACTATAACCATTTTCGAATATCCGTTCCAGGCATTGTTAAGTTAAAAGTTCGCGCCGTCCCGTTATTATTACTCACGAACAGTACCGAAAATTTCTACCCACGCTGGCCTCGTTGTCCTTGCCGTTGTCCTGTCGCAAAGGCAATTTGCGATCACCCGACCTGACATATCTCTTCGCTCATACTCTCCGCCACCGTCTCGCGTTTGTTCTTTTGATCCTTCTGTAGTACTCCGCCACGAGTAGCTAACGAGCGCCACTTTCCCTTCTTGTTCATCGTTTCCCACCGCCACTGTCCAGAAAGGGTGTACGTTTCAACCATAATTTGCATTTGTAAAAGTTCCGGGATTTTTCTAAACGACAATGAAAGGAAAAGAAATAAAAACAGGAATGAGTTTCTTGTGTGCGTAGCTTAGCTTGGTGCTGCTCTGAACGATAGCAAACGAGATTTAAATGAGCAAACAAGCGTCACATTTGTAACAAAGGATCTCGGCAAATTAGCAATTGTCACGCATTCAGTCGCAATTTCGATTTCTTATTTATCTCGGGAGCGTGTGTTACATTAGGGCAGAAAAATCCGACGAAAGCCCGGGGCTATATGGAGGGACGAATAACCACGACGCAAGCCTTTGATTGTACGACTCATAGTTGGCTGGAGCCTTTTCGGAACTGTCGAGTTTCCCACTTGGATAGAGTAGTTGTGAAAGCGAGCTCTAGATCCTCCGGGCCATTGACCTGCCCTTTCGCCTATTCACTCTCGCTCTCGTTCGTTTCCCGGCTTCAAGAAGTGCGAGATTCAAGGATGAAGGCGGTAGCTAGACGCCTGGCAGATTCTCGATAGGAAACCCCGACTCAGCCTGACGACAAGGGTGAAAAGGAACCGCAAGAGAGAGAGAGAAACGATGTACAGAGTGTTCCATGTAACTGGAAACGTTGGAATATCTCACGAGAGATTAAAGTGATACAACAAAAATGAAGGAAGGACATTAAGTAGCGTAAAGATTCTTGCTCCTAAGATTCCTTCGAACTTTCGTACAGTTTATTCAAACAACGACCGAAATCTTTGGCAGCGGACAGCTTGAAAAAACGAACCCGCTGTTAATCGGAATTTCGCGATTTCCATTAAATGAAAATAATTCGGGTAAGCGCCAGCTCAATTTTTCCGTGCAAACTGCATCACGGTCGTTCAATGCGACGCGTATGATTAATTACCGCACCTTTTATCCCCCCGAATTCTCTTTGTCTCCGACTATCCGTCGCAGTATCTCTGACAAAGCGCATTCTCCGGCCGGCTTGATCGATGAGCCTACTTATCATCCGCGACATTGATCGCGCTGGGAAACCGTGGTAATTAATTAAACGGTCGAGCACCGAACCGTTAATCGCTGAGCCTACTCGTCGCGAGTGTAATTAAAACGATCTTAACCCCGATAGAAAGGGAATTTCTGACTCGGCAAGGTAGCGGGCATTTAATAGGCGGTCTTAAGGAGACCGATCGATCGCGGCGAGAGAAAACGTGTAAGCGGGGAAGAAATATGACCGAGGCTGTTGGTCGCGATCGTTTAAGAGGGCCACGCGAAGCAACGATAGACTTGTCGGTGGTTGTTTCTCGCGACGATATCGATTTGTCATCTTGATCCCCCGACACTTAACGATGATCCCGTTCGGCAACGGCGGCGAACGAAGCGGAAACGCCGCGTGGATGTCGCGGAAAAGGTGTCGCGATTTGGTTCTAATTGAGGGAAACCCTGGGATCGCGAAGCCTCTCTGTTATGTATGCAAACTACGCGGGCGATATATGGCTAAGGGAAATTGAACGTTGAACAGAGAAGCCCGGGACTGGAGCGACACGTGAAACGCATAAATCGTCCATCGAACGATTGCTAATGAAGTGTGGGAGAATTTTAATAGAAATTAAGGGAATCGCGCGGAGTGTTTTTCCCGAGATTGCGACGGTTGAGCCAATATTATCTTGCTTGCCCTCGAGAGTATGCACATGTTAATACATTGAGGATATTTTAGAATATTCTTTGACACCGTTAGATTTATTCGAGTAGCATTAATATATTTTGGACGAATATTTTACGCTCCGTTTTTATATAATTCTGGGCCGAGATGGACGCATACAGTAAGGCCTCCTAAGGGTCCTAAGAATATACTTCAGTAAATTTCAATATCTCGATAGCGTCTCATCAACCGTCTCATCAATCAATGGAAGACGGCTCTTCGGGGGTAATCTGCCAATCAGTACGAAAAAGGAATAGAGTTGAAAGCGGTGGACTCCATCGATCAATTTGCAGTGGTGGATGCTGAATGTTTTTTTTTACCTCAACTGAATGAAATATAAAGTCGGGGCTTCTTTTATCGAGGGGACGAATATAGGAGGGAAATAAAAAATTCAAATGAGATATAGAAAGAGAATGGTGATATGATAAGCCCGATACGAAATGGACCAAAATATGCTAAACGAAACAGAAAGCAGGCGCCAGTTAAACGTTGCCGCTGACGGGAACACGAAAATTTTCGGCAAGTTTTCTGCGTCATGTGAAGATTCTTATTTGTGGAGGGTCCACCGCCTTATTCATTCGACCCTGACGATAGACGGAAAATGAACGTCGTACACTTCATTCATGATTCGTCGAATGATAACAATCTGCGTTGTTAAAAAACAGCGAAACTACTTTAATAAAAATATAAGTATCTTCACCAGCAATAAGATATTATCTATTACAAAGATTCTTGTTCAGCTGGAAGAGTCATTGAAACCTTTTTTACTTAGATCCAAACTTTTCAATCCATCCACAATAAGTCTAGTCAAATCGATACAGGCACAACTACACAAACGCTGAACGAACTTCGACAAGTTGAAAACATCGTTTACTGCTTATCGTCCCTTTATCGAACAGCAAGTCGAGCATGCAACACCGACCGATCTGAAAGCGATTAAAAAAAGTTTTCTTATTTTATAGGATGGCTGGGAGCAATGTCGACAGGGGTGGCTCTGCTGGTTTCGCCAGTAACAATAGCCTTTTGTCGGAGAAAAAGTACCAGACTAGCCGCGGTTTTGGGCGGCCTGGTTACGGCGCTTGGTTGCCTTTTCACTTCTTTCGCCACCCAGTTTCACCAGTTGTTCTTCAGCTACGGCACTGTCGTCGGTAAGCCAGTAGCAAAAATATAGTCACGGCGGATTGCAACATTTTTCTTCCCATCCGTTCCCTTCCCTAATAAAGAGATCGCGGGATGCTAAAGAATTGTAAAAAATATATAGATATTATTATCCTTTCAGTCGATCGACCATTATTTCGATTTTTCTTCGAGCAATCATTCTCAGCCAGTCCTTTTTCATCCTTTTAATCCTAAAAGCTTGAAAACGAGCGACACCCCTGAATCAAACTAATGGCAGATTACTTCACGAGGAAAATATCGGGGGATTAGGGCAGTGAGAAGTTCATGAACTGTGATTAACTACTTTATACAGGTATAGGGGTTGGCATTACAAGAGACTGCAGCACCCTAATGGTGGCGCAATACTTTAAGAGACGACGGGAGCTGGTTGAAATTTTCATTGTGTCCGGAAGTGGCCTTGGTATTGCCGTTATGTCGGCTTTCATAAAGGGGATGATCAGGTGATGCGGCCAGAAATTCTTATCTTCGTTATCTATATCCGGCATGTTTAACTGTTAGTTTGTATTCAATTGAAAGGAACTTCGAGGGACTGTATAAAAATTTGGCATTCTATTTTCAGTAAAATTGGCTGGCGTTTGGGTCTTCAGGCAGTGACAGGCGTAATTTTCCTCACTTTCATCTTGGGTACGTTCTATCGTAGCGCATCTCTGTATCATCCGCAACGTAGGGCAATACTGCATCTGAAGAATCAGAAACGCAAGATCAAAGACAAGAACAAGACGGATGACAGGCCGCCGTTCTTCGACTTCAGCACGCTGAAGAGCAAAACCGTAAGAATACTGCTGGTGTCCACCGGAATATCTGCATTCGGGATCAACACTCCAATATTTTACCTGGTAATATTCCTATCGACGCAATTTTAAAATCAACCCTTCAACGGAAAATCAGCAATTCTCCACATAGTCGCGTTACAAATCGTCATAATTCCGTACTGAATATAATACAATTACAGTGTTGTTTAATTTCCTGCTGTTAACATTATTCTGTACTATAATTAATCGGTATTATTCTCGAATATAATGGATAATATTTCAAATAATTCCATCGAGCGTCAGTGGACTTACGGATTTTGCCATTTCTTTTGAAACTGTTATTCTGAAACAAGTCATTTGAAACTTGTTACTTCAACCCAGGCGCATCAGGTCGAAGAAGAAGGTCTCGGGGACACAGTGGTACTGCTTCAGGCTTATCTGGGCCTGGCCTGGACCCTCGGTTGCGTGGCCTTTGGTCTGTTGGTCGTGCATCGCAGCGTCGAATGCAGAATAGCGCGACAGTATCTCACGCAAGCAGCTGTATTCGTATGCGGCCTGTGCATCCTGGCCCTCACTGCCGTCCAAGGAAATTATCACGGATATGTGTTGTTCGCCTGGATTTACGGTAAGGAATTCTTGTAAGCGTAGCAGCGAAAGTTGCTCCTTTATAAAAGTTATTATACGTTCACCGTACTTAAAAATGATAAAGTTTCTTGAAATAAATTCTTCGTTACCCGAACAATGTGTAATGAGCTGGTTTCATTCAGTTCGCAAATTGAATTATATAATCGTACCCTGCAGGCATTTTCTGCGGCGGCTACCATTACAGCCTGAAAATGTACACGTACGAACGAGTCAGGGCCAGGAATTTCGCAAGGACGTGGGGATTCGTGCAATGTTCCCAGGCCATACCGATTGCAATTGGAGTCCCGATTTCAGGCAAGCAAGATTGAACAAATATTCACGCTGATAATGCCGAATTCGCTCGCTTGAAACCCGCGAGGAAAATCAACGAAACAATTGCACCGATGTAAAACTAATTAAGAAGTACCTCGACATATTTTTGTTCCATTTTTAGGGTACATGAACGTCGGTTGCGGTGGAAAGGCAGGCTACTATTTCAGCTCGACCTGCGTTTTGGTCGGCAGCTTCACTCTCTTCTTCATTGATCTTCACAGAAGAAACATATCGAGGCACAAGCATACCAGGTCTAACGGGACCAAGCATCTGTGCGTCTCGGACAATTGTCCTCAACGTAGGAAATTGTCGTTCAGTCAGGAGCCTGATAACGATGGTCCGCACGTGGCCACTGCTGGAGCTGCTGCCGCTGCTCTTGTGCTTGGTACTGATATTGTACCCGCTCCAGGTAAACCTTTTAATAATTTCCTAAATGTAATTTCGGAAATACGTTGAATATTCATTTAAAACGTCCCCTCGACTGTTAATAGATTTATAAAAAGTAAGATTCCAACGAGACGATAAATTAACTCCGCTACGTTGCAGGTGAGATGATCGACGGTCTTGCGCCGGAGAAGCCAGAGCTGACGTGCATTTCCGAGGAGGGAATCGCGGACATGGACCTGCCCGACAACGTTCTCGAGGATCTCGACTACATAGGCGACTGCATAACCTCGTGCAACAAGGTCGAGAACTATCTCATGCTGTCGGAGTTCGAAAATAATCTGATCGCGGAGATGCCGATCATTACAGATCGTCGAGGTCGAAGGTGGTCCCTGGCACGCTCGAAGGGTGGCCAATCGAACCTTGACCGACCGGCAGGACCCCAATCGGCTGGCGAAGAGACCGATTCGAAGCCTAAATGGCACGTGACAAATGTGCCTCCTAATAACAGGGTGATCACAGTGATCGACGAAGCAAGCACGTAATTCGAACATGCGGATTGCTACGAACAGACGGACCTAAGGGGCTGTTATATATACTCACAGACGGTGTTTATGGGTGAGACCGAGAATCTCGTATAGATGGATATTACAATTGCTTGTCTGCAATCTGTATTGTAATATCTTGTACATATTGAACTTGGGTTCTTGCATTGATTTGACGATACAAACGGAATTATGCCTGCCAATTTTGCTGTTAGGGAGCGGACGTTGCGCAATGGTGCAAACGATAGTTTACGAACTTCGTACAAGCCGAACGTTCAACAAGTGATTCATTAATTGCAATAGTACAAAACAGGAAGATATCGTAGTATAATTTTGTTCGAGGGGCTTCTTCGCATTTAACTGTGCTCCCCCCTTCCCCCACCTTCAATTTTCTGCCTCGTTTGTTCCTCGTTGCTTTAAGATACCGTTAGGGATTGTCTTAGAGATAGTTTGCGAATAGTGGCACACCAATCTGGAGAACGTCGAATACTCCCGAATGGGGTATGCATGAATTTCCAGTAAGGGTCACTTAATTCGCGGTGCAATTAAGGACAATAACGTCGGCTTTCGACGAGAGGAACCACGGAAACGTTCCGTCCACATGGAGATAACCTGGACTCCCGTCGATTTATTTGTTTTAAGCTTCGTGCTAGTTCACTGCCACGCGTAGATACACGAATTGAACGATTCTTCGCTGACGTGAACGACAAATTTCATTCGATGGTCTAAATTTTCTCGTCCGCGGCGAACAGAAGGGAGTTAACGTTCTACAACGCGCCTTTTTCTTACCGAAATGGTGTTAATTAAAATTATTTTTTAACTAACGAAGAATTGAAAAGCATGGACCACGGAAATAAAGCCGGATAATTCTGCAAACGTACGAGATAAGTGTCGTTCTATTCATGTCGATGTAAAAATCGCGACGTAGCATCCTCTTCGAAGGAAACTGCTTGCACGTAGGCAACGCTAACTAAAGATACTCAAACTAGTCCAATCGAAATTCGTACGCAGCGATAAATGGTATAGTGTAACGATACGAACAGAAATATAGCCGTAACACAGACGTTTGTCATTGTACCATCGTTCGAGACATTTTGAGAGAATTGTTCTGCTGAACCGCGTTTCTCTTTACATGATCGGGCGAACCGTGTACGGTACACGCGCAAAGAGATAACGACACTATTTATTTATCAAACTATTTATATTAAACTTATACATACTCGTATCATGTACATACGCATACACTCCTATACGTGATAATGAGCGTATAAACATGCAAGTGGTATTGTAACGTAGATTACTATTAAGGTGCTCCAAAATAGTTGGATAAGAATAATTAGAAACCGATTGAATACCGAGGAAAAAATTTGTATAAGGAAACATGGTAGCACGGAAATTATAATTCTTCGCAGCCGACAAAAAAGGTAGATACTTCGTTTGAAACGTTCTGTTTAAACAATTCATCAGTGTCGAATAAGAATGCTATCCAAGGAAAATTTTAGCAAGAATTTCTAATAAAATAAATATAATCAACAAAAAAAAACGGTGATAAATTATTTTTAATTCAACACGCTCGCCATTTGCGCATAGAAAAATGTATAATGCGTTAAATTAAGTTTATCGTGCTGTTATTGACGCGTCGATAACAAAAGACTACTAGTCGGCTGGATTGCACAAAATGGAAAAACACAGAGAACAATAATTTAAAGGAAAACGAACGACACCGAACAAACTGCCTATATTGTAATATTGTAACGTTGTTAATACAGAAACGTGATTTTACCAAGCATCTCGTTGTTTCCTGCCTTTCTAACTCGCACACTTTATTCTCAAGCCAAACGAAAAGGAAGCGCAAGCATATCATGTCCACGAAAGGTACAGAAATTATTCATCGCAGCCTACGTGAGATTTCTCGGGCGCAATTATATGTTCCCTCGTTGTCCTATTTTATACGCATGCCAACCTCTGCAATTAAGTGCTTAAAGCCCAGGCAAGCTTACTTTGATCTTGAACTACCAACCTTTCCATGATACAAACCGTATACATTCATATAAACATACTGTGCACCGTATGCATTATTTAGATATCTGCAGTAGCGAAAAATTATAAAAATTAATGACTTTGCTTCGCGTAACGTCTCCTTTTAGATAAAAAATTCGTATAAAAAATGTAATCTAGAGACCAGAGATCTTGTTTGTCCAGCGGAAACTTACAACGTGTCCAACACGCGTGGTTTCTTTTCAATTGCGACCACAGGGTACGGTGCGATACGCTTAAAGGGGCTCAATTATGTAATTCGAACAGTATCGCCGAATGTTCCATTACGACTTCGGTGTACGTAAGGCCGATAATGCGACGCTAATTACGCATTCTTGGTGCCCAGTAGCTGAGCATTTGTTACACGTGTTGGCATGCGAGAGTTATCGAACGCGGTTCACTGTACAGCAGCAACGCATTATCGATAAATTTTAATTCGCTCTAGTCACGAAGTGGCCATTTCACGGATGTAAACCCGTGTTTCCTAATAATCCAGTGATTTACATTTAAACGAACGTCATTCTTTGAATTGAGTCTGCCACGATTTCTCATCGTCGTTTTCATCCTGATTCTTTTTGACTATGGTCAATCTAAACTTCAAATTTTGCTATTACTATGCTCAAAGCGAGACCGACGATTTTATATTATTCTTTGAAATATTGTTAAATATAATTTCTGAATATGTAGAGGCTAATGCTATCTCGAGTATGAGTCGAAATATGTTTCGCAATTGTCCGATAATTTTATTATACCTAGGTATCGTAATATTTCTGAAGAATTTCAAAAGATTTTTCGACGGATCACGATGCACGGAAATAAATTGCACTTCGTTGAGAATGGGATCGGACGGTGCGTTAATTATCGTTCAATGCAATCGTGTGCGTTAATCAGTGATCGGTAGATTGCGTAGCGCAAAAGGTATGCTTGCAAAGCTGACGGACAGTCGTTTCGAGGCGCCCTATGGAGGTGTCCCCCCTGGTATAGTCCCAGCCACCTTCTTATTTCGTAAAGTACGATTAGTGTCAGGTAAGGTGTCAGACTTCTTTTGAAATGGCTAAACGCGACGATGATTTACGTTCACGGAACAGGGTAAACCGTAAACCTTTTCTTCTGAGAAACATACCTCGCGTAATTCTCGCTAATACAATAGAGCTATCAGTTGGGAAGCCATAGGAGGCCATAAGTCTTGGCATAGTATAAATATATACTTATATACTGAATAAATTCTGATTTTATAATTTAACTAACCGACTAGCGCTTTTCGGCTTTCATACAGTTCAAATCTTAAGCAAAATCACTATTGTAACTAGAGCGTTTTAATTGTCATTGGAATTTTCACTTCTTCTTTCTCTCGAGATATTTTTTAAGAATCGCGATTTTATTCTTGTCCGTGCAATTTGATCATCGATAATAGATCCAACGGTGAAAGTCAAAACGCCCATCACGCGATACCCTCCGATAAAGCGAAACTTGGTTTGCAGCACTCCAGAACAGAAGAGTACGAGGATGCCCTACGGAAAGCTTCACGTTCTACCGTTGAGCCTCTTCATCTTGATCCCGGTGACATTTTTGATTACGTAAGTCCATCGTGGAAAACACAAGTTTCAACGAAACGAACCACGTTCCCCTTCGATACGGAACTCATTACAACAATTAATGACAGACCGCTGCTTTGTATCTGTTCGTGTACACTTACTTTCACTTTCGCCAAACTAGTCGATCGTACCATTGAAAATCGAATAATGTGCTGCACATTAATTCCTTTCCTATACGTTTCAAATAATAATGAACACAACGGTTTTGCGACCAAAACTTTTGCGATTCCCATGTATAACAATTTCCGCGAGGGCCTAAAACATTGTTACAGAAGTAACGATTTCGCGACGTTTATTTTAAGGTAACAATAATTTCAGGAAAGATCTTGAGAAATCGTTTGCTCGAACAATAATCGTCACTCAGCGGTTCAAATGAAATCGTAATCGAGAGGCGAGGAGCTAATGTTTATCGGCTAGTTTACGATCGATCGAGGACAGGCTATCAGCAACATTACAGCCGTGCATTCTCCCTCTGACGGCATAACATAAATCGCGATTAGTTTGACTCATTATGCTCCAGCGTGTACATACAATACCACAGAGAACATTGTTCTGCAAATAAGGCTGCATTCAAACGTGGCGTTTGAATAATTCGCGACATCGAATATCTAATGGGCTCGTTCAAGGCGCCCATTTAACAAGATCTACTGCGGACAATTAACAATAATTTCCTGAACGATTCCTCGCTAATCCCTCGTAATATACGCCGCAAACCACCCAGGCCACCCAATATCAATTTTCTATTTACCATCCGAATAGTAAAACTACCGAAACCCAAAGGAAATCTTTCAAATGAAATAACGAAAGATCGCGTATCAATTCGAATATGCTTCAATATTCTATCCAGCCTCGCCTATCATTCAATCGATGTCCCAGATACGCGCTGTACCTGTTTCCAAATTCAAATTAATCACTTTTCAGGTACACCATATCCGTGCAGTGGGACCACGTGGTGCCAGGATTCCCATACATATCGGAAACGGGTACCCTGTCTCCGGAGTCCTGCATATTTGCCCAGTTCCTGAATATAGCCGCGCTGCTCCGTAAATTTCGACCAGCTTTTCCATAAAACGTACCACGCGGAATTCATTGAATCGAGGTTAATGACAACGCTCGCGCATTTCAGTTGCCTGTTGCGTGTACATCAGGCATCGGCAAGTCTCCCAATGGCAATTGGAAAGGGGCAACAATCTCGTTAGCAAACGGATCGTTGCTATGACGGCATGGTGCGGTGCACTGTCTTGCTTCGGCCTCGATATACTCGCCAATTTTCAAGAAGCTCGCGTCGTCGCCGCGCATATGATCGGTGCTATGGCATGCTTCACGGCTGGGACCGTTTACTTTTGCCTTCAGGTAAGTTCGATCCACGTCGCGAATATTTAAGCCCCGTGAACCCTTCGCAGCTTCGTCGCATCGCGTTTAAGAGGAGAACGGTGGTGGTTCGTGAAGCTTGCAACGCACACTGATATATTTTTCAGACGTATTTAAGTCACAGAATGGTGCCATCGGTCAACGGGAGAATCGTGGTTTACATCCGCGCGAGCCTCTCTGTTCTGACATTAATTTTGACAATAGCCACGATCATACCCGGCTACATTTCCATGCTAGAGTTCCAAGGTAATATTTTGTCTATGGCGTTCGCGCCCACTCGCGCTCGAGCACAGCTTTCGTGCAATAACGAATCGTCTACCTTGCAGGTAACGATTACAAGAAATGGCTGCCAACGGACGGCGGCTGGGGCTGGCACGTTGGTAGCGCGATTTGTGAGTGGGTTCTAGCGATTGTCTATTGCATTTTTCTGCTCACGTTTGTGCCGGAGTTTAGATTAATCAACTTTGAGGATCCTGTGGTCACGGTACTTGTTTCCTCATGATAACATCGCTTTTGTAGATTAAAGCGTCCTGCTCGTACGCAATGCCTCGAAATAGCTGCGCGACAATCGAGATTGAATTACTTTTATTTCTTGTTTCATCTCTTTTTTAAAGGTATATTGACCTTTACACGATTTTCCAATGTTCTGCTTACAGCTGATATATCTAGACAAGGACCAGAACATGAAACTAACGCACAAGTTAAATCGACAAGTGGAAGAATCCTAAAGCTCCCCAAATACTTCTACTTCGATTAAGTATTAAAGTACATTTGTCTGGACATATTTGTTCGAGAATAATTTCAATTAGACCCCGATTTTTTTAAACTGCTTCGTTGCCTCGCCGCAACGTCTACGCATTTCCCCAAGCTATGTTCTCGCCTGTACTCTACCTTTACTTTCCCTTTCGTTCATCCTTTCCCCAGCAATAATCCCAACTGAACGTGTTATCTTCGCCGAAGCCTGCACAGATAACTCCTGCAGCCGGCAGAGCCCACCGTAATCACCCGATAAAGGTGATCGACCGAGCAACCGAGAACATATTGCCAATTGTTACGAAAACGGAGCATGACCCAAGCATAAACGGTAAAACCGTGATAACCAACGTAGCCCAATAATTATTAATAAACGTATCTCCACGCTCATCGTCTGTTCACGAGCACTGCGCGCCTCGTCGACGTGCCTACGTGATTCGTCTGTCCCCCGGCTCCCCAAATCCATACCACTCCAGACGATCCGAAACGCTTTTCCGCGGGGAAATTTCAAGGATATCGACGGACAATCCTGAGGTTCTCTATTCTCAGTCGATACCTACACCCCTCTAACCGAATTCGAAACGATATCCCTTAAAACCGAGAGTATCCCCGATATTTCTCGAGCATTCCGTCCGCCATATCGAACGCGCCACTTCCAAACGGCCGCTATCGGAAAAAGAAGCCTGTCGTACAGTCACGGTCGAGATACGCGTGCAAAAAGTCCCGTCCCGATACGTTCGATTTCTGCGCGAACATTCGCGGCGGCACGGGTTCGCGGAAACCGCGAGGTGAACCGGCAGGATCGTAATTTTCTTTGGTGGAAATCCGTTCACGACGAACGCGGCACGCAACGCCGTTTATCTGACCGAGCCAATCCGGTGTCGATAAGCGTTACCCAGACACATGTATCATCGTAACGCGTTAGCGGCGAATGCCAGGATAAACGTTTCTCGGAGAACGTCGGTCAGTAACGACGTCGGCGTCGGTCTCGTGGCGCAGCTGCCCGGAGCGCCGTTTTCGCTGGCGGAATATCGATCGCGTACAGTTTGCCCATAACCTCTGCGATACTGTTTGCTTTTCGCCGAGGCCTCTCGAATAAAATCGTCGTGAACGCTCGAGGGTGTTCGCGGATCGAGCGGACGAAGGAACCGGCCACAATTTGACGCGTCGCTCGTCCATCCGCGTCGTCGAGACGGTGTGTCGTTTGCTGCACCGTGGAAGACCCTCAACGGCTCGACCCTTCCGCAAGGGTTTCCCGTTTCGGTGAAACGCGACGACTCGTGGACGGCTCGTCTGTCGCGTCGAAGCTGTCCAAGGTACCAGCTGCGCTTCCCTGTGCACGTCGATTGCACAATTGGACTGTGCGTTTTTATTTATTCTTTTTCTCTCATCGTCCCTGCTATCAGTTGCCATTCGATTTTCTCGTTTCGTTGCAAGGGTCTCTTTCCCCAGTGTCCACGGACAACGCCCGCGTGCGAATAATCGCACATGTCGCGAACGACGCGACGCGCAAACGTTTCGTAGCGTGTCGTTCCGCGCCGTGGATAAATAGCAACGGTGACGTGTGTCAGAGACACTCGGTGCGACTTTTCTGGTGAGATATCTCGTGCGATATTTCTGGCGCGCGACTCGTGCACTCGATTCAGTCGTGCATATGCGCCAACGCGAGGAGACGTTCAAATTGTTGCGACCGTGTGAACAGAATTTCCGTCCGCGCTGTGTCTTCGCGATTTTCCATCATTTCAAGACGAGCCTGTTCGAATCGAAACGCCAAGGGTCGCGCTACATTTTTCCATTGCATTCGTTGGAAAATATAATTCCTCTGACGCTAGGCAACGTAATCGGGCGTCGTGCATCGTTGCTCTAATATTATAGCGTAATACAGTCTCTGCTTTAATTAACGACACGTCGAACGCCGGTCGCTGGCGGCCAGAAACTTCGTCGAACTTGTTGGTCCCCGATTAGCGACGAACTTCGACGTCGGGAAACGACGTGCACGTTTCGCGACAGCAAGCCACGTGACCCTTTGTTTTCTGTTGCAAGGTGCGTTCCGGAGAGACGTTGATGCCCGTGGAACCGCAGTGCGGTTGTCAGTGTACGGGTTGCAGCGGTTTATTCCCCGGGGAAGGAAGTGGAATAAGAGGTCTAACCTCTTAGAACGGACGAGCATGAGTGTTCGTAGCTCGTGGACGCGTGCAACGACGCGTGTGTCTCATCGATAGCAGCAGCGTCCGAGGACGTCGTCGTCTGACGTCACTGGTTCCGGCGGGATAGTCGACGGCAAACGGAAACGCACACCGGAAACATGGACAAGGAGGACTACCTGGTCAACCTGCACTACCTGCCCATCGTTTTGTTCATTTCGTTGCCGGCCGTCTTTATTTTAACGTGAGACAAATGTTGTGCTGCTGCACGCCGACAATAATCCATCGAAATTGTGCTTCTCTGCTTATCTCGTTGGGGATAATCAACAATCGATCATCGTCGCTTTTAATTCAACGCTCGGCGACGCTGTGTTATATTTAACATGAAATGCACGAGCATGCCGTTGGATTCGCTGATATTTATGGCGTTGTTATTTCGTCCGATGCTTTCCCTCTCTCTTTCTTTATTTCGCGTCTCGATGTCTGTACGCAAAGCCGGCGCGCAGCGTGTTATTGTATGCAAAATCCGTTCGAATGCGTTCCTCCGTTAAAAATTTGGATTGCAAATCGCAGCGATTTGCATAGAGCACCTGAGATCTCGCTTGCACGTTTTAACGGAAGGCGTGAACAGATGCCACTATGATTCTTGTTATCTTTATAATTATTTATGACACTGGTTCGCCTTGATTAAGACGTATAAAAAATTGATATCGGGTGAGGTGTAACGCACGATGTTGATACAGCTGTAAATTAATGACTTGCTATCATCGCGATATTCTCTTGCAACGTAAGAAAATAATATATCGAATTCGGTCGATTCGTCATTCTCACTTGCTTAGGCTGCACTGCACACTTGTGAATGTGCGAGCGACGCTTACGAAGTCAGCATTCCTATTCAACGTGAGATAGTTTCCCTTTCATTGGCGAATATTCATTAATAATTGCAGAAATAAATGTTTCCTCCCCGCAACTAAACGCGCTGCTTAAATTAATTTCTTGCCGTGTCTGTAACGCAGTTTTTATTATTTTTTCATCTTGTTTTCTTGCATTCAACTGACTCTGTGGTAAATATATACGAGTGTTCTCCTTTCGCAGCTATGTAATAGCGGTTCTATTGGGCCACGTGGAAGCTGGCTTTCCTTATATCTCGGATGCAGCCACCTATGCACCGGAAAGCTGCATATTCGCTCAGTTTATCAACATGATCGCAATGCTCAGTGAGTAGTAGACGTCGTCGGGTTCATTTAAATTTCCGATACTCCGGGGGCAAGAAAATCGATTGACATTTCGCACGTGGTACAGCGACCTCGATTCGCTTTCGCAGGTAACAGGCGAACGTATCGAAGAGCGAGGCAAAAGAAATTGTTAACGATTATATTGTAATGAAAAATAGCGTGCAAATTTTGCCAATGGGTAACATCAACAGCGTGCTACGATAGCTAAAAAACAAAGTAACGATTCTATAAAATAAAAATAAGGGTGTGAGAAACGTAGTATTAATCGTTTATAATTTGTTTAATTGTTTCAGTGTCTTTCGTGATCTACATAAGGTATTCCCAAGTGAAAGAATGCTCGAGCGCCTTTAGTTTGCAAGCATCGCTGCCCAAATGGAATCATTGGGCCCTAATTTTCGGCCTAACGTCGACCTTCGGCCTCTCCATTGTCGCGAATTTTCAAGAGACCTCCGTAATTGTGGTCCACTTCATTGGCGCGCTCCTCTGTTTCGGTGGCGGCACAGCATATTTTTGGACGCAGGTGAAAACATGTCGCTTAAAGTTAATTAAGTAAAAGCCGTGCCGCCGTCGAGAATAAAATGAAATGTTGCTTCCAGGCTGTGTGCTCGTTCTACCTGCACCCGCTCGGATGCTCGTTGAGGCTGGCTCATCTTCGAACAGCACTGTCAACCTTCTGCACGGTTTGTTTCATCGTGACCGTCATCGCCGGTGTGCTGTCGCGTTTAGCCTATAAGGGTTGGTTGGTTGCGTTTCCCTTTCACTTCGCCGCCCTGTTCCGTCACGTATTAACGCTGGCGACAATGCTCTTTCTTTCAGGCACGAACCCTCGAAAATGGTACAGGGAAGACGGCGGATGGGAGTTGCACGTGGCCAGCACGGTCACAGAGTGGCTGTGCGCTGGTGCGTTCTGCGTTTACATTCTGACGTTCACGGATGAATTTAGGGACGTGAAAGTTAGCCATCCGAAGGTAAATAATTAATAGCAATATTACGCTATAGTTCGCAGAATTATTCTCATCTGGAGAAACAGCTTTCGCGCGCTTAATCTCTACGTACAAAAAAAAAACAAGCATCCTTAATATTACAAGTGGCATAGTACGAAACTGACTCGCCGTTTTTCTCCTCTATTTTGAACAATGCAGGTCGTGTGCACCCTCAGCCGAACGAGACTGAGCAACGAGGCGTTGAACGAGAGCCAGGATTCCGCGATGGATCACAGTCGAGACGCAACGATCATCACCTGATCGCTCATAGGCAGAGGCGCCGGTGGTTACGTCAACCTCCTCTCCCATTCACCAGCGAACACCCCATGTCCCGGTTACAGGTACTGCGATTCACGTCAAGCACTTCTGGACGAAGTCGCACCACTTGTCGCGACTACACCGCCAGCCATTTGCGATGTCGAGGGGAGAACCGACGCCATCTGCCCGGTGCAAATACACGTGCAGGACACGATCGTACGCGGACGACGAAGACAGGCCAGCGATCAGGAGGACGTTGATCGTAGACAGAGATCGGGCGAAGAACGATCGAGGAAGTGGATAGACCTGGACGACAACGTATTGGACGGATACATATTAATAGACGACGCGTGCATCGAGTCTGGCGTCGTGCCAGACAAACATCGAGAGCTTCCTTATCCGGTGGGTGTCGCGGGAACGGATAACGACGACGACGATGCCGACAGCCACGTCAACGACGAGACTTACAGCGGGACGAAGCGCGGAATCGCAATAAGACCACGCGAGGACTTCGATCTAAGCACGACCTATCCATTGGCGAACAGCCACGGGAACGCTTACGTAGAATCGAGCAGTCATACCAGGTACAGCGAATTGTATTCGGAACTGGCCGTTAGAAATTATTTGGAGGCGAATCGCGAGGAAGTGGGCAACTATTCGGTAGCCAACAGCCACGGCGGCCACAGCGTTTCGTCCGAGTACAGGGAACGCGGTCTCAGAGAAAACCCGGAGACTGATCAGATACCTTGGGACAATAGACAGTACGCGAACTACGAGGTGGCTAACAGTCACAGCAATTACAGAGTATTCTACGATAGCCAGACGCAGCAAAGGGAATTGTTTCAGAGTACGGGTTGGCCGATACAGCCTTGGGGGGGACGGATGTTTCGCGGCGATCGCGTAGAAGAGCAGAAACAGAAAGCGGAGAATAATTGTAACGTAGGAGACGATGAGTCTATGCGGACCAGTCCCTCAGAAACGAAGGATAATCCCGACAGTGGACCAAACTATGATATCGAACAGTGTTTGGTACAGATAGAGGAGAGCCTCTTGAACATCGAGCAAAATCTGCTTCATGTACAAGATCTGGATATCCCGGAGCTACGGAATCTATTGTACAAAAGCCCGAGCATCGAGAGGAGTCTGTACGAGGTCCAGGATCTACTTTACGCCGACGGAATTGTTCCTGCGATTAATAAAAGGAAACCTTCGACCCGCGAGTCCGAGTGCGACGACGATGAGGACGAGGACGAAGAGGAGGAGGAGGAGGAGGAGGAGGAGGAAGTTTGGATAAGTCACAATATAACCGTAAAGGACAACGACAACGAAGACGACGACGCCGGTGCCGGTGGCTTCGACGCGTCGAACGAAGAATCGTCCGACACTGCTAACGTGGACGAGACCAATCGTTCGGAATCGGTGAACAACGAATGCGTTGACGACTCGACCGTTTTCCAAGAAGAGAACGTCAACTCCAACGGCAACGAGAAAGAGATGAACTTCATACCGAATAGTCTGAATCAGACGTTACCCAGAATGATCCTACTCCATGGAAGCAAAGAGAACATCAAACTTCATTCGCCGGAACCGGAACGACCGATCATCGATTACAATCTGAACATCACGTGCATCGAGAAGAAGTTGCTCTATCGCGACAAGTTCCCCGACAAAACGAGCTCCCTGGACGAACACGCGACGTTCTCGAATTTCGACGCAATCGGTAGACGCGAAAGTGGGAAAAGCTCCCTGCAGGACTTGCTCTTCGAGCCTATGAACGGCAACTCTCTGGATCTCTCCGGGAAGGCAAGATCGGAAGAAACGTTGCAAACGCCTCAGAACAGGGCATCGATGAAAAATCAAGAGGAGCCGAACGAGAAGCGTCGAAACGCCATGAAAGGGAAACCGGGGGACTTTCGCAGAAAGCTCGAGTCGATTTCATCGAATCGTCGGTACACCGCGACAGGTGGGCTCGAGCAGAAGAAGGCGAACGTCCCGAAAGAAGCGACACGTCCGCGTGAAACATCACCCAGCAGAACTAAACGTAGCGCGGCCTCCGCGGATAAAATTCAGGATAAAGATAAGGAGTCGAGTAGCGGTAAAAGTTCCGATAAGAGGAAGAGGAAGAAGGTGTCGAGCAGAAGTTCCTCGGAGAACGCGATGGTGCCTAGCAAGCTGATCTCGCTATCATTGTCCCTTCTTCTTGCAGCTTTATTGCAGGCAGTCAGGTGTCTGACAGACCTGGTGGAGGACGCGTTCAGGTCCGTCAGCTACGACAGAAACGGCCTGATGCAATAAAGTTCGCTCGCGGTAGATTCTCGTCGGGCGCGAGGACCTCTTACAAAAACGGTGGTAACGTTCGCTACGAAATAACGCGTAAGAATGGTAAACGTTAGATGGCACTAAATACACCTATTTTTCGTCGCACCTCCAATCAATCACCCGGCTTCAAACGCTTGCCGCCCAAGACCGGGCGTGTCTGTTAAGGTGGCCGTCCTCGATTTTACGACTCGTCAAAAGGATTTTCTTCTCTCGGTGTTAGACGTTTAGACAGACTTCTCTGGTGTACGTTAGTGTTGCGATATCGCGGTAGATCTCGAGATGTCGATCGTAGACGTTAGCGTTAGCTAAAGAACGTAGCAGACGTCGTTCTACCTTGTTGTACTATCGGAACCGTTGTCGGGGTACGCGAAGTAATTGCCAGTTGCTTCGTCTCGAACATCCAATCTTGCTCTTAGATGTTTCGTGTCCATTCAGCTAATTAATTATTGACGATACGCAATAGTCATCCTGCATGATTGAATCCGTCTATTCCGCGAGGTCGCCTTTCCAGAACGCCCAGTGAAAACTGATCATCCTAACGCAGAAATTTCCTTACACGGAGAACCTATAATTTGCAACCATAAACGTCCAGAAGCTGCAGCTGATGTCTGTGATAAACGCTACACTTACGATCCACAATTATGTTTTTACACGGTTACGCTTCCAAATGGAGGAGAGGTTTAATTGTAGGACGAATTACGTTTCGGTTGTCGGCATGCACCGCGACGCAAAGGACAGACTTCTTCCTGTTTTATTATCCCTTTCTTTTTTTGCGAAACGTTTAGGGATTAATTGAAAGGTGTTACCGAGTGCAACAAGTCGGGACGCGAAAAATTCGTCGCGAGACGAAAGCTAAGGTCGAGGAAAGAAGACGAAGAGAGAGAAGAGAAACGAAATCAGAACTTTCTACGAGCTTCCAAAGAAGGTGTATACGGATCTCTAGACGGGTATGTCCCAGAAATGGTGATACAGCGTGAAACGATAGTGCACGATAATAGAAAGAAGAATGCCGTAAGATAATAAGTCTTATCGATGGAGCAAAGTACGATATAAGCAGGTTGAACGGTGTTTAGCACCACGTACACAAAGTTCTAAAGTGCCTAAAACTCGTCGCGTATCGCGGTTACGCGAGGTGCAGTACATATTTGTCTAATTGATTAAACATAAAACTAACGATTTAACGCTACTTATGTCTACCTATCGTAAGCCTCCTTTTTCAAAGTGTAACACGTTGCTGAGGGGATAGATGAAGAAAGTAATAAAATTGAAAGAAAGGACAAATAAAGGAATGCCAGGATATGTCTGGTCAGAGTGCTTAGAAACCCCCTGGAGTCGTTTATGCGTGCGTCTCGCTTTATCCCTTGCGTTATTATCATTAACCCTTCCCAACGTCCCGCACAGCAGAGAGACACGAGAGGTGTCCCTCGAGCCCGATCTCACAATGGGGCGAATCAATTTCGCACCGATAATCGGGATCTGATAAGAACTTTATCCCCCCTGCGTGTCGATAAATCTGATGTCCGCCGACCGCCGCCTCCGATCTCCAAAGAATTCTGTCGACAAATAACGAAATTCAAACGAAATAACTATTCTCCTTTTACAGAGATCAATATAAAATGAATACAAAAGCAATATAAAACGTTCGAGACATCGTAAACTGCACATAGCTTAGCGACGACTGATTCCTCCACGAAATACATCGAGCACGATTTCTTTAATTACACACGGTCGATTAAACTTCATACAAATATCGATAGTTTTTCGGAGAACGCTTTAATAAGAAACCTCCTGACGTTCGGAAGGTCCGAGAAATTTTTCCATTCCACAGCTTCCGTTCCATCGCACGGTAGTTGCCTTTAATCGAAAATCACGTTAGACCCGCGTCCCTTTTCCGCCAGAGTGGCTGCCCCTCGACTCGCCGCCCTTCCGCACGAGATCATCCAAAAAGGTCGCGATATGTGCCGCACAGCCCGCAATTCCCATCCGCGAAGGGACGCACGGGGTGAAAGCAGTATCGATCGACGGTGTTATACGTTCACCGCGTACGAGAACGGAGGTCGAGGCTGTAGGTACAGAGCTTTAACTTCCGAACGCTACCACGCTCCATACATTCTCATCTGTTAGAGCAACGTCGGCCCCGATCTCTGCGAAACTCCACAATGTTCCGCCACCCTTATCCCCGAGATCGTTAATTTCGGTTAACACCGGACCACAAACCACTGGCCCGAACAATCTCCGATAATAGGAGCGACGTGAACAAGGATATCCTAAATATATCGAGATCGATGGATTTATAACTATCCCTCGGTGGTTCTGATCGATACAGCGGCCTCGCGAACCCCGTCAAGAAGCGGCGGACGGTTCGTGCGTCGACACGAAACGAGATACGTTCGAGAAATCGGGGTGACAAAAATCTGATCACGTCGGAATCGATCGGAAAAGTTCGTCCATCCGTATTCATCGCACCTCGATCACCGCTCGAATTTTCAATTAAGATCCCCTGGGGCGATCCTGCCGGAGGGACACCCTCGGAATACATTGGGAACGGCACGGGTACGAGAACCACGCGGGGCAACTTTCGGTCCCCTGGTTTACGGTGTGCTCAAACGGTTTACGAAGTTCCCGAGCCGCGTCTTCTCATCTCGCGCGTGGTTATTGGCCGCAGCCGGGGTCGTCCATAACGCGACGATATTGCCGTCTCGTTGGATATTTACTGCGGTCTCCTATATCACGACAAATAATATTCTTAGGGCTCGCCTCCCCACGGAGTATCAATCGTTTAGAGGGCGACGGGGTCTTGTTCTTTCTGGGCTTCCTGTGGCGGCGGAGAGGCCACGGTGACAGGCGTTGCATTAATACCGAAATATTCCGCCGGTGTGGATAAAATCGAAGTTCCCGGCGGATAAGTCACGACGCGGAAATCGCCAGAGTGTCTTCGACGACGCGCGATAAAGTGTCTGGGTATTTATAATGGATTCTTGATTTCGCAGAGGACTATTCGCGATGATGAGTCGTGCTTGATAAATTTCGAGCGCGTGTGTGCTTGCGCGTGAACATTTCGGAGTATCGTGTTCACGGTTCAGTTGTATGGTTGCAGAATGTCGTACTTGAGCTGCCGCCGTTGCTATCTGAGTTTAAACAGATTGGGCAAATTCGGCCGCCGTCGCGGTAATGGATTCAAGGTGGTATCTAGATTTCTGTAGTCGTGGAAATGAAATTGGATAACATTCCCATGCATTCGCGCTTCGCGAAGCCTGGCGTTAGAGGCTGCCGGATTTTGCTTGGAAATTGTATCGCTTGACAAACGATGCTTCCATTTAAATTTCGGTGCTCGTGGATATAGCGCGGTGTTCATTTGACGAGATAAATTTAACTTTGTTGTCGGTATTCAATTATCTTTTCTATTTGAAACGAAGTTTTACATTTTCGCCCGACAAATGGACGATAAACGTGTTCGAAATGTATTGTAACGTGCTTATCGCGAAGTCATTTAGGACTGGCATGTACAGTAATCTTGTTAATACATCTCGTCAACAGCTGGACATTTATTTGAGCACTTGCCGTGAAAATGATAATTTCGTCCCACTTGAAGCAAAAAAAAAAAAAACACTTAAAAATATCTGACCATGAGAAACTCTCGTACGATTTCGTTCTTCGACATTTATGTTTCTTCTCTGCCCGCGATATATTTATTCCCAAAATATGAAGCATCTTGTGCGGTTCATTTCACAATAATCGTATTCAATAATTCACCATTTGCGAATTGAAGTAGTAGTAACTTTTAGTAACATCATTTTGTAATTTCTAGCTTAAACATCGTCCTGCATTCGAAACAATTTGTTAGGTTCTGTATAACTTTACGGTGTAACTTCTACCTTCATGAGATTAGTCTGTCTACTACAGAATATTCCCCTTCCATTTCGTGGTGGTTCCTGTGCATTACGACCAACTCCATTTCGCAGTCCATAAATTTACAAAGGTAATAAGAGTCGTGCAGTGTGGAATTTAATGCCGAAATTAAAACGTTAAACGGTTATATTCGGCGTTGTTTATTGATGGAAATGGGACCGCGGTGGAATTAAAACGCGAACATTATTGAAGTTGCGGTTGAATAAACGTAGGCGCTCCGCTCTTTTTGTGTGCAAGAATCAACATGGCGGAAACATTCTCTTTATAATCAGAATGCGAGAAAAATGTCGGTGCAGCGGGAAAAAAATATTCTCCGTCTCATTTTAAACACGGACGTTTCATTTACAGAATCGGAGTTTGCTCGGTCAAAATTACATCCGTACTTTCGCAGGTTTCTCGTACCGGTGGATCGAAATAATATGTTTCTTAACATTAAACGAAGAATGCAACATAAAAGGAGGCTTTCGAATTACATATTCCCAAAATTACAGAAGCGTAACGCAATACATCCAAAATGCAAATTAACGTTCGTAAACATGCACGAGAAATTAAATTTTGTTGCCCCAATTGCGAAAATACAATTTCCTTCTTGATCCATTCGCGAACCGACTTCTGTACATAAACTTAAACGTTCCGGTATTAAAACATTGGCGTCGCGTTAAATATCGGCGCAACGAATAAACGAGAATAGGAGAGAAACGACGACTGAGTTTCTCGAGCGCAAGGTCCAAACGTATTCAATCACATCAGAAACATCGCCAACTGAATTCCTCGCATCACGAGAGTAATTCAACGCTGTCGACGAAGAAATTCTTTGCCGGCGGTGCCCAGAAAATTTCAACGACACTCGAAGCAGCTCGTAACCGCGTGCAATATGCGTGAACTCGACAGCAAACTGCGGCACGAGTACGCGCGAGTGTAATTTCTACTAGTCCCATAAGTCCGACGGGACACATATCTGCGAGAAACAGGGAACTAAGTTCCTACTGAATTCGCGGTATTAAGGTAGCATTATTAAGATTCGCGAACACTTCCGTCCCCTTAAGAATGTTGTACCTCCGAAGGCAAGTTTCAACTCCTCTCAGTCGTCGCTTGAACGACTCGTGAAGCAGTTAAACTAGTGTTTTTATGACGCCATCCTGTGGAAAATGTCTGTCCGCGTTCGCTTGTTGCATTATTCGAAATCGAGAAGCGAATCGAGTTATCTCCCCCTGGATCCTCGTTTAAAAATGGAAATGGTAAAGGTGGTGGGAAAACGTATTGCTTGAACGGTTTGATGTTTCACGTGGTTACTGTTTAATCGGGTGACTCGGGGTAATGAATCTTCTCATCGTTAAATCGCTTCGTCGGAAATATCCATTATTATAAGCTTTTCAACGGGAATTGAACGTTCACAGTGTGCGACAGTGGCAACTGGAATTTTCTTATAATAAATATTGCCGCGTATAAAAACAGCAAACAAGAGAACGAAAATAATTGACCTACTGCTGTCGTTGAGAAGATAGCGACCAATATTAAACGTTGCCCCTATCAAGAAAATGAATATTTCAATTAAAGAGGAGCTTTCTGTGCACGGCTCTGGGTGCATCCCTTGAAATCTCATTTGAAGTAACGATTACTATGCATGGAACAGATATCCGTATAGAAGAACAATTTACGAGGTCAATGGCTGGCATCAAAGACACTAAAAACAAAAACGCGTTTGCCGGCGATCAAAGCCGCCTACCTTTCATATCGCGTTGTTTGTGCCGTTCGCGAATAAATAGGAGTACCGTTCAAAGCGCTTTCGCGGCTCGCCACGTCTTCGAGGTAAAGAGATCTTGACGTCACAGCCTCCAGAAGTGAGACTCGAGCCGTATAATCCAGGAAGTAGATACGAAGTAAAGGATAAAAAGATAAAAACACTTCAAGTCCAGTGGGGGATGATAGCCTAAATGCACCGAGGATGCTTAGAATAAAATAAATCCGTGGAAAAAACGAAATAAATGATTTTTCTACTTTCTCAAAGCAATTGGAATGATAAAAACATCTGAAAATACCTATGTATATTTCATAGCTCCTTCTGATGACAAATTTCACTCGTGCAGGCTCGTCCCAATTTCGGACGTTCGTCGTTGGGTTTGTGATTCTCTAGTTGTCCGGCTGCTGTCTGTGACACGAGCAAAATAATGAAATAACGAACACAGCCGGACATCCGTCAGAAATATTTTGCAAAAGGGAATGCGACTATCTCCGGCGAACCTCCGAGAACGCTTTTGTGTGGCCGGTGTCCAATGTGTGTAACCAACGCGCATCGGTATGTTGGAAATCTTGCGGAATTAAACCTACGCTGACGAGCTTGCATTATCGCCCCAGCTTGTATTCTCTTCGATGAATGGCCATTCGCGACTGTCTGGCCATGTTTAAAGCATTGTCTTGTTCGCGTTTAATCGTCTTGGACGGCTGGTTAACGTTGTGTCTACTTTCCCCGTTGTTCTGTTACTTCTTTATGCCGTCAAGTACGTCGGATAAATTGGCGTAACAACGTATAATGTAGCAATTAATCGAACCGCGGGCGAACAAGAATTTTCTCCACTGACACAATTATTTCTGAGGAAGGGAACCCGCCTTTCGATACTCCGCTTGACAATGCATTTGCGATGAAACAAAAAAAAAATGGTGAAATACTTAAAGCTGTCCAGAAATATGATACACCCGTTCATTCGTGGATTATTTCGTACTCTGAACGTGTTCAACGGGTACCGCGCTGGAAGCATGTGTCACACAGTGCCAGATGCGGTTGCTATAAATATTAAAACTGGATTTCGTGAAAACCGCTGGAAAATTGCGTTGAATGCGTCAGCGCGACAGCTCTACGGTACTTTGTTAAAACGACGGAAAATTGTATTATACATTATTTTCTATAGCGGACAGTGCGCAATCTCATTCGCATTAAGCTCTGCCCATTATTATGGACAAAGTCTAATGACAAAGGGCATTGAAGAAATCAAAGCTTTTCGACCCCTCGACTTTTCATTATCTCTTCCTTAAGTTTCGTCCCATCCCATTCCCCGTTTTTCCATCCGAGCTGGTTCCCCTCCGACGGATGTCCCCTTTTTCTCATTTTTTTTTCTTTTTTCTAGCACACGGAAACTGTCGTTTCAGTGCCATGGCTAATGACTAAAAACCGACAAAAAGTTCTCGTTAGCGTCTGGGATGAAATCGATACACACTTTCCTCGACATTTTCGTGAAAACGGCTTTCTCAACAGTGGAGAATTATGTCGTGGAAAAAGCGCACGACTTCATGGAATAACCAAGAATTTCATTAAATGCTCGTAATAGAACCGGGAATACCTTATTTCTACGCGATACCACTTTCCATCGATTTTCCGACTATTTTCAGTCCATCTTTTCCTGGACGAATGCATTTCTCCGGTGAAATATGCGCCGGCATTGACGGAAGACTAATTTAAAAATGGCCGTCGGGGGGAAGAGCTTCGAAATCTTTTGAATAATGTTCGAGCTCTTTTCACGTGACGCTATCGCAACGATATAGACATATTGTGATAGAGGTATCGAAGTGGAATGAATTATCCGTACATCGTGCGCCAGCGAAATGGGATTCTACGCGTTAAAAAGGAAAATAATAAAACTAAATTCTCCACATAATAATCTTATCGTTGCCGCGGAACAAAAAATCAAACTTGTTTCATTCATACTTTCACGCATTTAACGATATCGATACGGAATGCCCGGTGAATCGAATAATACGGCCGTATTTCAAACGGATCGAAATGCACTGTATCGATACGGAACGCCTAATAAAGGGTTTAAAGATAAGTTTTTTTTTTTTTCTTACTGTTCACCGTCAGTACGGAATCGACTGTATCGCTGAAATAAAAATACTCGCATTTAGAACATCGGCATGAACAGGCAAGTTGAGAAATATTTTCCAATCGACATACACCAGACACGCGAGATATTTAAAACGAGATACGGCATTCTATCCATTCATCGTCGCAAAAGACACACAGCCATGCTGTGTAAAACTGTAAATAAATGTTCAATACCTTTTACCAGGTATCGATGCACAATGCCTTTAGGATTGTCCGTCGGACAAACTCTGTTGAAATTACCCTGACAACGGAATCCGCTATATTCTACACTCTAGTTCTTACCATCATCACGTGAATATAATGTATCGATGTTCTGTGCGAGTGCCCACGGTCACACGACAGCGATAACCGAAATTGATAATTGATAATTTTTACATGGTACAGTGGTACGATAGTACGCTGAAATGTAGGTTACTGGGGTTTCATAATTGGCAATGATTCAGAATTAACATCATTTGTGCGACATTGAACGCGGTTCGTTAAAAAATTCAAACAATCAATTTGCACTTCATTTAAAATGTATATATATTGAATATTGTATTCTTCGAAAGTACGATGTTTGCCGAATTATGCACATTTGATTCACAGTGAATGCTCGACAAATGTCGAATACCATTAACTGCGTTTATAACAATAGTAAAATGTACGAAAATTACGATCGATGCGATTTATTAGACGATCCCCAATAAAACAGCCAGCCCCAGACACTTTAATTCTAAGTTCTTTCCCAGGAAGGGTAAAGAGCCGTCTAACGTGCAAGTACCCTCGTGCCGCTTCTCCACGGGGATGCTTCGAGTGTTTACGACACATTTTCGAGATTACTTTATGCCTCGGCACACAGTACAGCTAATATCGTTCGCCTGTCTAGTCGCTGAAGCTCGTCAAACACCGGCCACAAATTTCTAACCGGGCATCGTCACGAAACTTCCAACAGAAGGCACTCGAAGTTAGAAAACTGTTCGGCAGGGAAAGACTTCCAGCAGCGTCGCGAGCAGAGGAAAATCGGAGGAAACGTTAACGGCGACGTGGAAATTGTTCTCGAGCCCGAAACGGAAATAAACTGAAACGTATCGGAAATAAGACGAACGTGTCCCGACGAATGCAAGCTTTCCGCGAGAAAATAACTAATAAGGTAACTCGCCCACCTCTGATACTTTCGTTCCGTTCGAAATTTTCCGGTACACTACGCGAGATATTCAACTCCCGGACTACATCCAAAAGAACAACACACTCTACGGAACGATTCCCGAGAATTCAGAGCCCGAAACTTCCATCGACGTGGCTTAATTACGATCATGAGGGCTTGGGGGGGGTTGCGGATGTCAGGAGAGTCGTTTCTAATTTCATTTCAACTTCCACTTTCGATCCGTCGCTTAATTGCCAACCGATTCTATGGAAGAGCGGAGATGCGATTAAAGGCGAACACACGAAGAAACGAGATCCGCAGAGTGAATCGCGAAGGGAGTCGCGCTAATGGCACCACGGGAATATCCCGAACGTGTACCGAAAGTTTCACCGCGGATGGTTTAGGCGTGCGATCGCCAATAATCTCGCACAAGTTCATCGAAAACGAAGCCTACGCGCCGAGGTCGAAGCAGGGTCCTGGCGATAATGGCACCCAGGGGAGGAGACACCCGTGAAGGCAGGACGGGAATGGAAAAAGGGGGACGCGGAACGCCGGAAGCGACGATTCATTTCTGTCAGGGACGCGAGCACGATGGGGAATATGCGACGGAGAGAAAGGAACTCGAAGAACGTGCGGAACTCGTCTTCGTAACAGGGCCCTCCGCTCCTCGAGACCGTAAGCTGCCCGCTTCAAGGTACGTCGTGCATACGGTTGGTGTTCCTTAAAATACGTCACCTTGCACCAGCAATTAGCGCGGAGCACGCAAATGGCCCTTGCCGTGCTCCCGGCATCACCTGAACGACGAGGAACGCAAAGTTCAAGGATACGTGGCGTGTGTGATAGGGAGACGGGCTCTCGTTCCTTGGAACGGAAATGCAAGGAGATAATCAGCGTAGTCCGGGGCAAACGAGTACGGCGCAACGTTTAGATACTGATACCGGGCGATACCAATCACGCTCGTTAGGCTCACTCGGGGCAGGTGTATAGAGCATAGGTCAGAAGTCAATTACTGAGATGTTACTAACAGAACCGGCTCCCCGCTTGAACATATTCGATTAGAAATAATTAGCACGGCGCACGTATACACGTGGGACTAGAGAATAGTACAGATAGCAAGCGGTATGATTAAATTAGCCCGTCCGGCTTAGTCGGGCTTAATCTGCAATCCGTGCCAACGCTTAATATTGTAAAACATCATTTCACTGTAACGCTGCTCGCTGTTCAACGGTCCTCGGCCGCGAAATGCACATTAAACTCGTCAAAATTGCGAGCCACCTAATCCCGTTCGCGACTGTTAAGCGGAAAGTCCTGCAGGATCAAACGGCATAATCAGCGAAAATGTTTCAGCTTCGGGCCCGAATTGTACGAAATCCCGAAAAAGGGGAACGGCGGCGATTGTACCTGTCCCGGCTAACGAATTGCACCGCCTGCACCGCGAAAAAATCCTTTGTAGCCGCGGCAACGTATTTCCTGTGATCGCGGCTTCCGTTTTCGCCGTTACCCTCTCCGCTCGTTAACTCATTCCCGATTCAATCGATCTGTTGCATTAAAGAAGAAAATGGGCTTTCGCACGTTGCGACCCCTGTCACGCAGTCATTCGTTTCTTAACCTCTCGGTTACGGGTATGCCCGATGCACAAAAGCAACGGCTGCTGGTGGCCGTGTTCACCCATGTAAAATGCAAAGAAAGCCGCCTTTTGCATTATTTCGCGTAACACTTGCTCCCGGGGTTTCGTGCCGCGGAAGCCAGGTTTCCCTGCCCCCTTACTCTCGCCGGGTCTCTTTGCTTGTCTCGTGAATCAGCTGCCCGGCACGGCGCACAGCGTTGAAATACTTATTGCAGCGTGGTCCTTTGGGCGGACAAACTAGTCGGCCACGTTGCAGCTGTTCGCGTGTAAAATTCGTCGAGATATCTGTAAAACGTGCGGGAACATTTCCTGGCTGTTCCGGAGAGGAGGGCAAACATGCGACTGGACGGGGATAAATAAAATAGAACGACCGAGAGTCGTGAAAAAAGTAGTTCAACTAAGCAGGCTTTACTTTAGGTGATCGCGGGGGAATGCGATAGCGCTTTTCCTTACTAAGGGGATGTTTGGACGCTACTGGCTCGACGGGGTCGAGATATTGCTGGCGGAGCAGTAACTTAGGCGTGATAGACACTGAAACACCCTTTTACGTGCCCCGCGCTTTCGGGGAATCCTTGACCTACTCGTATCCTAGAATCAAGCGTAATCTATCCTTAGACTGACCTTCTGTTATCTTCCACAGTCAGGTTTCAGCGATCAATCCAGTGCGAATCGTATCTGCCCTCGGTTTTCTTTCTTTTCCGCCGAGGCTTTACAGCCGAATCACCATTCGCAATTTTATGATTGCCACTTTAACAAAGTTAGCGGCCGCCTTTCGGCGCGATAAACATCAAAGTGTTCCGAAGCACTGACACCTTCTCGGTCCATTTAAAATGTTGAATAAAAACGCCATGTGGCCGTCCGAAATTGCGCGGAATAATTTCTCCAGTAAAACGTTGAAATATTCATGTCGCCGTACCGCCATAGAGCGATCGAGATTCAAGGATCGTTGTATTCATGTTGATCTGTCCACAACAATACGTCTTCCGCTTTGCCCGCGGACTCTCTAAATCTCCATAATCGTTGAAACGTCTGGTGGCACACGATTTCCATAAATCCCAAGGAATTTATCGGGTCGTACAACCGAACCGTGTTACATTCGATGCGGTTGTCGCGGCCGCTACGTGACCAGCAGAAATTCGCGAGGATTCTGTATTATTCAACGATTCCCGGCGTATCCCGAATCTTGGAAATTTGATTTTAATATTGAGGGCTCATTAATGGCGATCCTCGCGACAATATTCATTTCGCAGGATCGCGCTGAATACTTTCAATAATTTCGAAGTCCGTGTTACTCGTGCGATTCGTTTAAAGTTCGAAACTGTGGAATTTGTTCGTTTGAACCGTGGCGCAGGAATCAGAGGGCTGGATTTATTACCGGAAACTATTCTACACATTCTGTTACGAAATGTTGACGATGGAATATCGATTATGGACTAAGCATACAAGCCAATTAGTTGTACTTCGCATGAAATTCCGTCGGCCGACCCAAATTATACGGAATTTTACGAATTTCACGCGAACGCCTACTACGTTTCATCGGCCAGATATGCGGCCGAGCTCCGCCCGACGCGAATTCAATTAATAATTCGTAACCGGGAAATTAACGGGGCCAGTCAAATGGCATTGGTAATAAACGCAGCCTGGCGACATTGCTGTGATGCGTTTAAATGATAATAAATAATTCAGGGCAGGCCGATCCTTTCAACATCTCGCAGCAGTTTCTTCCAAGAAACAGAAGAATCAGCATAAACCTGAAAGGAACACCGCTTCGAACCGATCGAAAATTGCAAACGTGTCTCAAGATAAAGCGCGCTGAATTAAATCTCTATGGGCATCAACAAGTTCAATTGAGCACAGTGCCATTCAGAGCGTATTCTAACAGCAATCGCGACTTCGACGATAGCAATGTTCGTGCAAGCCGAAACTTCGAAGTGGCTGGATCCTGCAGCCAGTGTCCGAACTTTCCACCGTGCGAATCTGTTTCTTATACAAGCGAAGTTGCGCAAATTACCATCCCTCGAGTTTCAAAAGAAGTTACACGAACTCGGTACACGCGCAACCCGCGTGGAAACGGCCAAAAGAAGCGGGCGCAAAAACGTAGTTCAGCATCTCAATCAGCATGTCAATCAGCATCGCAATATCAGCCCATGCGAACAGGCTGGACGAAGGGGGACAGGAGTTAACGAGATTGGTAATTCATAAAACATCCGGTTCCAGAATATCGCAACCGTTTAAAACGGGCCGTGATCGATCCTCCCCTCGTTCGCAACAGATACACGAACTCCTTTCGCTGAGCGATAAATAATAACGGCCACGCCCCCTGGTACGGTGAAACGAAAGATAACGATTTCGCGATGCAAGGATGATAATCGAAGGTGAAAATCGTATAAGAGATACGGTCCTTCATTACCGAAGCCGTCCAGGGATAAATCACTCCGCGCTCGGTCAATACGAATCGACTCTGATTACCGAAAGACGATCGGATAGAACGGCGATAGGGGAGAATATATTAAGCAGACAGAGTCGATACGAGCAACGACGATCAACCAACGATGAATCGGCCGAATCGAACGAAAGGGTTGTCGATGAAACCGCGGCCCCATTACGAGATTGCCCTTACACTCGGCTCGCGCCAGGAACGTCCGATATTTCTGACATTTTCATAGATCCACTCGATCTCCTTCGATCGGAAATCGATGAGCATTCCAATCTCTCGTTCCAACCCCCTCAACTTTGTCCGAGTTTCGCAAGCATGAATGCTCGTCCGTGATACCGATTCGAGGGACCATGTCGCTGAAGAGAGAACAGTGCAGAACCGCTGTGCAGAGATGTTACATTCAACGTGACACATATTCTGCAGCGGTGCGAAATGCAAAGTGAAGTGCGCGCAGTTCGACGGAGCAAATTCTATTTTCCAGATCTGGTGGCCAGTCGATTGAAAATACCGTGACCGGCCCGGGGAAATTCTGGGAAAGTTCGTTCGGGAAATATTTATTTACATTGTTTGAGCGTTCAGCGCGGCGCCAGACGCTTGATTAATGAAAGGCAAATGTTTTCTGAGCGCTCGATTGCCGCGGGAGAAACTGAAGCGTTCGCCGGCACGCGAAACTTCCAACGATACACCTTTTCGCCGGTGTACAGCCGAGCAACGATCTCCCGCGATTACTCTCGTAGATGAGACCTGGGGCCATCATTATTCGCTGAACGACCGCGACGTTAAGCGACCGTAAACTCTTTCTAAAACGTACCCGAACGTGCAATTCCCTTTAATAACGCCCGTTTTCGTTTAACGCGCTCCGTTTCCTAACACTCGCATCCCCCACCTCCCCCACACGCTAAAGAGAGCCCGGATTGTACTTTGCCAACCCCGTTTCGCTAAGATCTTCGTTCGGTCGGGCGCGATTCGTTTTATCAATTTTAAGGTCCCGATGCGCCGAGCAACGGGGAGATTTCCTCGACGCGAACGGGGCCGAAGGAGAACGCACCGAACTGCTGGAACAATCAAATTTCGACGATCGATAGTCGATCGACTGTGCCTCATTTAAATGAGAACCGATATTGATTTCTACTTTCCTCCCGTCCACCCGTCCCACGGCCGTCATACCCTTCCAGCGTAGGCGTTCCCGTAGAATTATCACTGACAACCACGAACCCGCTCGTCCACGCTCACGATGTCGCAGAGTTCGTCGAACGTGACGCGCATTTCCCCGCATTTATTGCTACTTACCACCGTCACCGGCCGCTTTACGTTCACGGGCAGGAAAAATATACGCGACAGTCCCAAAGATAGCGCGGCATTTACGATCCCCCCCGTATCATATAATGTAGGTCGCCGCGAACAATTCCTTAATGGCCTGTAAAGTCGTGCGTTGCTTTGGTTTTATTCGTTTCCGTTGTGCAACAAACGGCGTGAGACGCGCGTAAAATCCGTAAATCATCGCCACGACTATACAACATCACCCCCGCAGCGAGTTTATATTATCCTTTCCACCGCCGCCACCTCCTGCCTCCCCTTTCCACCCTCTTCACGCGTCGTCGTATTATTTTTTTTTCTTCTTTCCCTTTTTTTTTTTTCGTGTGCAACGAACAACAGAGGCCAACGTCGAGGACGCAAATAAAGCAAGGTCGGTCGGTTCTCTGCATACGCGCAGTGCATATCAAGGATTTCTCCGAGCAACACTCGCAAGCTTAACACGTGGTTTTGCAATCTGCTGCCTCGCTCGGCGAACACATGGACGCGTTGCAAAGGTTACAAGTTCCGCCCCGTCAACGACAGAGATGTCACTTTCCGTCTCGTCGCGGGGGGAACCTTTGGTTTTTTGTGTTTTTTGTTTGTTTTTTTTTTTTTCGAAGTTCACGGCACGAAAAATGTCAATCATTGCCGCCTACGCGAGGGAAGAGGTTGAATAATCTTCTTGCGAAGTTCGCTGGCGAAATACCATCCGCCGATGTGATATCGTTCTTCGGGAGGAATTATGGCGAATCGATGGCATTCGGCATTTTCGAATGGCAGGGAATATAACGGGGAAACGTAAGAAATTATTCGACGTTAAACGGTTTACGATATACGGTCGTTTCATTCACGGCTACGGTCGATAAAAAAAAATATGACACCTGACCCCTATTTCCTTTTTATCGACCTACGCTTTGTTAAATATAGTGTGACATTCACCGTGAAACAGGTTTGCGCAACAACCCCGAGTCGTTTATTTAGCTTATTCACGCCGTGGTGCGTCGAGGAAGATACCTGCGTTCGTCCCTCGGTTAATTTACCCGCGCAGGCGAATGAATTAATTTCCTTGATTATCGGGCTAAAATGTATACAGTGGAGGGATGCAACAGGGCTGGAAAGCCTCCCTTCTAGGTCAAGCCGCGTTGACGGACTCCCGAATAATAAAATCGCAATGTGGTCAGCGGAGGATGATCTTCCTATCTACCGAATAATTGAACGAAAATTAATTCCTACGTAAAACCGTAGGACAATGATTCCGCTAAAACTTCGTAACGCGTGCACACGTTGTGCAACACTGGCAGGGAGTTTCATGATTTTTTCATGACTTTTTCACGAAGAACATTGCATCAACGTCGCATTAACGAAACAGAAACGGCAAGGAATATTTTATCTGCGACCCGGGACGAGTACAGAGGGGTGTGTCGTGTTTAGCATAGAAATAAGGAACTCGGATCACGTTGAACATTCCTATCGCGTTAAGCTTTCATGAACTTCCCCTATTTATATGCCCCGAAGACGTTGAAAAATGTTAGAAAAAGGAAAGATATAGTTTATCCTGGGAGGACACATTTTCGTATAAGGATATCACCTGTGCAACATGCTATTAAAGAATTCCGAGCGAGTGAACAATTTATTGGGACACTTCTTTACTTATTTCCTCGAAGGTATTAAATTTTATTTCCTCGAAGGTATTAAAGCGGTTACCGCGGGGCTAAACAAGTTACGTGCGTATTCCTAGTAAAGTACGTCGAGTTTGTTACGGCACGCAAAAAGTTGACAAAATTATTTCACCCGTACGTTTCCCTTCGCTTCGTATCAAATCCCCTCGAAGATATCGAGCGGCGTTTTAAACGCGACAGAAATAATTTGTCAAAAGATCAGCCTATTTTATTTTATTTTTATTTCAACACAGTCAGCACAGAAATTGCAATTCCGCGCCCTCGCGTAAATTGCTTCGACTTGTTCTCCCGTCCGACTCGCGTTGACTTTAAACGAATTAATTAATCCGCCTTTTCTCTGAATTCACCTCGACGAAGATAGGAAATGCGAAAAACCGTTCGGCAAGGGGACCTTATCTTCGATCAATTTCTTATCGTCGCTCGGGGAAAGTTATTTCGTGGAAGTGCCACGAACGAATGTGATTGAATCCTATTATTAAAGAAGAGCTCCAAGAGGGAAAAGTCCATTTTCGCGAGGGGCCGTCTTCGCATTTAGGCATTACAAGTATTAAGATCAGAATGTGAAAAAAGGGCGAACAGCGAGTGCAATCGTGATCCAATTAAATATAGTTCTGGACGAACTTCAGTAGGATAGAGTCAAGACTTTACGCGAGACGCGGAGGTACATTTAAATGAAATATCAGCGTGAAAATTGATGAAATGGAATCAGAGAATTTACTCAATCCACGAGGGCACTTTTCCTCGAACGTCGATCGCGCTGAAAACGTTTCTGCGCTAAATACATCGTCACAAGGGTTTCTGACGATGGAGAATAGTACGTTCATTATTTGTTTAGGCAATTTCCACTATCTCTTGTTTGCACACTCCTCACGTGCTTCAAGAGGTAAACTCTGCATCCACTAACGCTCCCCGATCGAAGCGATTCAATGCGGTTCATTTAATTCGACGTAAAATTCGAGATACCATACCCATGGCTCGGCTAATCGTTTACTACATGTCAGCAATTCCCAGGCAACATATTGATAAATTTTTATATTCCAACATTTCCTTACAATGAGAACAATTAAACGTCCACCGAGTTTCACTTTAAAATACAAACCATATACACCGACAAATAATCACAGCAAAGGGACGATAACCGCAGTATCAATCCATTCGCCGTTGCTTATATTTCTCCACAATGATACTCTGCAACGAAACTCTGCGTTCGTGCCGAACTGGACAAACTGCGGTTCCCGCACAGCTCAGCCATGAAAGAAAGGAGAACGTCGTACGTGAAAGACAAAAAAATGCCTGCAGCAATCACTTTTAGTCAGAGGCAAGTTCCATTCAAGTTTCGGCGAAGGAAAATCCCGCAGCGGTGCCGCTGATGACTTTCCTCGCCGCGTCCCTCTAATTCCTCGTCGTGGAAACGTTTCGTTTCCCCGGTCGAGACAGATTGTTTCTGGTTGCGTAATCTCGTGGCGTAATGGAGGGTGAGAAATTTTAATAAAAGTTGGATATTTGCGCGAGGCCGTCGGCTTTTCCCGGGACGGAGAATCCCGCGTGTACGAGATCGAACGAGGGGCTCCCTTCCGTTTTCAATTCCGGTGCGACAGAGCGCGGGATTACAGAAAAAGTCAACACGCCGAGGAAGGGCAAATAACACGAGATTGAGCCGGGTGATCGAGCATACGGTGAAGTGCATTTTAAACGTGCCGCTGAAAATATGTTTATTCGAGGCAGCCGCGACGCGAAGATAGATCGTGCACGTTTTGTTGCTCCATTGTGTTGGCCAGCCACCGTTGTGTCGTCATTACCCGTATCGCGATACAGCGTTTCCCAGCCGATCGTATCTTGCAGCCGCTATAAAATGTTATGCAACAGCTATAAAATAAATTGCACCTATTGTGCGGCGCGCGGCCTCGCCCCGCTGGAAGCGAGACGCGACCTTAAAATTGTGTTCGATTAAGAAGAGGAATTAATTAATTTCAGCACGCTTAGACAGCCCAAGGTAGTTGGAAAATTATCTAGCTTCGAATTACTTTATCGCCGGACGACGAGTACAGCCAGTTTTACTGGGAGTTTGTAATGGTCGGTACCAAAATCGCGGTAGACTTAGTTTAACGCTTATAATATGTTGGTTTACGTTGGCCAAAATCTTACAAAATAAGTTATAACATGTATACTGCATTTGTTTTATACGGTTAGTACTACCATGATCTTACGTGTTTCGTATCTTGTTAGACAGCTTTTTTATTGAAACAATGGTTTCATGGTTCCTCCCTTGTATGCCGCAAACGGTACACGATGTTGTAAAGTTTCATACTACTTTTACAATGACCGCAATAAATGTGGAGTTTTATGAAGATTTTGATATACGCTGTTACGAAAATTGAAATACTTGCAAGACTTAGAAGAGTGGCGGAATCACGGGGTAGCAGCGGAGCTATCTGTAATTCTAAAAATCTATAAAATTTGTAATCTTGCGACAAGATTCGTTGCTCTGCCAACCATTAAAACGGGACGGAATTTACCACGTCCCCTATGGTATAAACGAAAGTTCTCTGCTAAGTATAATTGGTACAGATACAAATTCTTTAAGGTACGAGCACGCCACGGTGGGCAGTTTTGTTAACACGTATAATCTAAAGAACACAAGGAGAAACGCTCGATTGCACCCTCGGGGGAACAAATGGAGGGAAGTATTTCGAATGATAAATTAACCAACGTAACAGCCTGGAGTATTTTTCCCTCGAATTTTCGCGTCCCGAACGCTGCATAATAAAGGAAAACCTTAAGCCGCGGCGCGCCGTTAAGGGGAATGGGAATGTCTGACAATCACAGAATGATCTACTTGCCGATGAGAAACAACCGCGCCGCGAGCCGCGCGCCCCAGCGGTTCCATCCAAACGGGCGCGCCGGTTCTTTCCTTTCGTACCTCTAGAATAAAAGGAGAACATTGAATGTTCCTTACGAAAATTAATGAAAAGTCTGCGCGAAAACCCTGCACTTATAATCCGGTGGCAATCAATGGCCGCACGAACGTGAAACACGATCATATATAGAGCAAAGTGATCGTTAGAAGCGAAATGTCTCGAGGTATCCCCAAAAAAACCATTCGTTCTGTGCAAACGGCTCCACCGGGGAGGAAGACCAAAAAAGAAGGGATGGAGCATCAATGGGAGAACGAAGCATTGGTCATACAGTGTCAGCGAAGACGAGCAATCTTTCTTTCAATGACGGGCCAAGAGATCCGTGATTGATTCACGCGGCCCCTTTTCCCTTCTGCTTCAGATATCACCTAGGGTACATCCTACCCCCGTGATTCGCCCTTCTCTTTATCATCTGCCCATTCCTGATCAGACACAGATGCAGACGCAAGGACTCACAGGCTTTCCATGTGCCAACCGTCGAGGACGCCTGCGCGCTACTTTTATTGATCAAACTGTACGAACATTCAGTCTGATTCGAACCATCGAACCAGACGGATCCACCAAACCGAAACACAATTACCCCTGTGACAATACGCGTCAACCACTGTGCGCCGTTCTTTTCTAGACCCGTGGCACGCTTCTTCCTCTGCCCCCTTCGTTCCCACGGAGGCGTACACCTTTGTTCCGTTTTTTATGTGTCAAACGATGTTAAAACGATGATCGAGCTTTCTTTGATAAAACTACCTGTTTCCCACGAGGTAATCCACCGCTGGTCCTAATTTCCATAGTTGTACACGTTAACGAAGTCCCGACAGCGGACACGGCATGGGTTACAGCAAAAGTAATTTACTGCCGGCCACTCACAGTTAAAGAGCCAATTTCGCTACGATATTATTCACGTACCCTTCATGCAGGGCACACGGGGCATTAACGGGAGAAATGCGAACGGTATTTCTTCATCCTCGGATTTTTGGCGCAGCACATCGGCGAGATTTAAATCATAACAATCCCGACAAGTTGAAGTATCGTTTCTCTTTCCAATTGATATTATAAAATGCCAAAAAAAGTGGAAACTAAAGCGGATATCCTATTCCGCTTCTTTTCTGAAACTTTGAATCTAGTAAAACCGAGGGCACTGTAAACTGTGGGCAAATAGAACCCCAACGCCAATCAAAGCTGGCAGAACTAGCATATTTGCGAACGGACACCGCGCGTTACGTGGCAGGAATTAAATCTGACCCATCGTCGTTTGACCGATTCAGACGTTTTAGAATCACTTGACGCCCGCGTGCCTACTCGAAAGATAGTTATTGATGCGATTATACGCAACCGCGGCTGTTTGGTGTGCAGGTGCATTCAAGGCACGGAAATTCTCACTCGTGTAATCGTCGTTCAGACCGCAGCCGGTAACCACGCCGTTATAATTATCCGATTCGATCGATGCGCAGCTGGAGAAACGACGGTGGATGGCATCGGGGATGCCAGGGGGATAATATCGAATCGACCAAGGAAATTCGAGGTAATGAATAGCGGGATGCCGGCAGAAATGGAATTTCGAATATTCCACTTCCAAACGGGGAGGGCTTAACTGTTCGACAATTTACGTAGCTACGAAACTGGAGCTTACATGCCCAAGCTATATGTATACGTTGTCTAATTTATCATTAATCGAAAGTTGTCGTTTAGCCTAATTGTATCAAACGTTCGATTTACAAAACGATTTAGTTATAGCGCCGTTCGTACTCTTTTGGGAAAAGGTTGTATCGCGATGAACGATTTATGCTTCTCGACACGGTCGGTGTACACGGATACTCTTTTTCTAAATTGGCATTTTGCCGTGCGTGTTTTATCAGCGTAAAATCTTGCTCGGGTCCTTGAAAGATATATGCGTCTATAAATCTAATGGACCGGTGGCTGATGGGGTCGTGAGCTATCTCAGGACCACCCTTTTTCTATCGGAACCCTTGCGAATAAGCGTGTTCGAGCGTGATGAAAATAGATCAACCATCTTTCTGTATTTGCCATCAATCAATTTACATGAACACAGTTGAAATGTCCACTTTTGCAGTATCACGGCGACAACAATGTTATTCAACGCCGTTTTCATCCACTCAGTTTATATAAAGCCAATTACACAAAGTTTAACTTTCAGCGGAACTTGATTAACGAGTCGTTAATCAAGTGCGAGTCGCACGTAACGTTCATTATTACATTCATCGCCGGTTCCTAATCCAATTATCAGCAACCGTACAGGACGGCGGCAACGGGATAAATACGAATGCAATTTGTCGAATCGTCCATAAAGAATTGCAACCGTATTAACCGTATCAACACATCCGCGAGAGCGCCGCTTTGTTTAACGCGACTGGTTGAAATCTCGAGTAGGAACCGTTCAATTGTAAAACGGAAATGTCCCGGTTCTGATACGCGAGAGCACAATGCAGCGCTAATGATCGTTGTAAAGGATCCCAGGCTTCTGTGTCATTTATGTCGATGATATTTATTCCCCCTCCGCCGATGCAAATCGAAACTGATGAATGGAAACTAAGCAACAGATTGCTTCTCCCGTAGTTCAGAGCCACGGCTTCGGAAAGTCTATCCGTGCCAGCCGAGTTTCATTCAAACGGCCAATCGAGTTTACATCCGACACCTTCAGGTGACGTTCGTTAACGTGCAATCTCCTCTGTCGCGACGAACTTCTCCTGGCCGCGGGAAATATTTTAACCCCGTGGCCCCTTGAAGGGTGCACGGGGATACGTATAGCCATTACCTGCTACGTCGTCTCCGCCGTTTCGAAAGATAAGACAAATTCTCGTGGATGGGGTGTCCTTTCGCCGTAAGGGGGCCACATGACAGGAAATATATCAGTTCCGGAATAATTCCGAATAAACGAAACATTTGGCAACGTTCTGCGAGCGGCCTGATTCTCGCGAAATGTGTTCGTCGACTTCGGTTCAGTTTCGACAAGCGATAATTCTGGACCTTTCCTCGAAATGAATTTCGAGATTTCCTTGCGCTGGCGTATCTTCCGATTTTATAGACAAGCAAAATAAGTATAATAAATGGTTCAATTAATCGAAATTGGTATCAGAATTTATTAACTGGGTAAAATACTGAATGGTACGTTTCAATTAATTGTACGTGTACGTATGATTATTAGCATCCGTTTATACGCTGCCTATTTCACTGATAATATCATTCAATTTATGGCTAAATTAAGATAACGAATCATATATTATCCATGAAAGCAAAATTCCAAAGAAACATATTCCGTGGACTCGTAGCATAGGTACTCGTTAGTGCTCTCTAAATTGTTCCGCAGCGTATACGAAAATAACACGGGCATTGCGTATTATCGTCCGCCCTATCTCGCGATCCTTCTTACATTCGACCTTCGAAGGGCAAAAACGAGGGGTAAAAAAAAAATAAGGGGAGCAAACCCCCAGGAAAAGTAATTTCACCGGTTCCTCTTATCATCGTTTTATTTCTCCTCCCTCGATTTATGTATATACATGTACAATGATTCAGTATCGTCGCAGTGTAGGATCGCCTTACACGCTATCTAACACTTTTAAAAAGCCGCGTGTATGTACGACGAACGAACGCGAGCCGGAAGTGCATTCTCGCGTCAGCATACACGTAGGCGGAAATAAGACAGATATACGAATTCGTAGTTCTACCGCTACATTTAACAATGAAAAGAAAGAAAAAAAGGATACAAATCTTCTTCCACTAATTTATCATCGTTTGTTACATAAACCCATCGGCGTAATGGAAAAGTAAGATCGATGAATGACTTAATACAAAATGTATGAGGGTGTTTTCCAATTTCCGTACCCCCGACCGTCGTATCCTCGCCATATTACCATTTTTATTTGAAAAGCCGTAAATCCGGGCGTTACAGGTATTCAATCGTCGCGTATCGTCTAACGCGAAGTATCAACTAAACCTGTCCAATTTGAGGTGCTCAACGGAGGAGAAGTTTCGTCCGTGGATTTCTCTGAAGTAAAACCCTCGGATGATGTGATTTATTTCAGCACACTCGAAGGGCTCGGATAAAATCCTGGCCGGGTGCCCGGCGCAACCGTCCACGTTTTATCACGTGTATGTTGGTCTATGTATTCGCTAACACCGCACGCCGCTTCTCGATATCTACTTGCTCGATCCATTCTGTGCAGGGGGACGAGGGTCCCTCTACACGAAACGTCCCGGGCAAATACGCATCAGGACTCGTGTGTCCCGCAGGTATTGGTAAATCGGTAATTCGTTCGATCGTTTTCTAGATTTGCTCGTTAGAGGCTCATTTCCCTTCGCGACGAACGGAACCGCCGCATCTCGTCTACGAATTAGGTCCGCTGTATCTGGCGGAAGCCTCACCTCGATTATTTTCATCGATTCGAACATCACGCCGCGACATATCCTCTGCCGTTGTTCGTTAGCGATTTTTGAAACGGAATAGGCCTGAACGGGATGTCGGGGGTAGTCGATACTATCTAGACGCGGCAGAAATCGAAAATCCCTTCGAGCCTGCCTCGACGGGAGACGTCGGATAGACCGAGCTCAGGTATGTGCCCGATTGGATGACTCGTGAAATTCCTCGTAAAATATCTAGGCATCGAACTGTTTGGAGTTCCACCCCATACATAATGTAAATTCCAGAAATCGATCGTATTTGCCGTATTGTAAAATTGCCGAATCACAAACGTAATTGAGTCTACCCGAAGGATTTGAAGCACGGGAACGAAATTTTGCTACGCAGAGCTAGTATTTGCGTGTGCATATTCGTACAATGAAATATATACCGAGGAATATCGCCCGCTAAAAAGTTAAATCCTCCACGTGGAGTGTTCGTCACGCAATCGCTACACTTATTGTCACTAGTTCTATGGCGAGTCAGACAGAAGGTCGACAGTGGTACATGTGAAATTGCGAGCATAGTGTCGTCTACGCTCTACACCATAGATAGCCACGTTCGATTTCTCGGATACGCCTTGGTCGTGTCGATCGAGCGAAATCAAGATACGAAACTTGTGCATTCGGAATTCCGCGAGGCCGTCCCGGCGAAACGAATCTCCTGACGTCTGAAACAAACCTTCGACGCACGAATATCGTTTCTGATCGATCCCCAAAGACGTTCGGAACAATCCAACGCGCGACAGGCATTCTGCATTTGTGCAGTCTGATGGGCGAACAGCCTTCACGATGTACCGAACCGTTCACTTACATCGATGATCGCTTGTCGAATTCCAGCAATTCCCGACTCGATCGTCCATGGCTTTGCATCCTTTGGCGCCTCGACCACGTTATCAATGAACTGTGCAATCGTCAGAGCACAAAAGGTCGGCCGTGCTACCGGCGAATTTCAGTGTTCCGGATGAAATGCCCACGCCTTGAACCAGATCACCCGGCCGCGCTGTTTTATGTATGCACGCGGACTTTTGATACCAAGGATACCGTGAAAAGTCCGGAAAATCGAATCTATCTGAAATCGAACTGGCTTTATCACGAACGCATTGCAGAAAGGGATATGCGTTTTCCATGGAGACAAACGCCGATGGAATTTTAACGTTTCAATTACTCTGTTTCCTAGCCCTCGCCTACCTTTCCGCCTAACGATATTCGACTTCGATTTCAATTTGCAATTCCGCGTTGCCCCGTTACTGTCTCCATTCGCGCTCTGCCATTTTGCAAGTCGAACCGGGCTGCACGAACCGACGTTCGCCCATGCCCGCATCCATGGCTGGGTCCAAATGATTTAAATGAAACGAAACACGACGCCGTAAATAATTCAATTCAAAGTCTCAGAAAAACTAGCGTACCGGAAGAAAGGGATCTGCGTTGGCGTAGGTCGACGATAAGATTGTCTCGCTTAGGGAAAATCCGTCGCGTCGGAAATCGTATTACTCCCGTGCACGTTAGATTTCGAGTAGAAAATAAGGAACACGTTAAATGATAGACGAACGAATTTTCCTCGGACCCGTGACTGGGTTCTCGACGCACCAAGTTTCTCCAACGGGACCACTTGTTTAATACTGACGCAATCACGGTCAATCATCTTGATACATTGTCGGTCCTTTGCATATATCGCTGGAAGAATCTGGGAAGTAATAAATCCATGATCCCATGGACCGTTTATGGTTATTTCTCGTCGAACTCGGTTATTACCGGAACTGTAAGGAGGCGAATGACGAATCGCGTGTTTCTAATCTTCTTACCGATCGACTATTATTCGATGGAATAAATCTTTCAAACTAGAAACAGTGAAACTTAACATACCGAGAACCAGTCTACGTTAAAATATAAACAATTAATCATCCAACTCGACCACTTTAGATGTTGCCCGATAGTTTTCACGAAGGGGAAAGAAGAAGTCGTTCGTTCTGCAAAATCATCTCGCGTCCGTCCGTCGCACCGTCGCCGACGGCTGTTTCGTTTTGCTCGTTCTCGCAACGAAGAAACACGCGAAACACTGCTCGTTTCGTTCTTAAACATTAACCGTTCCCCGATCTACCCGCCCCGTCGTGACTTCTTTGTTAGACAATTCTTTTTATTGATTGTTCTTCACGCGATCGAACTTAAGCAAAATTTGATTTAGCGAGAGAAACCAAAGACGAATATTTCCGCCCAACTTGTCGATAATTTACATCGGATTTTCTTGTACTACACACGACAGGAAAACGTCGAAAGCGAGTGTATTTCTGAAGTTTACTTACATTGTGCGAGTTTTATGAACGCGAGAACGAAGACGAATCGTATAGCTTTAATACGAGTCTAACGAAGAATCGGTTGAGAGAGGGTGTTCGACATACACCTTATTCGAATCACTCGACATGTGTTTAACACCGTTGTTGGCTTGTACGTACACACAATCTACGTTACACGATTACGTATATACACACGAGGCTCGTCCCAGTGCGACACAGGCATACTGTCCAGTATCAAGATCAACCGCAAACAGTCGACCAGCGTTGTTTGGAGCTGAATCTTGATTCTGTCGTCCCCTTCGTTCCTTCAGCCCGTCCGGATGACAATAATAAGTATCGATAAAGATGAACAGTTGAGTTATCGTATTATTAATAGAGAAACGGCGGGTGAACACCCTATGAATCTTTGAATCCTAAATTCTTCGACTGCTCCGATACCCGTTTTAAAATAGCTACAGTTTCAGGCATTTCTTCCTCTCCTTTTTTTTGTTTGGTTGGTGATTGGTTTATGCTACTTGGTCTCGTTAAAATTTCTTTCGGAAAATCTCTTTCTTGCATGTCTTTGTGGCGTGTGAAAAACCAGGGTTCTTCTCAGACGGTACGATTAATGGGATAGTAGTCTTTGATTCTCACTGCTGAAGTTTCGATCGTATTACCGAGGTGAAACCTTTTTGATTCGAACTGGAAGAATATAACATTCAGCAAGCGAACGGTCAAGCGCGAGGGATGAATTATATGCAAATGCACGATGAATACATTTGAATGTTGTGAAAGGAAAAAGAAGAATGTCCTTCCTTGAAACTTTCTCTGAATCTGAGATCAAGTATTGATCGTTCGTATCCCCGAAATGTTATCGCCGAAGCTTTCGTTTTACAGGCGAACAAAATTTCCACAATCTTCCTTCAACTAATCAATCGTGGAAGCAAACTTCCGAAGACCCGACGATCCGTTGTTATTCTCCTCACTCTCTGCCAAAGTTTTCGTTTCCCCTTCGGCCATGCCGCGCTGACAATTACGGCAGAATTAAGCAAGATTAACAAAGCTTTATTTCATCCCGCGGAGTGATTCGACAGATGTTTAACACCGCGCTGAAGTACACGTGTTTGAGACAAGCCTGCAAACTTCAACAATTATTCCACGTCGCTCGTAGATAAACTTCGTCCAAATAACAACAACGTTGCGTGAATCTTGCATAACGATCATTCAATGTCCGTACGTGAAAGAAACGGACAAAGAATAAGTGAAACAGGTATGCGTGACATTGTCGCTCTAGTGTAGCTCAATGAGTCTGAATATACATGCAAAGTGGTCGCGTAACGACGAAAAAGTTCATCTACTCTTTTTACCCTATCCGTATGCGATCGCGGTACGGGAAGCCAATATCTTCGTCTGTCGTCGTCATTGGCGAGTGAAAAATCGGTGAATTCCATTTCAAAGCCGGAATTGGAATCCCGTCGATCGCATCGGATAGGGCCGACTATATCCAGGAGCCAACTCGTTTACCTAATTCAAAACCAAGGGAAAACGAGGATCGCTATTTAATCACGAACAAAGACGAACTCGTTGTAATGGTTCCAACGGTTCTCTTCGGAATCCACTCCTGGTTTCAGCTGTTCCGTATTGCTGCCAGCCGTCCCGGAACCGCAGCTACCGGCCAGCTTAAAACCTTGCTCCTGAAGCATCTCGAAAGCTTGCTCGATGGAGCCGTGCTTCAAGAAAAACCTGGACGTGTAACGATCGGTGGTTCCGTGGTCCGGATCGCGGCTTTCGTTCAGAGTTTCTCCAAACACGTCCCTGCAGAGGGTTACGCGGCCGCATACAAGGATCCTCGAGAGCTTCCGGAACTTCACATCCGCCAGACCCTCGCGACCAAATGCGAAACTTCCGCGATAGCCCACGGTAATGTATCCGGGTGTTCTCTTGCCCGAAGAAGCCAGAGGACCGGATGTCTTGCCGTTCTCCAGAATGGCACGCTCCAAGCCGGGCAGACCATAAAAATTCGCTTCCTGTTTCAGTCTTTCCTTCTCCCGAAAACCTTCGGGCAACACCAGTGCCTGATTGCGCAGGAAATCGAGGACGTAACGGAACAGTACCCCGTCACGGTCCAGAAAATACTTCCCCTTCGCGTCCTTCTCTACCGGTGTTTTCCCCGAAAACAAAGCGGCCAGATGAGAATCGCTCTCCCGGGTGAGGGTGGTGAGTGCGGTGGTGTAAAATACACCGCCCACGTTCAACTCCACCACGCTTGGCACAGCTTCCTGTTGCTGGTCTTGATCCACCATGCTTCTGAACGCTGGTCTATTAGACTCGTCTAGCGATGTATCGCCCCTCGACTGCGACTCGTACTAGCCGGATAGTGTTTGCGTGCTTATCAACGGGAGAATGGCCAATTTCGAAGTGGTGGATTGTATTTAAAACGGGGATCACGGTGACCAGTGGACCAAAGGAGGGAACAACGTGCGAACGAGATCTCTGTGTTTATTCTCGCCCTGTGCAATGACACCGACTATTGCACGCCACGGGTAACACTTCTCGAGACTGAACTGCACACAGCACCGTGAGAGATCACGCGAACAGGCAGACGTGCCAGGTCGATGACCGAGGACAGCTGAGGGTTGAACCGAGGTGGACACGCTCTAAGACAAATCTAACCCGGAAAGCGTGCTCTCTCGGATCTAGGGACGAGAGAGACTGACGATGAGAGACTGCGCCTACGGTCGGTCGAGGAAGGCCGAGCTTAGCTCGCTTCCGTCGCTGCGCTTCCTCTCCTAGGCACTTGGCGCGCGCGGCAGGACGCATCCCCGTGTGTGTCGGGATGCCTGCTACGCTGGCGCAGAAGGTGAACCAACAACGCGCGCCGGTCCTCGAACAGAGAAACGCGCGCAACCAACCCTTTGTCATTCGATCATCGCATCGCGTGCTATCGCCTCAACGAAGTTCCCCTTTTTCCACTTTGTATGCCGATAATTAATCGTGCCAAATTCCTACGGCTGATAACACTATGAAATCGCACTTCGATAGCTATGAATTACGCTAAACGCAAGATACCGTGGTTCACTTTGCTCGTGCTCAAGCAAGTGGCGAAGAGGAAGTGAAAAATATGTCCTTGTCCGTCTACATTCCGAATGATGCGTGTGATTCATCTCACTGTGTAATTAGAGTTTTATTTTTCCTGCATTTGATCATTCGTAGTGTAGCACTCAACCTCCGCCGTCACTGTTTTACCGAACGGCCCTGAAAATTTTCGCGAAAAATGCCTGACCAGCATCGTTTATGGACCTGAATTTAGTATGCGTACAGGGGTGCAGTTACATGTTTGCTATGCGGACACCTGTTTTGTTCCTGCGTACATATTAGTGTTGCGACTTGAGAACGGTAATGAATCCTTGCATTCCATTGGCTATATGTGACTCGTATACATGCACGGTGCATACATATAGATCGTAGGTAAAAGAAATCTTAAATCCTTTAATACTGTTCATCGAAATTATCGGTTGACATTGACTAACCTTGGTACTACTGGGTGCGCATTTCTTTTTTGACAATCACACAGTTTCACCTGTACGTATGATAAAAAGAACCACTTGCGCACTCGTACAAATAATGTCCAATGTTTAAGATGAATACTATCATTTAATCATTGAACAATTAGCGCCCTCCCTTCCATTTATCCCCACCACCCGATCAACTGGTTTCACGAATGGCCGACATAGCGCGCCGATCAGTTAAGCTGAGTGTGTACTGTGATTTGGCTGGCCTGCGATGGCCACTGTTAACAACGTGAAATCATCTCAATTGTGCTCCGTTGCATATTACAAACCAGTACGTTGCGAGCATTATATTTCATCAATTAATCAGGAAACGATTACGCGACAGAAACTGATGTCACTCAGTAATATTTCTCGTGTTGCTACGCAGATCAACGTATGTGAACAATTCGCTCTTTCATCGTCCGTCGGAAACTGGGACGATAATTCCGCGGGATAGATCATCTTCTATCACCAGTTTGGGCCTGCTCGACTGTCGTTGAAAAAGACGTGGTTCGAGGGAAAAAATGTCGGAACCACGAAAAAGGAATGTAATGGAAGAGCCCAGGGGTAATATTCTCAGGAACCATTCGTGGAGTAATGGACTAGACAGCGAGAATGAGCTGGGTGGTGAAAACGAATTGCTCAACGAAAGTATGGTAAATCCAAGGTGTGCATCATTATCCGAATATTTAAACATTTTGCTTCACATGCGAAATGCCCTTGCAATTATTGCTGAATTCGCTTTTATCTATTCTCGCACGATCTCTAATCAATATTAAAACAGTAATACATCTGTGTCAAAGTTTTTCTTTGTTAGCAGCAATGTACTGTTCACAGAAGTAGTATTGCACTGGGCATCGTATCTTACCGATGCGTTTTTAATCGCGTGTATTATTACACAAGTATCTTTTGGAATGTTATTCAGAACTGACTAAGATCCAATCTGTTATCGTACAATTTTAATTTTTTTCCCCCAATCGTTCTCGTGACACGAACAAGAGTTTCTTACTTTTGAGCAATCTCTAATGCTTTAGTAATAGGCTGTTTAGTACGATAAGCCTGTAATATCCATAGCCTCAGGAACTTATTGTCAGTTGCGTTAAAGCTGTTAGATATAGCAGTTCGAACATTTGAATAATATTGTAGTTAGTTCATATTGCATTTTGTAATATATGTGTGTGTATATATATATTTACGTATATCACCAAGTTCAATTATTCTTTTCTTGTTAGTCATCATCGATCAACTTTAACGGATCAACCTGTCTGCAATATGACACTGTACACTGAGGAAAAAATGCGCAGAAAATTGAAATTTTTTTTCATGAACCCTATTGAAAAGTGGCAAGCAAAACGTCGTTTGCCATATAAATTTTCGGTGCAGGTAATTAAAATTGTATTGGTCACAATACAATTATGCCTATTCGCGCATAACAACTATATGCATGTCAACTATGCCTGGGATAATCGTATAGCTTTTTCTCATCTATTTCTCAAAGGATGGGATGCTACACAAGAGGTAATAAATGATGTAGTATTTATTTACATTGCATGTAACGTGTACTTCACATAATTACAGTTTGTAGGAATATACAATAATGAACACGAAAATTTACATTTTCAGGTGCCCATTTATCCACCAGCAACAGGCCCCTTAGCCATATATAAACGAGACGATTTTTATAGTACAATTGATCATGCTTTAGATGGCTACTATAATCTTAGCAATACAATTGGTTCTTACTCGTATACTGCGGAGGACAATTCAGTAGATCCAGTTGTCCTATGCTTGTATCAATATAAAGAAGGTATTATATTTGGATTTAATGAAAGTTATGTCTTCGATAAAGAGGTCATAGAAACTTGCATAAATATAACACATCAGTTCTACAATGACTATAGTACATCAAAACACTTATTGTTTAAACAGAACATTAGTGTAAACTTCTCTGCCTTGGTCAGTGCAGATTTAATGTTCGCTTTAAAGACTGTTAACTTGAAAGCTGCAGGACCAATGGCACCACCTGATTGTTATCAGTTTAATATCAAAATTTACTTCGATAATCGTGATTTCGATGGACAAATGTTGCTTTCATTAGATGCAGAACCAAAGAGACTGCAATGTAAGGGTGATATGCGTTACATAATGGATAATCGTATTGAATCAGCTTTGAGGACATTGCTGAATTTGCTTGTAATTTTCATTTGTTCTGTATCTCTTGCCTTATGTTCAAGAGCTATATACAGGGCGCAATTACTAAAATTCGAAACCACGAATTTTTTTGAAAAAACATACGGCAAGACATTGAGTTTTGAAGGAAGATTAGAATTCTTAAATTTGTGGTACGTCATGATCATTGTGAACGATCTCCTAATTATTGTAGGCTCAGCTGTGAAGGAACAAATTGAACGAAAGCAATTTGGTAATGATGACTGGAATGTCTGCAGCATATTTCTTGGCACGGGTAACTTGCTCGTTTGGTTTGGGGTATTAAGATATCTTGGTTTCTTTAAGACCTACAACGTAGTCATTCTAACATTGAAAAAAGCAACACCCAAGGTAGCACGATTTTTAATATGCGCGATTCTTATCTATGCTGGATTCACGTTTTGTGGCTGGTTAATTTTGGGTCCGTATCATATAAAATTCAGATCTCTTGCTACTACGTCTGAATGTCTCTTCGCTCTCATAAACGGGGACGATATGTTCGCTACATTTTCCATAACGTCATTCAAATCACCGATGTTATGGTGGTATTCTAGAATATATTTATACACGTTTATTTCATTGTATATATACGTGGTTCTAAGTTTATTCATTTCTGTGATAATGGACGCTTACGATACGATCAAGATTTATTACCGCGATGGCTTCCCAAAAAACGATTTACAAACTTTTATTGCAGCTTGTACAGACGAAGCATCTAGTGGTCTTTATAGAGACGATTCTGAAAGAAGTGATTTATCTGAGCTTATAGATCGATTTTGTTGTTGTCGGAAAAGACCCTTTTATGGGTCATTCTCAGGTTCAAGTACAGAATTCTCAACAAAATCGGAACAAGCATGTGGGGGGGCAACCTGTATATAGTACGTTAATGGGCAATAATGTATTAAATAAATATTATGGCTCCATGGCAGATACTCGATATTGTAACAATTTTTTCACGTAATGTATTTTTTTATGAAATTAGTATGTTGCATTCTTTGCCCGGGTATTGTAGCGCAAGAGCTGCCATTTTATTACATCCATATTAACGATAGGTACATTGTTCTTTCTTCGTTAGTGTAAAATGGAATATTTTTTCGCAATATTTCCTCATTTCGAAATCGGACGTTCGTACCAATACCATTGATCACGTTGTTGTTCTTATTTATATAATATGAATAAAAAAATAGTAATTTCCTAAAATAAAAATTAAAAAACGAGTAACATTTGAGCCGAAAACAACTTTAATGATACAAGTATATATATACAAAAATAATATGAATCTTTCCTTAGGAAGATGATTTACATGTATAAACAAAACTGGAATATACCAAAGGCATAGTAAAAATGTATAGTGCACAGTTTTGTATATACACGGATCTGTAATTAATTATAATTTTCCAAGAAAGTCAGATGTAATTTCTAAATAAGGGTAATTATAAATAGGAAGGCGATATCTCCGTTACAAGTCTAATGCAATGTACAGTACATTAGCAGTTTAGAACACTGGGTAAATAACTAATGTATGGTTAAATATTAATGTGAGTCATATAATTTGTAACTTATACATATTTGCAACATGCACAAAATTTTATGTGTAACATCGTTTTATACAATGTGCATTGTTTGTGATATCTGGATGTCTATATACAATTTACAAGATCATGGAATATGTTTTACTTAAAATGAACGAGCACACTAAAGCAAAATGTGTTATCCAAAGAAATTACATTTATAATATATTTACAATGGAATACAATAAAATTGTAATATTTTTAATTAACACTTAATAATCATCCCTTCCTAGTTTTCCTTAAATTGCATTAGCTATGGGTGAATCATTATTAAATGACATCGTTTACCTTCCTGATGAGTCATACATGTGCAATGTCCACTTTTTTTAAAATGCTACAGTCTGAACAACAAAACATTGAAACAGTATAACCTCGAACTTGTATATCGCCATTACTATCGATTTAAATGAATTAGACAATGAGTCGTTCGATATTTCTAACAAATTAGGTCTAAATAGTATATTTAAATAATAACGTCCAAATACGTCAATATATCTTTTCGAAGTATTTTTTATTGCGAAAAGGATGCAGTAGAGTGCATAGATTAACTTTATCAAAATAAAGAGGATATTGAAATCGATCGAATTTATCTATATGATTAACATAAACGTTCGACTTATTTGGATGTTCTCTTCATAAGTCCATTATTTCTTCTACTTTTCAACATTTGACGAACTTCTTTGTTTCTATTCAGCCTCCTGCAGAAATCCAGTAAGCATAAGTGCACTGACCTAAGAAAAGAACAGAGCTGGTCACTGACCGTACCTAAACGCAATTCACTGTTTACATCCAGCTTTACATCTCGAACTGTCAAGGTGAAGCGCGCGGCCCGAACACTTTGTTGCTGTCAAGCTTCAGTATAAGACGGGCTGCCAATCGTGTCAAAATTGAAATACATACATACATTCATAAAGGGAAGTGCCTTGGAAATATCGAACGCGGTGGCGTTACAATAATTATAACAGAAACTTTCGAAAACAATTTTGCGTGAAAATGTCGAGGATGAGCCATAACGCCGTAGCGGGAACGAACAAAGCCGAGCTTGACTTTCTGTTCGCAAACAAAGAAGCATCTGCCAGTGAACACAGTATTTCAAGCATGGTTTCGAGTATTTCTGCTTCGCAGGATGAAAATTTTCGTATGACAAAGCACGCGGAGAATAGCCTGAAAGTGATGGAAAGATATTTACACGATCAACAACTGACAGATGTCATTTTAATTGCAGGTAAATAGTGTTGCGCGAGATTCCTTTGTTTTCGATTGGATGATTGTCGATCAATAAATGGGACGTTTATGCCCTTAATTGAAACGAGAAAATTTACAATTATTGAAATAAGTGTAAAAAAACATGCATTTACTATATTATCATTTATTTAGGAAAAAGACGTTTTCCTGCACATCGTTTAGTATTAAGTGCTGGTTCAGAATATTTTGCTGCCATGTTTACCAGTTGTTTGAGAGAATCTGGACAAAACGAAGTTGAGCTAATGGACGTTGATGGAGATGCATTATGGGCTTTAGTCTGTTATTGCTACACAGGTATAACTTTAAATCAGTTCACTGTAGTAGACCATTTATCATAGATACTTATTGATTGATCTTTAAATACTTGTAACGGTTGTAAAAAAATGAATATTATGTTCCCATACTGTAGGTTGTATAGAGTTAAGAGAAGATAGCGTAGAAACCCTTTTAGCTACAGCATGTTTGTTGCAATTGAATCCAGTTGTTAAGGCTTGTTGCCAATTCCTCAGAAAACAGCTTCATCCGAGTAACTGCTTAGGAATAAGAATGTTCGCTGATACGCAGAGCTGTGCAGATTTGTTAGAATATGCACATGCGTATACAACTAAACATTTTATGGAAGTTACAAAGAATCAAGAATTTTTGTTACTATCTCCCAATGAAGTTGCCAAGCTTTTAGAATCAGATGATCTCAATGTTCCTTCGGAAGAGACTATTTTTCATGTAAGGGTTTATTATACTATTTGTCTATAGAGGAAATGATAAAAAAAGAATTAGATAATTTAACTTTCGATTTCTATGATTATGCTTGCTTAAAATCAAGGCTTGAAGTAATAGAAGAACTATTACTGTTACTATTACCTTCAGGCACTTGTGACATGGCTGGAGTATGATCCAGAAAATAGACGGAAAGATGCAAGCAAGTTACTAAGCCTAGTAAAGTTACCCCTCTTGTCTCCTGCGGTGAGCTAAATACTGTTCTACATTCGTAATAACAATGTAATAATATGTAAATAATCATCCTTATTGCATTCGTACAGTTCATAACGGACAATATCGAAAGTAATGAAATGTTCAAAGATCAAAGGGTAGCACAGGAGTTAGTTATGGAAGCATTAAAGTATCATCTTTTACCTGAACGTAGACCATTACTTCAGTCGGGGCGTACAAAGCCAAGGAAAGCAACTGTTGGTCACATGTTAGCTGTTGGAGGAATGGATGCTAACAAGGGTAAACGAAAATGAACGTGAACAATGAAAAGCAGGTGTTCAATTAGTTTATTATGTTTGTTAGGTGCTACTTCTATAGATGCATTCTCTTTACGCGATAACGCTTGGAAATCAATGGCTGCGATGAGTGGCAGGAGATTGCAATTTGGTGCCGCTATTGTTGATAGGAAATTGATAGTTGCGGGTGGAAGGGATGGATTAAAGACATTAAATACAGTAGAGTGTTTTGATTTTTTCACATGTACATGGAGTACACTATCACCTATGAATATTCATCGGCATGGATTAGGTGTAGCTATATTAGGCGGACCTTTATATGCAGTTGGCGGTCATGATGGTTGGAGTTTTCTTGAGACTGTAGAAAGATGGGATCCAAATACACGTCAGTGGAGTTCAGTAGCACCTATGTCTATACAGAGGTCTACAGTTGGTGTTGCTGTATTAAATGATAAGTAAGTGTACACAGCAATTTAATATATATAGTTAAACTATTATACTACACACTGTATGTGTTTTTAGATTATATGCTGTAGGTGGGAGGGATATAAGTTCATGTTTAAACACTGTGGAGTGCTATGATCCACATACAAATAGATGGACTCCATGTGCACCAATGTCGAAACGAAGAGGTGGTGTCGGTGTCGGTGTAGTAAACGGATATCTTTATGCATTAGGTGGTCATGATGCACCTTCCACTAATCCTAGTGCTAGTAGATTTGATTGTGTAGAAAGGTTCGTGTAATAAACCAGTTTTAATGCTAAGCCAATGTACATATAAGTGTCAATAATACATATAAATATTAACAACTATTAGGTATGATCCTAAGACTGATACATGGACTATGGTAGCACCGATGAGTGTCCCAAGGGATGCTGTTGGTGTTTGTGTGCTTGGGGATAGACTTATGGCTGTTGGAGGTTACGATGGGCAGCAATATCTTACACTTGTAGAGGCATATGATCCACACCTAAATGAATGGGAATCGGTAGGAATAAATGTGTATATGACACCATTCAACGTGTCTCAACTGTAGAACATTTATGAAATTATTAATGTTTATATAATATAACTATATTCATTTTTAGGTTGCACCCTTAACTGCTGGCCGTGCAGGAGCTCCGTGTGTTGTCGTGAAAAATTTAAATGGTTTCGGATTTGATTAATAGTACAGTTGTGTACATGCTCAAATAAGGAACGTTAAAAAATACAGTGAAATATTTTAATTAAAATTCTCAAAACAAACGGCAAAATAGGAATCTTATGGTATTATGAAAGTAGCATTATTTTCGTCTATAAACATATATATATATACATATAAGTATAGCGTTTCAATATGAACATAGCGATGTTTGTACCCGAATCTGAAACACTGCGTGTGCTGTCGTGAATTTGTACATATTTATACCTACGTCTTTTGTATAAACATATTAAAATTTATTTTTAACAAATACATTTTTCATGTTGAACAAATTTATTTTCTTGTCAATCTAATGCTTTTTATTTACACATTTATTGATATATATATATATATATATTTCGTGAACATATTTTTTTTAAATAAATAGACGCTCGGTTTTAACTAATTTATCGAATTTTCATTTTCATGTTCCTTAACAAAGTGCCCGTTGTACTTTTTCATTAACCCTAGCAAGCAGGAAATGTTCTATAACAAAAGTAAGAAAATGTATATCGTAATGCGCAGCTTATTACATTATTACATTAATGAATCAAATTTACCGTGGAAAATCTGAAGCTGGTTCCGCGAATTTATGTCTAACCATAAAAGTAGCAATTGCTTCTGCAACTTTGTCTGGAACATCTTCGTGTACAGCATGTCCACAGGCCGGTAATACTTGCATTTGAAATTTGCCTAATAAAATAAAAACATAATCATTTTCATACATCCTAACATATGTATAAGAATACTTGATATAAGTTAATATTTTCGACGCCTTACCTTGCATTTGACCAACGGTGAGCTCTCTATCTAATCTATCGACACCAGCTAGCAATAACACCTTTGGAGCTGGTACATTTAAAAAAGCTGCTGACAAACCTTTAAACCATCCAAACCAATGTTTTTCAGTCTTGGACAGGTCTATCCTCCAAACATATTTTCTTGTAGCTGTAGCAGTAGTAGGATTAGATGGAGGTGGCATATTTACAGGTTCTTCTTCTTCTTCTTCTTGTATAATATCTTGCGGTGGAATCGAACTTTCTGTATTACACTCGCATGACATTTGCGTTAGTGAATCGATATCGTGGGTGGCTAATTTATTAGTTTCGATACTATGTTGACAAAAATTTATAATATTACTACAGTGCAAGAACAAAAATCTGAAACTATGAATATACATGATACATGTATATTTATACTAACTTTTTTATCTGTCCAGGAACTGACACCTTAGCTGATTGTACATTACGGATTTGACCACTTCGTACACTAAAATTTGGATAATTAGACACATTCCTCTAATAATTTCATTTTGATTGTACAACATAAACATAAACACAAAAAGGTAAATAAGATTTTAGTTTGTACAGGTTCAGCCAAAAAAATGTGCCGAGAGATAGCCAGTTTTGTTTGCTAATATGAATAATATGAAATACGCAAGGTAAAAGAAATTTGCATAATTTTCTGAACTGTAAAATGTACTAACCACCATTCCACAGCCTGAGAAATGGTGCTAAAATTAGATGGGCGAGATCTTAAAAAGCTCTGCATAGATGTCAATGCATCCATAGCTGTTCCTTCAACAACATCAATAACTCCAACTCCACACAAATTTGTAATTAAAGGTGCAGCTCTAACTGCTACCGCGCCACCCATACTGTGACCTACCAGAATTATAGGGCTATCTTGCATTGTTGCTTGTATAACGGCTGCAACATCCCTAAAAAATAATCGAACCAAACAGGCTTGAATGTAAGGTATTGCAAAAACAGTTGTATTTTATAATAGTATCAAATTATTGTTTACGCTGCCAATGTGTCAGCAGATAAGTCTTCCTCGTTTGATGCACATGTATCACCATGGCCTCTTAGATCGATTGCCATAACTTTACACACTACCATAGTCATAATTGAATTCTAAAACAAACAGAGTATATAAACTATTCTGTACTTGTTACATTGAACACTTAATACCTACAGTGAATTCTGCCCATGTTAATGCACTGTAACCACCCCCATGTAACAATACTAACGTCGGTCCCTCTGTACCCTTAGTATAAATATGAAACGTGTCTTGTCCTATTTTCACATCCTCTGAATGATCGAAATATGGTGTCCACTTAACTGGTTCATAATCCCTTTTGCGTTGATATCCCTTCGATTTGCTAACCCTGGTAGTTAGAAATGTTTGCATGTTTAACGTCAATGAACCTTAAATTTCTTTCGTTAAATTTTCTCTAGATCGTTCACATTATTAAGCTGCTTTAATGAACACATTAATTTTGTTTAATTTTTATTCATCATTTTATGTTTATAAAATGTATGATACACTAACCTAGCACCAATTCCAAAATTGACTCCCGACGGTGGCAGTTTTGATTTTAAAATCGATTTTTGGAGGGAAGACATTTTATTATTAACAAACTCCTTTGTCTTTTATAATAATACTGTTTCCAATCACAGTTGTTTTCTCTGTTCTCATAAACACATCACAATTCGTAATATCGCTTATTTTATCTGCACTTAACAAAATGCCAAAACTACTCTGACAGCTTTAGGTTGTTACTACCTGGAATTGCTGCTTCTATCATCACAAACGAGATATAAAAAAAGATCTATCATCCAATGTGTTTTCTTGTCTTCAACCAGCAGGGTTCTAGAGCCCCATTTCACTCGCAATGTATGGTCATCAAATTCAACGACGAGATCACGACCGCGGTTGGAGACCTTTGAAGATTTTCGGAAATTGCGATTGAGCGCTACCAGGAGGTCTGCACGTCGCGGAGTGGGTTTGATTGTTGGCGGGGCCTCATACGCTTGATAATTATATGGAAAATAATTCGAGCGACTGCGTATTGAACTTAGGGTACAAAGTACAGTAGTGCCCGTTTAATGTTCGTTCTTTTCCCCAATTAATGTTCTTATTCCTCGAGAAGCCTTCGTTTTTACGACTGAAGTACCAACGTATATATTTTAATTAATGAATTAATTACTATCTGTAAATATATGTTTGAAGCTACTCGGGTCGCTTATCTGCAGTAACTGCTATGTTATCGACATCTATACAGAACCACACACGAGATATAGGAACAGCCAAAACATCTTATGGACTTTCGTGGCCCACCGTGACTGACAACACTCAGAAAAACCACGCTGATTCGAGCGTCCTCTGCATATGAACAGTGATCACTTGAAGAACTATTATTTACTCGTGTAGGTGGGGGCACTATTCATGCGATTGTGTGAATATATGTAAATGCTTTGGAGAGGATCGGGGGAAAGCTGTTCCTCCGGCAATGTTTCGGTAGAAAAACCGAGTTACGCTGCCTAGTTGCGCGATGCACTTCGGTTCGGCTCGAGTTGAGTCGAAATCACATCGCAATGCAACGGGGCGATGAAATTGACAAAGAGATGCGTGTCACGTCAAGCTTCCCGCTTGACCAAAAGAATTCTTTAACGAAAATCGTAGGTTCAGCTAAAAACTGGTCAGGACCCGCAGCATTAGTTATTGTTTATGGAATTGGAATTGGGTTTTTTCAAGGATTGGTAGGGTGTGAAAATAAAAAGAACAGTGGAATTCTTTTTATTGACAATTTATTTAAACTAATTAATGACGGTACAAGTTACAAAAATGTTGTAATCCAAATTAACAAGCTAATCCTTATGAACTATTCTTTTATATCTACTTACAATACATCTTACAACTAAATCTTGTATTAATTCTAAACTAACATTTATATAATGTACAAAATACTATAAACATAAGTAATCTAATACTTATAAACTATTCTATGAAGTTAATTTACGATATATGTTACAGATAAAACTTATACTCAACTTTACATAGTTTATGTGCAGGAGCTTATAAATTCAAATTACAGCAATTGTGTAACTTATGCATATGTAAACTATTTATTACATCTTTCGTTTTATATTTAGCATATTTAGCAAATTAACAATTGCTCTAAAATAATCTTATGCATTAGTAGTTACAAACAATTTTTATAAACTAATTTACTATAACTGAAGTATGTGGCAAGAATTATTCTTCCCTCTTTCTTGCTTTTATGCATGCGGAGAACACTGGTCAATGCTCCTTTCTCTTTGCCTGCGAAACCTGGACACATAAAAAATACATTAGTAAGTATGTACCACGAGAGAAAAAGTTTGCTAATGGTTATTCAAATGAAAAAGAAAGAAGGAAAGGCCAAACCAGAAGTATAACACAAAGAGATCTTTATTTAAAGGGGAATGGAACAAATCTCATAAGACTAAATTTGCTGAGAGCTGAAGTAAAGGAATTCACAGATGGTCTAAAAAGAAGAAACTATGAAATGCAATAGCTGGAAAGAGGCCCAAAAATAAAAGGAGCAAGATGTAGTGAAATGTTTAAATACATTAGAACATTAATACTTCTAAAGTACCTAAGTAAGAACAGATGACGGCCAAATCGAGAATTAATACAATAGGTGACAGATGCGAAAGCATTAAAGGTTGAATAAATATTGGGAGCAGAAGAAGAATAAAAAATGTGGCATATGCACACAAAAATTTGGAATGTTAGAACACCTGTTAACACATTGGCGACAGGGCATTTGCGACACAGTTCAAAAATGATGCGTATACGCATCTTATGACCCATAGTGGCATAGACATAACAGCGGACGTATACTTCGTCCGGTCCCACAATCGCGGCCCCACACATCGTAACCTGCTGACACTGAGACCCGTACCATGCTAAATGCGCCCATCCAGCACTACTCTGAGCGGAGAGCAGAAAAGGAAATGTACTGCAGAAAACGGAATGCAGCAAAAAATGAATTGGGGGGGGGGGGGGAGTGCGCAGAAAATTCGCTCGAATTATTTTCCACATAATTATCAAACGTCTCTTAAACGTTTAATAATTATACAGTAAATAATTGATTGCCCAGGTCTCACTCCGTGGAGGTTACTGCGCCTGGAGACCCACCCTAGCCACGGCCCTTCCACCCTCCAATTGCGGGAAAAGTAATTTTAGTATCATTTTTGAGAAAGAAAACTCTCCTATTATCGGCACTTTGTAGAACGTTCATTATCTGATCGTAGCACAAATACGACAATAACAGAAGTACTTAGAAGAGTCGCAACCGCGAACTAAATTGAATAACAGTAGGAATCCTGAAAGAAAATCTGCAAGGGGTTGCAATTTCCCGAAATAAAACTTTCTAAAAAATATATCCTACAACCTTCAAAACTAGACAACGAAATATTATTGCAGTGGTGAACACTGCTGTCTTAAAAAGTAAGGCCCGCTTAAAAATCAATCTTCCGTTCTTAAATACTAGATTAGATTCAAATGCGCCCTGCCTGACTAAGGATCTATCTTAAAACTAATATGACCCTGCCTAGTATAACAGCTAAGAGTTCAATTAAAAGAACAATTTCGGTAGGGTCAGTCATCAACGTGTTAGGATGGTGCCATCGACCGCATGAGATGGATTTTAATGTACACCCGCGATAGTAAAACGATTGTTAGAGAAACGCGTATTAACTAATAGAAGCAAACTGTCAAGCGTATGCGGAGGTAAAGTGTAACCTGAGATATCATTGCATGGTAGAGTAATGTTTGCCGCTAACCTTCGACAGCACAGACGACAATTACTCTCCGACGCTTGAACTGATACTGACGGCGCGCCGCGCCACGAGTCAACCATACTTCGCGGCGCGCAGGCGCGCGGGTAATGTGCGGCCGCGCTCGATAATATTCGCAATTTCCGGAAATCTTCCAAGGTTTCGGACTGCGGCCGTACTTTGATTTCCAAGAAATTTTTATCTAAATCTACTATCGCGCTTTATTACTATAGCGTGTTACCATCCTTATCGTAATGGGTGGTGCGCCAATAACCATAGTTCTTTGCACGTATTCTTCTGTTATAAATCCATGATTTTCAGCCGAAATTCTTGTCAGAAATCCAGAAATTTAAGTTCTTGAATATTCCTGGAGTGTGCGGTTATTTCCAGAATGCTCTAAATTCTGCTCTTTTTATTTTCACACCTTAACAATACTTGAAGTAACTTATTCCAAACAGTGCAGAGACTTTAAACGCAATGCCCCCAAGCAAAGAACTTGTAAAAAAGGGCCTGAGCAGGGCCTAAACATATATGTCTCGGCTCCCCTCAGTGGTTACTTTTTAATCTATAAGCTGTCAAATGAAAGGGGAAAAAATAAGAAAGTAAACAAATTAAATAATAATTACGGGCAACTGGATAGCCGCTTACAAAAGGAGGTGCAGTCGAGCAAAAAGAGATGCAAGGGAGTAAAAGTGACGGCTGAGGAGCAACATAATTCCCAAGCTGCAGTCTTAGATAATTTATTATACTAAGAAGAGTGACAAAAATGTAGCTACATATGTGATTTTCAATCTGTATTAACTTGATTTTATAAATGAAAACGCAAGTAAACCAATTATTCAAGCTTGGCGAAAAAGTGGTGACTCATAATTAAAATAAGTACATCCAGTATATGTACAGTCTCGCATTAACTACTTGAGATTCCACTTCATAAGGATTCACTACAACTATTGTGTGTCATGTAATTGCAGTAAAAAATAATCAAGCGTAAATGTATGTCACGTGTATATTACACGTTACATTATGTAAAATACACTCTGTGTGTCACATAAGTATATATTTCCGTATGCCCCAAGCGTCGTACAACTTTGGGAGGACAACTCGTGATTGTTCGAGATTCATCGCAAGAAACTCCACGTCGTTCTTCTTTGCTTACTGCAAAATTTGTATAATACACATTTTTATAATAGATATTTATAGATCTTAATAATATTAGTATACTGACACCAAGAAGTTTTACCAATTACAGAATAATATGTACCTTTGCATTACAAAAAAGATTAGTATATTACCACGATGCATCTTAAAGCTCGGGAATTATGAATTGATTGCCACATAAATCGTGGACACGTTTGAAGGTTTCTGTTACATCAAGCTTTTCCTGGCAGGGCTTTGGCACTAATCTGTATAATACTTCGATCATTCGTATCAGATCCTTGAAAATATTTTTATCCATTATATTTCCCGTTATTGCATTACTAACATATCTGTTATACTTTTGTAATGCATGCATTATCTGGAACTTCTTCTCGTTCGTAACGATACTCTTAAACAGATAAATACATCAATAAATAATGGTATATGGAAATCTTTTGGAATATATTTCATCAAGTATCTTACTTCAAATGATTGTAAACCGAAGTACGTTGGCCAATCCTCTTTGCAAGCCACACAATTACATTGGAAATAATACTGCTTTAAAAGTTCTTCTTGTCTCAAAGCTTTTTGCGTCATTGCATAATTTTGACCATAATTATCTAATATCTTTTAAACCAAGATCTTCATTAGTAGTATCATAATAATATACAAATTTTAAGTTATTTCAACATACCTGTTCACCCTTCTGAATGGGACGTACTGCATGAGAAACGATATGCTCCGATTTTGAACACCTTGAAATATTTGGATCGCAGCTATGATTAAAAAGGCTTGAAAAAGGCAGCACTGCTATCTTACGTTCAGCTGTCCCTAAACCCCGTACTTCAGTACACTATAAATAAAAATCATACTGTTAAATATTTTAGAGAACTTTTATGAATGTATAAGAACGAGTTTTTTCATGTATAATTATATATGTGACACTTACGCTATGTGCATTGGTGGGAATCATCTGTTGATTTCTTAATATAAGACTGCCAAAAAATGTAACATCTGCATTATTAATTAAGTCAGATAAATCTTTTAATGGACTTCCAAACATATTTGTACATGTTGCCACAAAGTACAAAAGAACACAGGAGTCGATAGATCTCCTAAAGAGGTCATGTACTGAACGTTTCTCAATGTTGGTTGCAAGACCTAATACACTTCTGTACCTGTTGCTTAAAAAAATCCCGTCTTTGGAAAAGCCTTTTGTGCAAGGATCTGAAAGCACATTGAAAGAAAAGTGTTATTAATATTCATATGAAAATGTATGTTGCTACTTACCATCCCAATCGTCAACTTCTTTTAATTCATCTCTTAATTCTTCTATACTTGTAGCTCCTCTCACAGCTTGTATAGCAACTCTTAAACTAAGCAGATCTAATTTTATGAAACCCATTTTTAACACAACAGGGAATACTGCACATTCCACGTCATGATACTTTTTCCAATCTGAAGCCTTACATTCTTCAGAACAATACATAGCATGAACACAATAATCACATGGTATACTAGCCCAAGATACCTCTAAACAATACGAACAATGTGTATATACATTCTTAGGTATTAGAAGTTGGGAGTACGGCACTTCTGTTACAATTACTTCTCCAGGCCTTATGTCACGAGTAGCTACAATATGCCTACCGTATTCTTTATTATATTTTATGGCCAATGCATCAGAAGCGCATGGGGCTTCAGCATTATAAGTCTTTATTACAGGTAGCGCCGGCTGTTTAATAGTCTTGTCTTGTTTTAGTCTACGAAATGTTTGCATAGAATTCAGTTTGTCATTTAATTTCTTAAGATAGATAGTATCTAAACACATATTTTTTAATAAAGATTGTGTTTCTTTGATAATACATTCCAGGTTATTGTGCGTTTGTCCTCTTAAACATTCAACTTTTCTTATATAAAGCTTAGCACGTATATTGTCTGCACATTTTAGTGCCAATGCTCTATCTATGTCTTTGATACATTCTTCATTTTTATGTAATTTGATTAAAACAGCAGATCGATTGGCATATGCTATGGCAAGTTGTTCAGATGAAGCTGGAGCGTAAGCTATGCTTCTAGTATAAAATTTCAGTGCTTCGATGTAAGCGTTCTGTTGTAACGGAGTTGAAACAAATATGCGATTACCATGTTCCCTAAACTTCTCAGATTCTTTTTGATTCTTTGTATCGCCACACATTTCAGGAATAATATTATATTCTAACATAACATTAAGAGACAAAATTATACGCTCTACATCGGTATTTAATTCTTTATATCGATTAATGTGATATTCACATTTACTTGCAGCAATCATTCTTGCATTTAACATATGCAATAATGTTGTATACGAAGCCATTTTAGTTTCTTTATTTCTATGATTATAAATAGAGGAAGACGTATTGTTTGTAATATGTACAACAGGTGTAAAAAAATATTCTCCGCCAATATGTTAGGGTTAGGTTTATTTTATTCTGAAATACAGCTTCTTCACTATCTAACGTAAATCAATTTAGTGTACATATGGCAGAGACACAAGTAGCTTCAAATAGATGGCAGAACCAAGTCTGTCCATTAATTAAATTAATTTACTTACTGAAAAGTATTGCATCAAATGGCATGTACAATATATGTATAGAAGCGTCAACATCGTTTTCTTTAATCTGTTGGTAACGTTGCAAATGACATGGAAATGGTAAATATATTCAATACCCCAAGATTCCAGTCAGAAACAATATATGATATATGATTGGTCTATTCCTATGTCACGTCGGACCATCTCCGAATGTCGTACGAGATTCAATAGACTTAGCTAATTCTTTATGTTCCGTAATAAAATAACCTTTAGAATCTTCCAAGTTCGAAGATCTGAATGCTCTGATTTTCCTTTTTTTCGACAACATACAGCTTTATGTAAATGTACGCTCACCCGGTTTCGAATTTCGCTCCTAAGTTATTATCGCTATCGATTAATACAGTTATATTGTTGATCATTGATTCGATATCACTAGATATTAGGCCTGCTAACGCGATAGCATAACAATCGAAACTTTACTTTACATTTTACTTTATAGAAATATGTTTAATTGAGGATTGATGTTACATATAACAGACGGGGAAAAAATATAATTTCATTTACATGAAATACTTATAAACTATTCTATGAAGTTAATTTACGATATATGTTACAGATAAAACTTATACTCAACTTTACATAGTTCATGTGCAGGAGCTTATAAATTCAAATTACAGCAATTGTGTAACTTATGCATATGTAAACTATTTATTACATCTTTCGTTTTATATTTAGCATATTTAGCAAATTAACAATTGCTCTAAAATAATCTTATGCATTAGTAGTTACAAACAATTTTTATAAACTAATTTACTATAACTGAAGTATGTGGCAAGAATTATTCTTCCCTCTTTCTTGCTTTTATGCATGCGGAGAACACTGGTCAATGCTCCTTTCTCTTTGCCTGCGAAACCTGGACACATAAAAAATACATTAGTAAGTATGTACCACGAGAGAAAAAGTTTGCTAATGGTTATTCAAATGAAAAAGAAAGAAGGAAAGGCCAAACCAGAAGTATAACACAAAGAGATCTTTATTTAAAGGGGAATGGAACAAATCTCATAAGACTAAATTTGCTGAGAGCTGAAGTAAAGGAATTCACAGATGGTCTAAAAAGAAGAAACTATGAAATGCAATAGCTGGAAAGAGGCCCAAAAATAAAAGGAGCAAGATGTAGTGAAATGTTTAAATACATTAGAACATTAATACTTCTAAAGTACCTAAGTAAGAACAGATGACGGCCAAATCGAGAATTAATACAATAGGTGACAGATGCGAAAGCATTAAAGGTTGAATAAATATTGGGAGCAGAAGAAGAATAAAAAATGTGGCAGATGCACACAAAAATTTGGAATGTTAGAACACCTGTTAACACATTGGCGACAGGGCATTTGCGACACAGTTCAAAAATGATGCGTATACGCATCTTATGACCCATAGTGGCATAGACATAACAGCGGACGTATACTTCGTCCGGTCCCACAATCGCGGCCCCACACATCGTAACCTGCTGACACTGAGACCCGTACCATGCTAAATGCGCCCATCCAGCACTACTCTGAGCGGAGAGCAGAAAAGGAAATGTACTGCAGAAAACGGAATGCAGCAAAAAATGAATTGGGGGGGGGGAGTGCGCAGCCAATTCGCTCGAATTATTTTCCACATAATTATCAAACGTCTCTTAAACGTTTAATAATTATACAGTAAATAATTGATTGCCCAGGTCTCACCCCGTGGAGGTTACTGCGCCTGGAGACCCACCCTAGCCACGGCCCTTCCACCCTCCAATTGCGGGAAAAGTAATTTTAGTATCATTTTTGAGAAAGAAAACTCTCCTATTATCGGCACTTTGTAGAACGTTCATTATCTGATCGTAGCACAAATACGACAATAACAGAAGTACTTAGAAGAGTCGCAACCGCGAACTAAATTGAATAACAGTAGGAATCCTGAAAGAAAATCTGCAAGGGGTTGCAATTTCCCGAAATAAAACTTTCTAAAAAATATATCCTACAACCTTCAAAACTAGACAACGAAATATTATTGCAGTGGTGAACACTGCTGTCTTAAAAAGTAAGGCCCGCTTAAAAATCAATCTTCCGTTCTTAAATACTAGATTAGATTCAAATGCGCCCTGCCTGACTAAGGATCTATCTTAAAACTAATATGACCCTGCCTAGTATAACAGCTAAGAGTTCAATTAAAAGAACAATTTCGGTAGGGTCAGTCATCAACGTGTTAGGATGGTGCCATCGACCGCATGAGATGGATTTTAATGTACACCCGCGATAGTAAAACGATTGTTAGAGAAACGCGTATTAACTAATAGAAGCAAACTGTCAAACGTATGCGGAGGTAAAGTGTAACCTGAGATATCATTGCATGGTAGAGTAATGTTTGCCGCTAACCTTCGACAGCACAGACGACAATTACTCTCCGACGCTTGAACTGATACTGACGGCGCGCCGCGCCACGAGTCAACCATACTTCGCGGCGCGCAGGCGCGCGGGTAATGTGCGGCCGCGCTCGATAATATTCGCAATTTCCGGAAATCTTCCAAGGTTTCGGACTGCGGCCGTACTTTGATTTCCAAGAAATTTTTATCTAAATCTACTATCGCGCTTTATTACTATAGCGTGTTACCATCCTTATCGTAATGGGTGGTGCGCCAATAACCATAGTTCTTTGCACGTATTCTTCTGTTATAAATCCATGATTTTCAGCCGAAATTCTTGTCAGAAATCCAGAAATTTAAGTTCTTGAATATTCCTGGAGTGTGCGGTTATTTCCAGAATGCTCTAAATTCTGCTCTTTTTATTTTCACACCTTAACAATACTTGAAGTAACTTATTCCAAACAGTGCAGAGACTTTAAACGCAATGCCCCCAAGCAAAGAACTTGTAAAAAAGGGCCTGAGCAGGGCCTAAACATATATGTCTCGGCTCCCCTCAGTGGTTACTTTTTAATCTATAAGCTGTCAAATGAAAGGGGAAAAAATAAGAAAGTAAACAAATTAAATAATAATTACGGGCAACTGGATAGCCGCTTACAAAAGGAGGTGCAGTCGAGCAAAAAGAGATGCAAGGGAGTAAAAGTGACGGCTGAGGAGCAACATAATTCCCAAGCTGCAGTCTTAGATAATTTATTATACTAAGAAGAGTGACAAAAATGTAGCTACATATGTGATTTTCAATCTGTATTAACTTGATTTTATAAATGAAAACGCAAGTAAACCAATTATTCAAGCTTGGCGAAAAAGTGGTGACTCATAATTAAAATAAGTACATCCAGTATATGTACAGTCTCGCATTAACTACTTGAGATTCCACTTCATAAGGATTCACTACAACTATTGTGTGTCATGTAATTGCAGTAAAAAATAATCAAGCGTAAATGTATGTCACGTGTATATTACACGTTACATTATGTAAAATACACTCTGTGTGTCACATAAGTATATATTTCCGTATGCCCCAAGCGTCGTACAACTTTGGGAGGACAACTCGTGATTGTTCGAGATTCATCGCAAGAAACTCCACGTCGTTCTTCTTTGCTTACTGCAAAATTTGTATAATACACATTTTTATAATAGATATTTATAGATCTTAATAATATTAGTATACTGACACCAAGAAGTTTTACCAATTACAGAATAATATGTACCTTTGCATTACAAAAAAGATTAGTATATTACCACGATGCATCTTAAAGCTCGGGAATTATGAATTGATTGCCACATAAATCGTGGACACGTTTGAAGGTTTCTGTTACATCAAGCTTTTCCTGGCAGGGCTTTGGCACTAATCTGTATAATACTTCGATCATTCGTATCAGATCCTTGAAAATATTTTTATCCATTATATTTCCCGTTATTGCATTACTAACATATCTGTTATACTTTTGTAATGCATGCATTATCTGGAACTTCTTCTCGTTCGTAACGATACTCTTAAACAGATAAATACATCAATAAATAATGGTATATGGAAATCTTTTGGAATATATTTCATCAAGTATCTTACTTCAAATGATTGTAAACCGAAGTACGTTGGCCAATCCTCTTTGCAAGCCACACAATTACATTGGAAATAATACTGCTTTAAAAGTTCTTCTTGTCTCAAAGCTTTTTGCGTCATTGCATAATTTTGACCATAATTATCTAATATCTTTTAAACCAAGATCTTCATTAGTAGTATCATAATAATATACAAATTTTAAGTTATTTCAACATACCTGTTCACCCTTCTTAATAGGACGTACTGCATGAGAAACGATATGCTCCGATTTTGAACACCTTGAAATATTTGGATCGCAGCTATGATTAAAAAGGCTTGAAAAAGGCAGCACTGCTATCTTACGTTCAGCTGTCCCTAAACCCCGTACTTCAGTACACTATAAATAAAAATCATACTGTTAAATATTTTAGAGAACTTTTATGAATGTATAAGAACGAGTTTTTTCATGTATAATTATATATGTGACACTTACGCTATGTGCATTGGTGGGAATCATCTGTTGATTTCTTAATATAAGACTGCCAAAAAATGTAACATCTGCATTATTAATTAAGTCAGATAAATCTTTTAATGGACTTCCAAACATATTTGTACATGTTGCCACAAAGTACAAAAGAACACAGGAGTCGATAGATCTCCTAAAGAGGTCATGTACTGAACGTTTCTCAATGTTGGTTGCAAGACCTAATACACTTCTGTACCTGTTGCTTAAAAAAATCCCGTCTTTGGAAAAGCCTTTTGTGCAAGGATCTGAAAGCACATTGAAAGAAAAGTGTTATTAATATTCATATGAAAATGTATGTTGCTACTTACCATCCCAATCGTCAACTTCTTTTAATTCATCTCTTAATTCTTCTATACTTGTAGCTCCTCTCACAGCTTGTATAGCAACTCTTAAACTAAGCAGATCTAATTTTATGAAACCCATTTTTAACACAACAGGGAATACTGCACATTCCACGTCATGATACTTTTTCCAATCTGAAGCCTTACATTCTTCAGAACAATACATAGCATGAACACAATAATCACATGGTATACTAGCCCAAGATACCTCTAAACAATACGAACAATGTGTATATACATTCTTAGGTATTAGAAGTTGGGAGTACGGCACTTCTGTTACAATTACTTCTCCAGGCCTTATGTCACGAGTAGCTACAATATGCCTACCGTATTCTTTATTATATTTTATGGCCAATGCATCAGAAGCGCATGGGGCTTCAGCATTATAAGTCTTTATTACAGGTAGCGCCGGCTGTTTAATAGTCTTGTCTTGTTTTAGTCTACGAAATGTTTGCATAGAATTCAGTTTGTCATTTAATTTCTTAAGATAGATAGTATCTAAACACATATTTTTTAATAAAGATTGTGTTTCTTTGATAATACATTCCAGGTTATTGTGCGTTTGTCCTCTTAAACATTCAACTTTTCTTATATAAAGCTTAGCACGTATATTGTCTGCACATTTTAGTGCCAATGCTCTATCTATGTCTTTGATACATTCTTCATTTTTATGTAATTTGATTAAAACAGCAGATCGATTGGCATATGCTATGGCAAGTTGTTCAGATGAAGCTGGAGCGTAAGCTATGCTTCTAGTATAAAATTTCAGTGCTTCGATGTAAGCGTTCTGTTGTAACGGAGTTGAAACAAATATGCGATTACCATGTTCCCTAAACTTCTCAGATTCTTTTTGATTCTTTGTATCGCCACACATTTCAGGAATAATATTATATTCTAACATAACATTAAGAGACAAAATTATACGCTCTACATCGGTATTTAATTCTTTATATCGATTAATGTGATATTCACATTTACTTGCAGCAATCATTTTTGCATTTAACATATGCAATAATGTTGTATACGAAGCCATTTTAGTTTCTTTATTTCTATGATTATAAATAGAGGAAGACGTATTGTTTGTAATATGTACAACAGGTGTAAAAAAATATTCTCCGCCAATATGTTAGGGTTAGGTTTATTTTATTCTGAAATACAGCTTCTTCACTATCTAACGTAAATCAATTTAGTGTACATATGGCAGAGACACAAGTAGCTTCAAATAGATGGCAGAACCAAGTCTGTCCATTAATTAAATTAATTTACTTACTGAAAAGTATTGCATCAAATGGCATGTACAATATATGTATAGAAGCGTCAACATCGTTTTCTTTAATCTGTTGGTAACGTTGCAAATGACATGGAAATGGTAAATATATTCAATACCCCAAGATTCCAGTCAGAAACAATATATGATATATGATTGGTCTATTCCTATGTCACGTCGGACCATCTCCGAATGTCGTACGAGATTCAATAGACTTAGCTAATTCTTTATGTTCCGTAATAAAATAACCTTTAGAATCTTCCAAGTTCGAAGATCTGAATGCTCTGATTTTCCTTTTTTTCGACAACATACAGCTTTATGTAAATGTACGCTCACCCGGTTTCGAATTTCGCTCCTAAGTTATTATCGCTATCGATTAATACAGTTATATTGTTGATCATTGATTCGATATCACTAGATATTAGGCCTGCTAACGCGATAGCATAACAATCGAAACTTTACTTTACATTTTACTTTATAGAAATATGTTTAATTGAGGATTGATGTTACATATAACAGACGGGGAAAAAATATAATTTCATTTACATGAAATACTTATAAACTATTCTATGAAGTTAATTTACGATATATGTTACAGATAAAACTTATACTCAACTTTACATAGTTCATGTGCAGGAGCTTATAAATTCAAATTACAGCAATTGTGTAACTTATGCATATGTAAACTATTTATTACATCTTTCGTTTTATATTTAGCATATTTAGCAAATTAACAATTGCTCTAAAATAATCTTATGCATTAGTAGTTACAAACAATTTTTATAAACTAATTTACTATAACTGAAGTATGTGGCAAGAATTATTCTTCCCTCTTTCTTGCTTTTATGCATGCGGAGAACACTGGTCAATGCTCCTTTCTCTTTGCCTGCGAAACCTGGACACATAAAAAATACATTAGTAAGTATGTACCACGAGAGAAAAAGTTTGCTAATGGTTATTCAAATGAAAAAGAAAGAAGGAAAGGCCAAACCAGAAGTATAACACAAAGAGATCTTTATTTAAAGGGGAATGGAACAAATCTCATAAGACTAAATTTGCTGAGAGCTGAAGTAAAGGAATTCACAGATGGTCTAAAAAGAAGAAACTATGAAATGCAATAGCTGGAAAGAGGCCCAAAAATAAAAGGAGCAAGATGTAGTGAAATGTTTAAATACATTAGAACATTAATACTTCTAAAGTACCTAAGTAAGAACAGATGACGGCCAAATCGAGAATTAATACAATAGGTGACAGATGCGAAAGCATTAAAGGTTGAATAAATATTGGGAGCAGAAGAAGAATAAAAAATGTGGCATATGCACACAAAAATTTGGAATGTTAGAACACCTGTTAACACATTGGCGACAGGGCATTTGCAACACAGTTCAAAAATGATGCGTATACGCATCTTATGACCCATAGTGGCATAGACATAACAGCGGACGTATACTTCGTCCGGTCCCACAATCGCGGCCCCACACATCGTAACCTGCTGACACTGAGACCCGTACCATGCTAAATGCGCCCATCCAGCACTACTCTGAGCGGAGAGCAGAAAAGGAAATGTACTGCAGAAAACGGAATGCAGCAAAAAATGAATTGGGGGGGGGGGGGAGTGCGCAGCCAATTCGCTCGAATTATTTTCCACATAATTATCAAACGTCTCTTAAACGTTTAATAATTATACAGTAAATAATTGATTGCCCAGGTCTCACCCCGTGGAGGTTACTGCGCCTGGAGACCCACCCTAGCCACGGCCCTTCCACCCTCCAATTGCGGGAAAAGTAATTTTAGTATCATTTTTGAGAAAGAAAACTCTCCTATTATCGGCACTTTGTAGAACGTTCATTATCTGATCGTAGCACAAATACGACAATAACAGAAGTACTTAGAAGAGTCGCAACCGCGAACTAAATTGAATAACAGTAGGAATCCTGAAAGAAAATCTGCAAGGGGTTGCAATTTCCCGAAATAAAACTTTCTAAAAAATATATCCTACAACCTTCAAAACTAGACAACGAAATATTATTGCAGTGGTGAACACTGCTGTCTTAAAAAGTAAGGCCCGCTTAAAAATCAATCTTCCGTTCTTAAATACTAGATTAGATTCAAATGCGCCCTGCCTGACTAAGGATCTATCTTAAAACTAATATGACCCTGCCTAGTATAACAGCTAAGAGTTCAATTAAAAGAACAATTTCGGTAGGGTCAGTCATCAACGTGTTAGGATGGTGCCATCGACCGCATGAGATGGATTTTAATGTACACCCGCGATAGTAAAACGATTGTTAGAGAAACGCGTATTAACTAATAGAAGCAAACTGTCAAGCGTATGCGGAGGTAAAGTGTAACCTGAGATATCATTGCATGGTAGAGTAATGTTTGCCGCTAACCTTCGACAGCACAGACGACAATTACTCTCCGACGCTTGAACTGATACTGACGGCGCGCCGCGCCACGAGTCAACCATACTTCGCGGCGCGCAGGCGCGCGGGTAATGTGCGGCCGCGCTCGATAATATTCGCAATTTCCGGAAATCTTCCAAGGTTTCGGACTGCGGCCGTACTTTGATTTCCAAGAAATTTTTATCTAAATCTACTATCGCGCTTTATTACTATAGCGTGTTACCATCCTTATCGTAATGGGTGGTGCGCCAATAACCATAGTTCTTTGCACGTATTCTTCTGTTATAAATCCATGATTTTCAGCCGAAATTCTTGTCAGAAATCCAGAAATTTAAGTTCTTGAATATTCCTGGAGTGTGCGGTTATTTCCAGAATGCTCTAAATTCTGCTCTTTTTATTTTCACACCTTAACAATACTTGAAGTAACTTATTCCAAACAGTGCAGAGACTTTAAACGCAATGCCCCCAAGCAAAGAACTTGTAAAAAAGGGCCTGAGCAGGGCCTAAACATATATGTCTCGGCTCCCCTCAGTGGTTACTTTTTAATCTATAAGCTGTCAAATGAAAGGGGAAAAAATAAGAAAGTAAACAAATTAAATAATAATTACGGGCAACTGGATAGCCGCTTACAAAAGGAGGTGCAGTCGAGCAAAAAGAGATGCAAGGGAGTAAAAGTGACGGCTGAGGAGCAACATAATTCCCAAGCTGCAGTCTTAGATAATTTATTATACTAAGAAGAGTGACAAAAATGTAGCTACATATGTGATTTTCAATCTGTATTAACTTGATTTTATAAATGAAAACGCAAGTAAACCAATTATTCAAGCTTGGCGAAAAAGTGGTGACTCATAATTAAAATAAGTACATCCAGTATATGTACAGTCTCGCATTAACTACTTGAGATTCCACTTCATAAGGATTCACTACAACTATTGTGTGTCATGTAATTGCAGTAAAAAATAATCAAGCGTAAATGTATGTCACGTGTATATTACACGTTACATTATGTAAAATACACTCTGTGTGTCACATAAGTATATATTTCCGTATGCCCCAAGCGTCGTACAACTTTGGGAGGACAACTCGTGATTGTTCGAGATTCATCGCAAGAAACTCCACGTCGTTCTTCTTTGCTTACTGCAAAATTTGTATAATACACATTTTTATAATAGATATTTATAGATCTTAATAATATTAGTATACTGACACCAAGAAGTTTTACCAATTACAGAATAATATGTACCTTTGCATTACAAAAAAGATTAGTATATTACCACGATGCATCTTAAAGCTCGGGAATTATGAATTGATTGCCACATAAATCGTGGACACGTTTGAAGGTTTCTGTTACATCAAGCTTTTCCTGGCAGGGCTTTGGCACTAATCTGTATAATACTTCGATCATTCGTATCAGATCCTTGAAAATATTTTTATCCATTATATTTCCCGTTATTGCATTACTAACATATCTGTTATACTTTTGTAATGCATGCATTATCTGGAACTTCTTCTCGTTCGTAACGATACTCTTAAACAGATAAATACATCAATAAATAATGGTATATGGAAATCTTTTGGAATATATTTCATCAAGTATCTTACTTCAAATGATTGTAAACCGAAGTACGTTGGCCAATCCTCTTTGCAAGCCACACAATTACATTGGAAATAATACTGCTTTAAAAGTTCTTCTTGTCTCAAAGCTTTTTGCGTCATTGCATAATTTTGACCATAATTATCTAATATCTTTTAAACCAAGATCTTCATTAGTAGTATCATAATAATATACAAATTTTAAGTTATTTCAACATACCTGTTCACCCTTCTTAATAGGACGTACTGCATGAGAAACGATATGCTCCGATTTTGAACACCTTGAAATATTTGGATCGCAGCTATGATTAAAAAGGCTTGAAAAAGGCAGCACTGCTATCTTACGTTCAGCTGTCCCTAAACCCCGTACTTCAGTACACTATAAATAAAAATCATACTGTTAAATATTTTAGAGAACTTTTATGAATGTATAAGAACGAGTTTTTTCATGTATAATTATATATGTGACACTTACGCTATGTGCATTGGTGGGAATCATCTGTTGATTTCTTAATATAAGACTGCCAAAAAATGTAACATCTGCATTATTAATTAAGTCAGATAAATCTTTTAATGGACTTCCAAACATATTTGTACATGTTGCCACAAAGTACAAAAGAACACAGGAGTCGATAGATCTCCTAAAGAGGTCATGTACTGAACGTTTCTCAATGTTGGTTGCAAGACCTAATACACTTCTGTACCTGTTGCTTAAAAAAATCCCGTCTTTGGAAAAGCCTTTTGTGCAAGGATCTGAAAGCACATTGAAAGAAAAGTGTTATTAATATTCATATGAAAATGTATGTTGCTACTTACCATCCCAATCGTCAACTTCTTTTAATTCATCTCTTAATTCTTCTATACTTGTAGCTCCTCTCACAGCTTGTATAGCAACTCTTAAACTAAGCAGATCTAATTTTATGAAACCCATTTTTAACACAACAGGGAATACTGCACATTCCACGTCATGATACTTTTTCCAATCTGAAGCCTTACATTCTTCAGAACAATACATAGCATGAACACAATAATCACATGGTATACTAGCCCAAGATACCTCTAAACAATACGAACAATGTGTATATACATTCTTAGGTATTAGAAGTTGGGAGTACGGCACTTCTGTTACAATTACTTCTCCAGGCCTTATGTCACGAGTAGCTACAATATGCCTACCGTATTCTTTATTATATTTTATGGCCAATGCATCAGAAGCGCATGGGGCTTCAGCATTATAAGTCTTTATTACAGGTAGCGCCGGCTGTTTAATAGTCTTGTCTTGTTTTAGTCTACGAAATGTTTGCATAGAATTCAGTTTGTCATTTAATTTCTTAAGATAGATAGTATCTAAACACATATTTTTTAATAAAGATTGTGTTTCTTTGATAATACATTCCAGGTTATTGTGCGTTTGTCCTCTTAAACATTCAACTTTTCTTATATAAAGCTTAGCACGTATATTGTCTGCACATTTTAGTGCCAATGCTCTATCTATGTCTTTGATACATTCTTCATTTTTATGTAATTTGATTAAAACAGCAGATCGATTGGCATATGCTATGGCAAGTTGTTCAGATGAAGCTGGAGCGTAAGCTATGCTTCTAGTATAAAATTTCAGTGCTTCGATGTAAGCGTTCTGTTGTAACGGAGTTGAAACAAATATGCGATTACCATGTTCCCTAAACTTCTCAGATTCTTTTTGATTCTTTGTATCGCCACACATTTCAGGAATAATATTATATTCTAACATAACATTAAGAGACAAAATTATACGCTCTACATCGGTATTTAATTCTTTATATCGATTAATGTGATATTCACATTTACTTGCAGCAATCATTTTTGCATTTAACATATGCAATAATGTTGTATACGAAGCCATTTTAGTTTCTTTATTTCTATGATTATAAATAGAGGAAGACGTATTGTTTGTAATATGTACAACAGGTGTAAAAAAATATTCTCCGCCAATATGTTAGGGTTAGGTTTATTTTATTCTGAAATACAGCTTCTTCACTATCTAACGTAAATCAATTTAGTGTACATATGGCAGAGACACAAGTAGCTTCAAATAGATGGCAGAACCAAGTCTGTCCATTAATTAAATTAATTTACTTACTGAAAAGTATTGCATCAAATGGCATGTACAATATATGTATAGAAGCGTCAACATCGTTTTCTTTAATCTGTTGGTAACGTTGCAAATGACATGGAAATGGTAAATATATTCAATACCCCAAGATTCCAGTCAGAAACAATATATGATATATGATTGGTCTATTCCTATGTCACGTCGGACCATCTCCGAATGTCGTACGAGATTCAATAGACTTAGCTAATTCTTTATGTTCCGTAATAAAATAACCTTTAGAATCTTCCAAGTTCGAAGATCTGAATGCTCTGATTTTCCTTTTTTTCGACAACATACAGCTTTATGTAAATGTACGCTCACCCGGTTTCGAATTTCGCTCCTAAGTTATTATCGCTATCGATTAATACAGTTATATTGTTGATCATTGATTCGATATCACTAGATATTAGGCCTGCTAACGCGATAGCATAACAATCGAAACTTTACTTTACATTTTACTTTATAGAAATATGTTTAATTGAGGATTGATGTTACATATAACAGACGGGGAAAAAATATAATTTCATTTACATGAAATACTTATAAACTATTCTATGAAGTTAATTTACGATATATGTTACAGATAAAACTTATACTCAACTTTACATAGTTCATGTGCAGGAGCTTATAAATTCAAATTACAGCAATTGTGTAACTTATGCATATGTAAACTATTTATTACATCTTTCGTTTTATATTTAGCATATTTAGCAAATTAACAATTGCTCTAAAATAATCTTATGCATTAGTAGTTACAAACAATTTTTATAAACTAATTTACTATAACTGAAGTATGTGGCAAGAATTATTCTTCCCTCTTTCTTGCTTTTATGCATGCGGAGAACACTGGTCAATGCTCCTTTCTCTTTGCCTGCGAAACCTGGACACATAAAAAATACATTAGTAAGTATGTACCACGAGAGAAAAAGTTTGCTAATGGTTATTCAAATGAAAAAGAAAGAAGGAAAGGCCAAACCAGAAGTATAACACAAAGAGATCTTTATTTAAAGGGGAATGGAACAAATCTCATAAGACTAAATTTGCTGAGAGCTGAAGTAAAGGAATTCACAGATGGTCTAAAAAGAAGAAACTATGAAATGCAATAGCTGGAAAGAGGCCCAAAAATAAAAGGAGCAAGATGTAGTGAAATGTTTAAATACATTAGAACATTAATACTTCTAAAGTACCTAAGTAAGAACAGATGACGGCCAAATCGAGAATTAATACAATAGGTGACAGATGCGAAAGCATTAAAGGTTGAATAAATATTGGGAGCAGAAGAAGAATAAAAAATGTGGCATATGCACACAAAAATTTGGAATGTTAGAACACCTGTTAACACATTGGCGACAGGGCATTTGCAACACAGTTCAAAAATGATGCGTATACGCATCTTATGACCCATAGTGGCATAGACATAACAGCGGACGTATACTTCGTCCGGTCCCACAATCGCGGCCCCACACATCGTAACCTGCTGACACTGAGACCCGTACCATGCTAAATGCGCCCATCCAGCACTACTCTGAGCGGAGAGCAGAAAAGGAAATGTACTGCAGAAAACAGAATGCAGCAAAAAATGAATTGGGGGGGGGGGGGGGGAGTGCGCAGCCAATTCGCTCGAATTATTTTCCACATAATTATCAAACGTCTCTTAAACGTTTAATAATTATACAGTAAATAATTGATTGCCCAGGTCTCACCCCGTGGAGGTTACTGCGCCTGGAGACCCACCCTAGCCACGGCCCTTCCACCCTCCAATTGCGGGAAAAGTAATTTTAGTATCATTTTTGAGAAAGAAAACTCTCCTATTATCGGCACTTTGTAGAACGTTCATTATCTGATCGTAGCACAAATACGACAATAACAGAAGTACTTAGAAGAGTCGCAACCGCGAACTAAATTGAATAACAGTAGGAATCCTGAAAGAAAATCTGCAAGGGGTTGCAATTTCCCGAAATAAAACTTTCTAAAAAATATATCCTACAACCTTCAAAACTAGACAACGAAATATTATTGCAGTGGTGAACACTGCTGTCTTAAAAAGTAAGGCCCGCTTAAAAATCAATCTTCCGTTCTTAAATACTAGATTAGATTCAAATGCGCCCTGCCTGACTAAGGATCTATCTTAAAACTAATATGACCCTGCCTAGTATAACAGCTAAGAGTTCAATTAAAAGAACAATTTCGGTAGGGTCAGTCATCAACGTGTTAGGATGGTGCCATCGACCGCATGAGATGGATTTTAATGTACACCCGCGATAGTAAAACGATTGTTAGAGAAACGCGTATTAACTAATAGAAGCAAACTGTCAAGCGTATGCGGAGGTAAAGTGTAACCTGAGATATCATTGCATGGTAGAGTAATGTTTGCCGCTAACCTTCGACAGCACAGACGACAATTACTCTCCGACGCTTGAACTGATACTGACGGCGCGCCGCGCCACGAGTCAACCATACTTCGCGGCGCGCAGGCGCGCGGGTAATGTGCGGCCGCGCTCGATAATATTCGCAATTTCCGGAAATCTTCCAAGGTTTCGGACTGCGGCCGTACTTTGATTTCCAAGAAATTTTTATCTAAATCTACTATCGCGCTTTATTACTATAGCGTGTTACCATCCTTATCGTAATGGGTGGTGCGCCAATAACCATAGTTCTTTGCACGTATTCTTCTGTTATAAATCCATGATTTTCAGCCGAAATTCTTGTCAGAAATCCAGAAATTTAAGTTCTTGAATATTCCTGGAGTGTGCGGTTATTTCCAGAATGCTCTAAATTCTGCTCTTTTTATTTTCACACCTTAACAATACTTGAAGTAACTTATTCCAAACAGTGCAGAGACTTTAAACGCAATGCCCCCAAGCAAAGAACTTGTAAAAAAGGGCCTGAGCAGGGCCTAAACATATATGTCTCGGCTCCCCTCAGTGGTTACTTTTTAATCTATAAGCTGTCAAATGAAAGGGGAAAAAATAAGAAAGTAAACAAATTAAATAATAATTACGGGCAACTGGATAGCCGCTTACAAAAGGAGGTGCAGTCGAGCAAAAAGAGATGCAAGGGAGTAAAAGTGACGGCTGAGGAGCAACATAATTCCCAAGCTGCAGTCTTAGATAATTTATTATACTAAGAAGAGTGACAAAAATGTAGCTACATATGTGATTTTCAATCTGTATTAACTTGATTTTATAAATGAAAACGCAAGTAAACCAATTATTCAAGCTTGGCGAAAAAGTGGTGACTCATAATTAAAATAAGTACATCCAGTATATGTACAGTCTCGCATTAACTACTTGAGATTCCACTTCATAAGGATTCACTACAACTATTGTGTGTCATGTAATTGCAGTAAAAAATAATCAAGCGTAAATGTATGTCACGTGTATATTACACGTTACATTATGTAAAATACACTCTGTGTGTCACATAAGTATATATTTCCGTATGCCCCAAGCGTCGTACAACTTTGGGAGGACAACTCGTGATTGTTCGAGATTCATCGCAAGAAACTCCACGTCGTTCTTCTTTGCTTACTGCAAAATTTGTATAATACACATTTTTATAATAGATATTTATAGATCTTAATAATATTAGTATACTGACACCAAGAAGTTTTACCAATTACAGAATAATACGTACCTTTGCATTACAAAAAAGATTAGTATATTACCACGATGCATCTTAAAGCTCGGGAATTATGAATTGATTGCCACATAAATCGTGGACACGTTTGAAGGTTTCTGTTACATCAAGCTTTTCCTGGCAGGGCTTTGGCACTAATCTGTATAATACTTCGATCATTCGTATCAGATCCTTGAAAATATTTTTATCCATTATATTTCCCGTTATTGCATTACTAACATATCTGTTATACTTTTGTAATGCATGCATTATCTGGAACTTCTTCTCGTTCGTAACGATACTCTTAAACAGATAAATACATCAATAAATAATGGTATATGGAAATCTTTTGGAATATATTTCATCAAGTATCTTACTTCAAATGATTGTAAACCGAAGTACGTTGGCCAATCCTCTTTGCAAGCCACACAATTACATTGGAAATAATACTGCTTTAAAAGTTCTTCTTGTCTCAAAGCTTTTTGCGTCATTGCATAATTTTGACCATAATTATCTAATATCTTTTAAACCAAGATCTTCATTAGTAGTATCATAATAATATACAAATTTTAAGTTATTTCAACATACCTGTTCACCCTTCTTAATAGGACGTACTGCATGAGAAACGATATGCTCCGATTTTGAACACCTTGAAATATTTGGATCGCAGCTATGATTAAAAAGGCTTGAAAAAGGCAGCACTGCTATCTTACGTTCAGCTGTCCCTAAACCCCGTACTTCAGTACACTATAAATAAAAATCATACTGTTAAATATTTTAGAGAACTTTTATGAATGTATAAGAACGAGTTTTTTCATGTATAATTATATATGTGACACTTACGCTATGTGCATTGGTGGGAATCATCTGTTGATTTCTTAATATAAGACTGCCAAAAAATGTAACATCTGCATTATTAATTAAGTCAGATAAATCTTTTAATGGACTTCCAAACATATTTGTACATGTTGCCACAAAGTACAAAAGAACACAGGAGTCGATAGATCTCCTAAAGAGGTCATGTACTGAACGTTTCTCAATGTTGGTTGCAAGACCTAATACACTTCTGTACCTGTTGCTTAAAAAAATCCCGTCTTTGGAAAAGCCTTTTGTGCAAGGATCTGAAAGCACATTGAAAGAAAAGTGTTATTAATATTCATATGAAAATGTATGTTGCTACTTACCATCCCAATCGTCAACTTCTTTTAATTCATCTCTTAATTCTTCTATACTTGTAGCTCCTCTCACAGCTTGTATAGCAACTCTTAAACTAAGCAGATCTAATTTTATGAAACCCATTTTTAACACAACAGGGAATACTGCACATTCCACGTCATGATACTTTTTCCAATCTGAAGCCTTACATTCTTCAGAACAATACATAGCATGAACACAATAATCACATGGTATACTAGCCCAAGATACCTCTAAACAATACGAACAATGTGTATATACATTCTTAGGTATTAGAAGTTGGGAGTACGGCACTTCTGTTACAATTACTTCTCCAGGCCTTATGTCACGAGTAGCTACAATATGCCTACCGTATTCTTTATTATATTTTATGGCCAATGCATCAGAAGCGCATGGGGCTTCAGCATTATAAGTCTTTATTACAGGTAGCGCCGGCTGTTTAATAGTCTTGTCTTGTTTTAGTCTACGAAATGTTTGCATAGAATTCAGTTTGTCATTTAATTTCTTAAGATAGATAGTATCTAAACACATATTTTTTAATAAAGATTGTGTTTCTTTGATAATACATTCCAGGTTATTGTGCGTTTGTCCTCTTAAACATTCAACTTTTCTTATATAAAGCTTAGCACGTATATTGTCTGCACATTTTAGTGCCAATGCTCTATCTATGTCTTTGATACATTCTTCATTTTTATGTAATTTGATTAAAACAGCAGATCGATTGGCATATGCTATGGCAAGTTGTTCAGATGAAGCTGGAGCGTAAGCTATGCTTCTAGTATAAAATTTCAGTGCTTCGATGTAAGCGTTCTGTTGTAACGGAGTTGAAACAAATATGCGATTACCATGTTCCCTAAACTTCTCAGATTCTTTTTGATTCTTTGTATCGCCACACATTTCAGGAATAATATTATATTCTAACATAACATTAAGAGACAAAATTATACGCTCTACATCGGTATTTAATTCTTTATATCGATTAATGTGATATTCACATTTACTTGCAGCAATCATTTTTGCATTTAACATATGCAATAATGTTGTATACGAAGCCATTTTAGTTTCTTTATTTCTACGATTATAAATAGAGGAAGACGTATTGTTTGTAATATGTACAACAGGTGTAAAAAAATATTCTCCGCCAATATGTTAGGGTTAGGTTTATTTTATTCTGAAATACAGCTTCTTCACTATCTAACGTAAATCAATTTAGTGTACATATGGCAGAGACACAAGTAGCTTCAAATAGATGGCAGAACCAAGTCTGTCCATTAATTAAATTAATTTACTTACTGAAAAGTATTGCATCAAATGGCATGTACAATATATGTATAGAAGCGTCAACATCGTTTTCTTTAATCTGTTGGTAACGTTGCAAATGACATGGAAATGGTAAATATATTCAATACCCCAAGATTCCAGTCAGAAACAATATATGATATATGATTGGTCTATTCCTATGTCACGTCGGACCATCTCCGAATGTCGTACGAGATTCAATAGACTTAGCTAATTCTTTATGTTCCGTAATAAAATAACCTTTAGAATCTTCCAAGTTCGAAGATCTGAATGCTCTGATTTTCCTTTTTTTCGACAACATACAGCTTTATGTAAATGTACGCTCACCCGGTTTCGAATTTCGCTCCTAAGTTATTATCGCTATCGATTAATACAGTTATATTGTTGATCATTGATTCGATATCACTAGATATTAGGCCTGCTAACGCGATAGCATAACAATCGAAACTTTACTTTACATTTTACTTTATAGAAATATGTTTAATTGAGGATTGATGTTACATATAACAGACGGGGAAAAAATATAATTTCATTTACATGAAATACTTATAAACTATTCTATGAAGTTAATTTACGATATATGTTACAGATAAAACTTATACTCAACTTTACATAGTTCATGTGCAGGAGCTTATAAATTCAAATTACAGCAATTGTGTAACTTATGCATATGTAAACTATTTATTACATCTTTCGTTTTATATTTAGCATATTTAGCAAATTAACAATTGCTCTAAAATAATCTTATGCATTAGTAGTTACAAACAATTTTTATAAACTAATTTACTATAACTGAAGTATGTGGCAAGAATTATTCTTCCCTCTTTCTTGCTTTTATGCATGCGGAGAACACTGGTCAATGCTCCTTTCTCTTTGCCTGCGAAACCTGGACACATAAAAAATACATTAGTAAGTATGTACCACGAGAGAAAAAGTTTGCTAATGGTTATTCAAATGAAAAAGAAAGAAGGAAAGGCCAAACCAGAAGTATAACACAAAGAGATCTTTATTTAAAGGGGAATGGAACAAATCTCATAAGACTAAATTTGCTGAGAGCTGAAGTAAAGGAATTCACAGATGGTCTAAAAAGAAGAAACTATGAAATGCAATAGCTGGAAAGAGGCCCAAAAATAAAAGGAGCAAGATGTAGTGAAATGTTTAAATACATTAGAACATTAATACTTCTAAAGTACCTAAGTAAGAACAGATGACGGCCAAATCGAGAATTAATACAATAGGTGACAGATGCGAAAGCATTAAAGGTTGAATAAATATTGGGAGCAGAAGAAGAATAAAAAATGTGGCATATGCACACAAAAATTTGGAATGTTAGAACACCTGTTAACACATTGGCGACAGGGCATTTGCAACACAGTTCAAAAATGATGCGTATACGCATCTTATGACCCATAGTGGCATAGACATAACAGCGGACGTATACTTCGTCCGGTCCCACAATCGCGGCCCCACACATCGTAACCTGCTGACACTGAGACCCGTACCATGCTAAATGCGCCCATCCAGCACTACTCTGAGCGGAGAGCAGAAAAGGAAATGTACTGCAGAAAACGGAATGCAGCAAAAAATGAATTGGGGGGGGGGGGGGAGTGCGCAGCCAATTCGCTCGAATTATTTTCCACATAATTATCAAACGTCTCTTAAACGTTTAATAATTATACAGTAAATAATTGATTGCCCAGGTCTCACCCCGTGGAGGTTACTGCGCCTGGAGACCCACCCTAGCCACGGCCCTTCCACCCTCCAATTGCGGGAAAAGTAATTTTAGTATCATTTTTGAGAAAGAAAACTCTCCTATTATCGGCACTTTGTAGAACGTTCATTATCTGATCGTAGCACAAATACGACAATAACAGAAGTACTTAGAAGAGTCGCAACCGCGAACTAAATTGAATAACAGTAGGAATCCTGAAAGAAAATCTGCAAGGGGTTGCAATTTCCCGAAATAAAACTTTCTAAAAAATATATCCTACAACCTTCAAAACTAGACAACGAAATATTATTGCAGTGGTGAACACTGCTGTCTTAAAAAGTAAGGCCCGCTTAAAAATCAATCTTCCGTTCTTAAATACTAGATTAGATTCAAATGCGCCCTGCCTGACTAAGGATCTATCTTAAAACTAATATGACCCTGCCTAGTATAACAGCTAAGAGTTCAATTAAAAGAACAATTTCGGTAGGGTCAGTCATCAACGTGTTAGGATGGTGCCATCGACCGCATGAGATGGATTTTAATGTACACCCGCGATAGTAAAACGATTGTTAGAGAAACGCGTATTAACTAATAGAAGCAAACTGTCAAGCGTATGCGGAGGTAAAGTGTAACCTGAGATATCATTGCATGGTAGAGTAATGTTTGCCGCTAACCTTCGACAGCACAGACGACAATTACTCTCCGACGCTTGAACTGATACTGACGGCGCGCCGCGCCACGAGTCAACCATACTTCGCGGCGCGCAGGCGCGCGGGTAATGTGCGGCCGCGCTCGATAATATTCGCAATTTCCGGAAATCTTCCAAGGTTTCGGACTGCGGCCGTACTTTGATTTCCAAGAAATTTTTATCTAAATCTACTATCGCGCTTTATTACTATAGCGTGTTACCATCCTTATCGTAATGGGTGGTGCGCCAATAACCATAGTTCTTTGCACGTATTCTTCTGTTATAAATCCATGATTTTCAGCCGAAATTCTTGTCAGAAATCCAGAAATTTAAGTTCTTGAATATTCCTGGAGTGTGCGGTTATTTCCAGAATGCTCTAAATTCTGCTCTTTTTATTTTCACACCTTAACAATACTTGAAGTAACTTATTCCAAACAGTGCAGAGACTTTAAACGCAATGCCCCCAAGCAAAGAACTTGTAAAAAAGGGCCTGAGCAGGGCCTAAACATATATGTCTCGGCTCCCCTCAGTGGTTACTTTTTAATCTATAAGCTGTCAAATGAAAGGGGAAAAAATAAGAAAGTAAACAAATTAAATAATAATTACGGGCAACTGGATAGCCGCTTACAAAAGGAGGTGCAGTCGAGCAAAAAGAGATGCAAGGGAGTAAAAGTGACGGCTGAGGAGCAACATAATTCCCAAGCTGCAGTCTTAGATAATTTATTATACTAAGAAGAGTGACAAAAATGTAGCTACATATGTGATTTTCAATCTGTATTAACTTGATTTTATAAATGAAAACGCAAGTAAACCAATTATTCAAGCTTGGCGAAAAAGTGGTGACTCATAATTAAAATAAGTACATCCAGTATATGTACAGTCTCGCATTAACTACTTGAGATTCCACTTCATAAGGATTCACTACAACTATTGTGTGTCATGTAATTGCAGTAAAAAATAATCAAGCGTAAATGTATGTCACGTGTATATTACACGTTACATTATGTAAAATACACTCTGTGTGTCACATAAGTATATATTTCCGTATGCCCCAAGCGTCGTACAACTTTGGGAGGACAACTCGTGATTGTTCGAGATTCATCGCAAGAAACTCCACGTCGTTCTTCTTTGCTTACTGCAAAATTTGTATAATACACATTTTTATAATAGATATTTATAGATCTTAATAATATTAGTATACTGACACCAAGAAGTTTTACCAATTACAGAATAATATGTACCTTTGCATTACAAAAAAGATTAGTATATTACCACGATGCATCTTAAAGCTCGGGAATTATGAATTGATTGCCACATAAATCGTGGACACGTTTGAAGGTTTCTGTTACATCAAGCTTTTCCTGGCAGGGCTTTGGCACTAATCTGTATAATACTTCGATCATTCGTATCAGATCCTTGAAAATATTTTTATCCATTATATTTCCCGTTATTGCATTACTAACATATCTGTTATACTTTTGTAATGCATGCATTATCTGGAACTTCTTCTCGTTCGTAACGATACTCTTAAACAGATAAATACATCAATAAATAATGGTATATGGAAATCTTTTGGAATATATTTCATCAAGTATCTTACTTCAAATGATTGTAAACCGAAGTACGTTGGCCAATCCTCTTTGCAAGCCACACAATTACATTGGAAATAATACTGCTTTAAAAGTTCTTCTTGTCTCAAAGCTTTTTGCGTCATTGCATAATTTTGACCATAATTATCTAATATCTTTTAAACCAAGATCTTCATTAGTAGTATCATAATAATATACAAATTTTAAGTTATTTCAACATACCTGTTCACCCTTCTTAATAGGACGTACTGCATGAGAAACGATATGCTCCGATTTTGAACACCTTGAAATATTTGGATCGCAGCTATGATTAAAAAGGCTTGAAAAAGGCAGCACTGCTATCTTACGTTCAGCTGTCCCTAAACCCCGTACTTCAGTACACTATAAATAAAAATCATACTGTTAAATATTTTAGAGAACTTTTATGAATGTATAAGAACGAGTTTTTTCATGTATAATTATATATGTGACACTTACGCTATGTGCATTGGTGGGAATCATCTGTTGATTTCTTAATATAAGACTGCCAAAAAATGTAACATCTGCATTATTAATTAAGTCAGATAAATCTTTTAATGGACTTCCAAACATATTTGTACATGTTGCCACAAAGTACAAAAGAACACAGGAGTCGATAGATCTCCTAAAGAGGTCATGTACTGAACGTTTCTCAATGTTGGTTGCAAGACCTAATACACTTCTGTACCTGTTGCTTAAAAAAATCCCGTCTTTGGAAAAGCCTTTTGTGCAAGGATCTGAAAGCACATTGAAAGAAAAGTGTTATTAATATTCATATGAAAATGTATGTTGCTACTTACCATCCCAATCGTCAACTTCTTTTAATTCATCTCTTAATTCTTCTATACTTGTAGCTCCTCTCACAGCTTGTATAGCAACTCTTAAACTAAGCAGATCTAATTTTATGAAACCCATTTTTAACACAACAGGGAATACTGCACATTCCACGTCATGATACTTTTTCCAATCTGAAGCCTTACATTCTTCAGAACAATACATAGCATGAACACAATAATCACATGGTATACTAGCCCAAGATACCTCTAAACAATACGAACAATGTGTATATACATTCTTAGGTATTAGAAGTTGGGAGTACGGCACTTCTGTTACAATTACTTCTCCAGGCCTTATGTCACGAGTAGCTACAATATGCCTACCGTATTCTTTATTATATTTTATGGCCAATGCATCAGAAGCGCATGGGGCTTCAGCATTATAAGTCTTTATTACAGGTAGCGCCGGCTGTTTAATAGTCTTGTCTTGTTTTAGTCTACGAAATGTTTGCATAGAATTCAGTTTGTCATTTAATTTCTTAAGATAGATAGTATCTAAACACATATTTTTTAATAAAGATTGTGTTTCTTTGATAATACATTCCAGGTTATTGTGCGTTTGTCCTCTTAAACATTCAACTTTTCTTATATAAAGCTTAGCACGTATATTGTCTGCACATTTTAGTGCCAATGCTCTATCTATGTCTTTGATACATTCTTCATTTTTATGTAATTTGATTAAAACAGCAGATCGATTGGCATATGCTATGGCAAGTTGTTCAGATGAAGCTGGAGCGTAAGCTATGCTTCTAGTATAAAATTTCAGTGCTTCGATGTAAGCGTTCTGTTGTAACGGAGTTGAAACAAATATGCGATTACCATGTTCCCTAAACTTCTCAGATTCTTTTTGATTCTTTGTATCGCCACACATTTCAGGAATAATATTATATTCTAACATAACATTAAGAGACAAAATTATACGCTCTACATCGGTATTTAATTCTTTATATCGATTAATGTGATATTCACATTTACTTGCAGCAATCATTTTTGCATTTAACATATGCAATAATGTTGTATACGAAGCCATTTTAGTTTCTTTATTTCTACGATTATAAATAGAGGAAGACGTATTGTTTGTAATATGTACAACAGGTGTAAAAAAATATTCTCCGCCAATATGTTAGGGTTAGGTTTATTTTATTCTGAAATACAGCTTCTTCACTATCTAACGTAAATCAATTTAGTGTACATATGGCAGAGACACAAGTAGCTTCAAATAGATGGCAGAACCAAGTCTGTCCATTAATTAAATTAATTTACTTACTGAAAAGTATTGCATCAAATGGCATGTACAATATATGTATAGAAGCGTCAACATCGTTTTCTTTAATCTGTTGGTAACGTTGCAAATGACATGGAAATGGTAAATATATTCAATACCCCAAGATTCCAGTCAGAAACAATATATGATATATGATTGGTCTATTCCTATGTCACGTCGGACCATCTCCGAATGTCGTACGAGATTCAATAGACTTAGCTAATTCTTTATGTTCCGTAATAAAATAACCTTTAGAATCTTCCAAGTTCGAAGATCTGAATGCTCTGATTTTCCTTTTTTTCGACAACATACAGCTTTATGTAAATGTACGCTCACCCGGTTTCGAATTTCGCTCCTAAGTTATTATCGCTATCGATTAATACAGTTATATTGTTGATCATTGATTCGATATCACTAGATATTAGGCCTGCTAACGCGATAGCATAACAATCGAAACTTTACTTTACATTTTACTTTATAGAAATATGTTTAATTGAGGATTGATGTTACATATAACAGACGGGGAAAAAATATAATTTCATTTACATGAAATACTTATAAACTATTCTATGAAGTTAATTTACGATATATGTTACAGATAAAACTTATACTCAACTTTACATAGTTCATGTGCAGGAGCTTATAAATTCAAATTACAGCAATTGTGTAACTTATGCATATGTAAACTATTTATTACATCTTTCGTTTTATATTTAGCATATTTAGCAAATTAACAATTGCTCTAAAATAATCTTATGCATTAGTAGTTACAAACAATTTTTATAAACTAATTTACTATAACTGAAGTATGTGGCAAGAATTATTCTTCCCTCTTTCTTGCTTTTATGCATGCGGAGAACACTGGTCAATGCTCCTTTCTCTTTGCCTGCGAAACCTGGACACATAAAAAATACATTAGTAAGTATGTACCACGAGAGAAAAAGTTTGCTAATGGTTATTCAAATGAAAAAGAAAGAAGGAAAGGCCAAACCAGAAGTATAACACAAAGAGATCTTTATTTAAAGGGGAATGGAACAAATCTCATAAGACTAAATTTGCTGAGAGCTGAAGTAAAGGAATTCACAGATGGTCTAAAAAGAAGAAACTATGAAATGCAATAGCTGGAAAGAGGCCCAAAAATAAAAGGAGCAAGATGTAGTGAAATGTTTAAATACATTAGAACATTAATACTTCTAAAGTACCTAAGTAAGAACAGATGACGGCCAAATCGAGAATTAATACAATAGGTGACAGATGCGAAAGCATTAAAGGTTGAATAAATATTGGGAGCAGAAGAAGAATAAAAAATGTGGCATATGCACACAAAAATTTGGAATGTTAGAACACCTGTTAACACATTGGCGACAGGGCATTTGCAACACAGTTCAAAAATGATGCGTATACGCATCTTATGACCCATAGTGACATAGACATAACAGCGGACGTATACTTCGTCCGGTCCCACAATCGCGGCCCCACACATCGTAACCTGCTGACACTGAGACCCGTACCATGCTAAATGCGCCCATCCAGCACTACTCTGAGCGGAGAGCAGAAAAGGAAATGTACTGCAGAAAACAGAATGCAGCAAAAAATGAATTGGGGGGGGGGGGGGGGGAGTGCGCAGCCAATTCGCTCGAATTATTTTCCACATAATTATCAAACGTCTCTTAAACGTTTAATAATTATACAGTAAATAATTGATTGCCCAGGTCTCACCCCGTGGAGGTTACTGCGCCTGGAGACCCACCCTAGCCACGGCCCTTCCACCCTCCAATTGCGGGAAAAGTAATTTTAGTATCATTTTTGAGAAAGAAAACTCTCCTATTATCGGCACTTTGTAGAACGTTCATTATCTGATCGTAGCACAAATACGACAATAACAGAAGTACTTAGAAGAGTCGCAACCGCGAACTAAATTGAATAACAGTAGGAATCCTGAAAGAAAATCTGCAAGGGGTTGCAATTTCCCGAAATAAAACTTTCTAAAAAATATATCCTACAACCTTCAAAACTAGACAACGAAATATTATTGCAGTGGTGAACACTGCTGTCTTAAAAAGTAAGGCCCGCTTAAAAATCAATCTTCCGTTCTTAAATACTAGATTAGATTCAAATGCGCCCTGCCTGACTAAGGATCTATCTTAAAACTAATATGACCCTGCCTAGTATAACAGCTAAGAGTTCAATTAAAAGAACAATTTCGGTAGGGTCAGTCATCAACGTGTTAGGATGGTGCCATCGACCGCATGAGATGGATTTTAATGTACACCCGCGATAGTAAAACGATTGTTAGAGAAACGCGTATTAACTAATAGAAGCAAACTGTCAAGCGTATGCGGAGGTAAAGTGTAACCTGAGATATCATTGCATGGTAGAGTAATGTTTGCCGCTAACCTTCGACAGCACAGACGACAATTACTCTCCGACGCTTGAACTGATACTGACGGCGCGCCGCGCCACGAGTCAACCATACTTCGCGGCGCGCAGGCGCGCGGGTAATGTGCGGCCGCGCTCGATAATATTCGCAATTTCCGGAAATCTTCCAAGGTTTCGGACTGCGGCCGTACTTTGATTTCCAAGAAATTTTTATCTAAATCTACTATCGCGCTTTATTACTATAGCGTGTTACCATCCTTATCGTAATGGGTGGTGCGCCAATAACCATAGTTCTTTGCACGTATTCTTCTGTTATAAATCCATGATTTTCAGCCGAAATTCTTGTCAGAAATCCAGAAATTTAAGTTCTTGAATATTCCTGGAGTGTGCGGTTATTTCCAGAATGCTCTAAATTCTGCTCTTTTTATTTTCACACCTTAACAATACTTGAAGTAACTTATTCCAAACAGTGCAGAGACTTTAAACGCAATGCCCCCAAGCAAAGAACTTGTAAAAAAGGGCCTGAGCAGGGCCTAAACATATATGTCTCGGCTCCCCTCAGTGGTTACTTTTTAATCTATAAGCTGTCAAATGAAAGGGGAAAAAATAAGAAAGTAAACAAATTAAATAATAATTACGGGCAACTGGATAGCCGCTTACAAAAGGAGGTGCAGTCGAGCAAAAAGAGATGCAAGGGAGTAAAAGTGACGGCTGAGGAGCAACATAATTCCCAAGCTGCAGTCTTAGATAATTTATTATACTAAGAAGAGTGACAAAAATGTAGCTACATATGTGATTTTCAATCTGTATTAACTTGATTTTATAAATGAAAACGCAAGTAAACCAATTATTCAAGCTTGGCGAAAAAGTGGTGACTCATAATTAAAATAAGTACATCCAGTATATGTACAGTCTCGCATTAACTACTTGAGATTCCACTTCATAAGGATTCACTACAACTATTGTGTGTCATGTAATTGCAGTAAAAAATAATCAAGCGTAAATGTATGTCACGTGTATATTACACGTTACATTATGTAAAATACACTCTGTGTGTCACATAAGTATATATTTCCGTATGCCCCAAGCGTCGTACAACTTTGGGAGGACAACTCGTGATTGTTCGAGATTCATCGCAAGAAACTCCACGTCGTTCTTCTTTGCTTACTGCAAAATTTGTATAATACACATTTTTATAATAGATATTTATAGATCTTAATAATATTAGTATACTGACACCAAGAAGTTTTACCAATTACAGAATAATACGTACCTTTGCATTACAAAAAAGATTAGTATATTACCACGATGCATCTTAAAGCTCGGGAATTATGAATTGATTGCCACATAAATCGTGGACACGTTTGAAGGTTTCTGTTACATCAAGCTTTTCCTGGCAGGGCTTTGGCACTAATCTGTATAATACTTCGATCATTCGTATCAGATCCTTGAAAATATTTTTATCCATTATATTTCCCGTTATTGCATTACTAACATATCTGTTATACTTTTGTAATGCATGCATTATCTGGAACTTCTTCTCGTTCGTAACGATACTCTTAAACAGATAAATACATCAATAAATAATGGTATATGGAAATCTTTTGGAATATATTTCATCAAGTATCTTACTTCAAATGATTGTAAACCGAAGTACGTTGGCCAATCCTCTTTGCAAGCCACACAATTACATTGGAAATAATACTGCTTTAAAAGTTCTTCTTGTCTCAAAGCTTTTTGCGTCATTGCATAATTTTGACCATAATTATCTAATATCTTTTAAACCAAGATCTTCATTAGTAGTATCATAATAATATACAAATTTTAAGTTATTTCAACATACCTGTTCACCCTTCTTAATAGGACGTACTGCATGAGAAACGATATGCTCCGATTTTGAACACCTTGAAATATTTGGATCGCAGCTATGATTAAAAAGGCTTGAAAAAGGCAGCACTGCTATCTTACGTTCAGCTGTCCCTAAACCCCGTACTTCAGTACACTATAAATAAAAATCATACTGTTAAATATTTTAGAGAACTTTTATGAATGTATAAGAACGAGTTTTTTCATGTATAATTATATATGTGACACTTACGCTATGTGCATTGGTGGGAATCATCTGTTGATTTCTTAATATAAGACTGCCAAAAAATGTAACATCTGCATTATTAATTAAGTCAGATAAATCTTTTAATGGACTTCCAAACATATTTGTACATGTTGCCACAAAGTACAAAAGAACACAGGAGTCGATAGATCTCCTAAAGAGGTCATGTACTGAACGTTTCTCAATGTTGGTTGCAAGACCTAATACACTTCTGTACCTGTTGCTTAAAAAAATCCCGTCTTTGGAAAAGCCTTTTGTGCAAGGATCTGAAAGCACATTGAAAGAAAAGTGTTATTAATATTCATATGAAAATGTATGTTGCTACTTACCATCCCAATCGTCAACTTCTTTTAATTCATCTCTTAATTCTTCTATACTTGTAGCTCCTCTCACAGCTTGTATAGCAACTCTTAAACTAAGCAGATCTAATTTTATGAAACCCATTTTTAACACAACAGGGAATACTGCACATTCCACGTCATGATACTTTTTCCAATCTGAAGCCTTACATTCTTCAGAACAATACATAGCATGAACACAATAATCACATGGTATACTAGCCCAAGATACCTCTAAACAATACGAACAATGTGTATATACATTCTTAGGTATTAGAAGTTGGGAGTACGGCACTTCTGTTACAATTACTTCTCCAGGCCTTATGTCACGAGTAGCTACAATATGCCTACCGTATTCTTTATTATATTTTATGGCCAATGCATCAGAAGCGCATGGGGCTTCAGCATTATAAGTCTTTATTACAGGTAGCGCCGGCTGTTTAATAGTCTTGTCTTGTTTTAGTCTACGAAATGTTTGCATAGAATTCAGTTTGTCATTTAATTTCTTAAGATAGATAGTATCTAAACACATATTTTTTAATAAAGATTGTGTTTCTTTGATAATACATTCCAGGTTATTGTGCGTTTGTCCTCTTAAACATTCAACTTTTCTTATATAAAGCTTAGCACGTATATTGTCTGCACATTTTAGTGCCAATGCTCTATCTATGTCTTTGATACATTCTTCATTTTTATGTAATTTGATTAAAACAGCAGATCGATTGGCATATGCTATGGCAAGTTGTTCAGATGAAGCTGGAGCGTAAGCTATGCTTCTAGTATAAAATTTCAGTGCTTCGATGTAAGCGTTCTGTTGTAACGGAGTTGAAACAAATATGCGATTACCATGTTCCCTAAACTTCTCAGATTCTTTTTGATTCTTTGTATCGCCACACATTTCAGGAATAATATTATATTCTAGCATAACATTAAGAGACAAAATTATACGCTCTACATCGGTATTTAATTCTTTATATCGATTAATGTGATATTCACATTTACTTGCAGCAATCATTTTTGCATTTAACATATGCAATAATGTTGTATACGAAGCCATTTTAGTTTCTTTATTTCTATGATTATAAATAGAGGAAGACGTATTGTTTGTAATATGTACAACAGGTGTAAAAAAGTATTCTCCGCCAATATGTTAGGGTTAGGTTTATTTTATTCTGAAATACAGCTTCTTCACTATCTAACGTAAATCAATTTAGTGTACATATGGCAGAGACACAAGTAGCTTCAAATAGATGGCAGAACCAAGTCTGTCCATTAATTAAATTAATTTACTTACTGAAAAGTATTGCATCAAATGGCATGTACAATATATGTATAGAAGCGTCAACATCGTTTTCTTTAATCTGTTGGTAACGTTGCAAATGACATGGAAATGGTAAATATATTCAATACCCCAAGATTCCAGTCAGAAACAATATATGATATATGATTGGTCTATTCCTATGTCACGTCGGACCATCTCCGAATGTCGTACGAGATTCAATAGACTTAGCTAATTCTTTATGTTCCGTAATAAAATAACCTTTAGAATCTTCCAAGTTCGAAGATCTGAATGCTCTGATTTTCCTTTTTTTCGACAACATACAGCTTTATGTAAATGTACGCTCACCCGGTTTCGAATTTCGCTCCTAAGTTATTATCGCTATCGATTAATACAGTTATATTGTTGATCATTGATTCGATATCACTAGATATTAGGCCTGCTAACGCGATAGCATAACAATCGAAACTTTACTTTACATTTTACTTTATAGAAATATGTTTAATTGAGGATTGATGTTACATATAACAGACGGGGAAAAAATATAATTTCATTTACATGAAATACTTATAAACTATTCTATGAAGTTAATTTACGATATATGTTACAGATAAAACTTATACTCAACTTTACATAGTTCATGTGCAGGAGCTTATAAATTCAAATTACAGCAATTGTGTAACTTATGCATATGTAAACTATTTATTACATCTTTCGTTTTATATTTAGCATATTTAGCAAATTAACAATTGCTCTAAAATAATCTTATGCATTAGTAGTTACAAACAATTTTTATAAACTAATTTACTATAACTGAAGTATGTGGCAAGAATTATTCTTCCCTCTTTCTTGCTTTTATGCATGCGGAGAACACTGGTCAATGCTCCTTTCTCTTTGCCTGCGAAACCTGGACACATAAAAAATACATTAGTAAGTATGTACCACGAGAGAAAAAGTTTGCTAATGGTTATTCAAATGAAAAAGAAAGAAGGAAAGGCCAAACCAGAAGTATAACACAAAGAGATCTTTATTTAAAGGGAATGGAACAAATCTCATAAGACTAAATTTGCTGAGAGCTGAAGTAAAGGAATTCACAGATGGTCTAAAAAGAAGAAACTATGAAATGCAATAGCTGGAAAGAGGCCCAAAAATAAAAGGAGCAAGATGTAGTGAAATGTTTAAATACATTAGAACATTAATACTTCTAAAGTACCTAAGTAAGAACAGATGACGGCCAAATCGAGAATTAATACAATAGGTGACAGATGCGAAAGCATTAAAGGTTGAATAAATATTGGGAGCAGAAGAAGAATAAAAAATGTGGCATATGCACACAAAAATTTGGAATGTTAGAACACCTGTTAACACATTGGCGACAGGGCATTTGCAACACAGTTCAAAAATGATGCGTATACGCATCTTATGACCCATAGTGGCATAGACATAACAGCGGACGTATACTTCGTCCGGTCCCACAATCGCGGCCCCACACATCGTAACCTGCTGACACTGAGACCCGTACCATGCTAAATGCGCCCATCCAGCACTACTCTGAGCGGAGAGCAGAAAAGGAAATGTACTGCAGAAAACGGAATGCAGCAAAAAATGAATTGGGGGGGGGGGGAGTGCGCAGCCAATTCGCTCGAATTATTTTCCACATAATTATCAAACGTCTCTTAAACGTTTAATAATTATACAGTAAATAATTGATTGCCCAGGTCTCACCCCGTGGAGGTTACTGCGCCTGGAGACCCACCCTAGCCACGGCCCTTCCACCCTCCAATTGCGGGAAAAGTAATTTTAGTATCATTTTTGAGAAAGAAAACTCTCCTATTATCGGCACTTTGTAGAACGTTCATTATCTGATCGTAGCACAAATACGACAATAACAGAAGTACTTAGAAGAGTCGCAACCGCGAACTAAATTGAATAACAGTAGGAATCCTGAAAGAAAATCTGCAAGGGGTTGCAATTTCCCGAAATAAAACTTTCTAAAAAATATATCCTACAACCTTCAAAACTAGACAACGAAATATTATTGCAGTGGTGAACACTGCTGTCTTAAAAAGTAAGGCCCGCTTAAAAATCAATCTTCCGTTCTTAAATACTAGATTAGATTCAAATGCGCCCTGCCTGACTAAGGATCTATCTTAAAACTAATATGACCCTGCCTAGTATAACAGCTAAGAGTTCAATTAAAAGAACAATTTCGGTAGGGTCAGTCATCAACGTGTTAGGATGGTGCCATCGACCGCATGAGATGGATTTTAATGTACACCCGCGAAAGTAAAACGATTGTTAGAGAAACGCGTATTAACTAATAGAAGCAAACTGTCAAGCGTATGCGGAGGTAAAGTGTAACCTGAGATATCATTGCATGGTAGAGTAATGTTTGCCGCTAACCTTCGACAGCACAGACGACAATTACTCTCCGACGCTTGAACTGATACTGACGGCGCGCCGCGCCACGAGTCAACCATACTTCGCGGCGCGCAGGCGCGCGGGTAATGTGCGGCCGCGCTCGATAATATTCGCAATTTCCGGAAATCTTCCAAGGTTTCGGACTGCGGCCGTACTTTGATTTCCAAGAAATTTTTATCTAAATCTACTATCGCGCTTTATTACTATAGCGTGTTACCATCCTTATCGTAATGGGTGGTGCGCCAATAACCATAGTTCTTTGCACGTATTCTTCTGTTATAAATCCATGATTTTCAGCCGAAATTCTTGTCAGAAATCCAGAAATTTAAGTTCTTGAATATTCCTGGAGTGTGCGGTTATTTCCAGAATGCTCTAAATTCTGCTCTTTTTATTTTCACACCTTAACAATACTTGAAGTAACTTATTCCAAACAGTGCAGAGACTTTAAACGCAATGCCCCCAAGCAAAGAACTTGTAAAAAAGGGCCTGAGCAGGGCCTAAACATATATGTCTCGGCTCCCCTCAGTGGTTACTTTTTAATCTATAAGCTGTCAAATGAAAGGGGAAAAAATAAGAAAGTAAACAAATTAAATAATAATTACGGGCAACTGGATAGCCGCTTACAAAAGGAGGTGCAGTCGAGCAAAAAGAGATGCAAGGGAGTAAAAGTGACGGCTGAGGAGCAACATAATTCCCAAGCTGCAGTCTTAGATAATTTATTATACTAAGAAGAGTGACAAAAATGTAGCTACATATGTGATTTTCAATCTGTATTAACTTGATTTTATAAATGAAAACGCAAGTAAACCAATTATTCAAGCTTGGCGAAAAAGTGGTGACTCATAATTAAAATAAGTACATCCAGTATATGTACAGTCTCGCATTAACTACTTGAGATTCCACTTCATAAGGATTCACTACAACTATTGTGTGTCATGTAATTGCAGTAAAAAATAATCAAGCGTAAATGTATGTCACGTGTATATTACACGTTACATTATGTAAAATACACTCTGTGTGTCACATAAGTATATATTTCCGTATGCCCCAAGCGTCGTACAACTTTGGGAGGACAACTCGTGATTGTTCGAGATTCATCGCAAGAAACTCCACGTCGTTCTTCTTTGCTTACTGCAAAATTTGTATAATACACATTTTTATAATAGATATTTATAGATCTTAATAATATTAGTATACTGACACCAAGAAGTTTTACCAATTACAGAATAATACGTACCTTTGCATTACAAAAAAGATTAGTATATTACCACGATGCATCTTAAAGCTCGGGAATTATGAATTGATTGCCACATAAATCGTGGACACGTTTGAAGGTTTCTGTTACATCAAGCTTTTCCTGGCAGGGCTTTGGCACTAATCTGTATAATACTTCGATCATTCGTATCAGATCCTTGAAAATATTTTTATCCATTATATTTCCCGTTATTGCATTACTAACATATCTGTTATACTTTTGTAATGCATGCATTATCTGGAACTTCTTCTCGTTCGTAACGATACTCTTAAACAGATAAATACATCAATAAATAATGGTATATGGAAATCTTTTGGAATATATTTCATCAAGTATCTTACTTCAAATGATTGTAAACCGAAGTACGTTGGCCAATCCTCTTTGCAAGCCACACAATTACATTGGAAATAATACTGCTTTAAAAGTTCTTTTTGTCTCAAAGCTTTTTGCGTTATTGCATAATATTGACCATAATTATCTAATATCTTTTAAACCAAGATCTTCATTAGTAGTATCATAATAATATACAAATTTTAAGTTATTTCAACATACCTGTTCACCCTTCTTAATAGGACGTACTGCATGAGAAACGATATGCTCCGATTTTGAACACCTTGAAATATTTGGATCGCAGCTATGATTAAAAAGGCTTGAAAAAGGCAGCACTGCTATCTTACGTTCAGCTGTCCCTAAACCCCGTACTTCAGTACACTATAAATAAAAATCATACTGTTAAATATTTTAGAGAACTTTTATGAATGTATAAGAACGAGTTTTTTCATGTATAATTATATATGTGACACTTACGCTATGTGCATTGGTGGGAATCATCTGTTGATTTCTTAATATAAGACTGCCAAAAAATGTAACATCTGCATTATTAATTAAGTCAGATAAATCTTTTAATGGACTTCCAAACATATTTGTACATGTTGCCACAAAGTACAAAAGAACACAGGAGTCGATAGATCTCCTAAAGAGGTCATGTACTGAACGTTTCTCAATGTTGGTTGCAAGACCTAATACACTTCTGTACCTGTTGCTTAAAAAAATCCCGTCTTTGGAAAAGCCTTTTGTGCAAGGATCTGAAAGCACATTGAAAGAAAAGTGTTATTAATATTCATATGAAAATGTATGTTGCTACTTACCATCCCAATCGTCAACTTCTTTTAATTCATCTCTTAATTCTTCTATACTTGTAGCTCCTCTCACAGCTTGTATAGCAACTCTTAAACTAAGCAGATCTAATTTTATGAAACCCATTTTTAACACAACAGGGAATACTGCACATTCCACGTCATGATACTTTTTCCAATCTGAAGCCTTACATTCTTCAGAACAATACATAGCATGAACACAATAATCACATGGTATACTAGCCCAAGATACCTCTAAACAATACGAACAATGTGTATATACATTCTTAGGTATTAGAAGTTGGGAGTACGGCACTTCTGTTACAATTACTTCTCCAGGCCTTATGTCACGAGTAGCTACAATATGCCTACCGTATTCTTTATTATATTTTATGGCCAATGCATCAGAAGCGCATGGGGCTTCAGCATTATAAGTCTTTATTACAGGTAGCGCCGGCTGTTTAATAGTCTTGTCTCGTTTTAGTCTACGAAATGTTTGCATAGAATTCAGTTTGTCATTTAATTTCTTAAGATAGATAGTATCTAAACACATATTTTTTAATAAAGATTGTGTTTCTTCGATAATACATTCCAGGTTATTGTGCATTTGTCCTCTTAAACATTCAACTTTTCTTATATAAAGCTTAGCACGTATATTGTCTGCACATTTTAGTGCCAATGCTCTATCTATGTCTTTGATACATTCTTCATTTTTATGTAATTTGATTAAAACAGCAGATCGATTGGCATATGCTATGGCAAGTTGTTCAGATGAAGCTGGAGCGTAAGCTATGCTTCTAGTATAAAATTTCAGTGCTTCGATGTAAGCGTTATGTTGTAACGGAGTTGAAACAAATATGCGATTACCATGTTCCCTAAACTTCTCAGATTCTTTTTGATTCTTTGTATCGCCACACATTTCAGGAATAATATTATATTCTAACATAACATTAAGAGACAAAATTATACGCTCTACATCGGTATTTAATTCTTTATATCGATTAATGTGATATTCACATTTACTTGCAGCAATCATTTTTGCATTTAACATATGCAATAATGTTGTATACGAAGCCATTTTAGTTTCTTTATTTCTACGATTATAAATAGAGGAAGACGTATTGTTTGTAATATGTACAACAGGTGTAAAAAAATATTCTCCGCCAATATGTTAGGGTTAGGTTTATTTTATTCTGAAATACAGCTTCTTCACTATCTAACGTAAATCAATTTAGTGTACATATGGCAGAGACACAAGTAGCTTCAAATAGATGGCAGAACCAAGTCTGTCCATTAATTAAATTAATTTACTTACTGAAAAGTATTGCATCAAATGGCATGTACAATATATGTATAGAAGCGTCAACATCGTTTTCTTTAATCTGTTGGTAACGTTGCAAATGACATGGAAATGGTAAATATATTCAATACCCCAAGATTCCAGTCAGAAACAATATATGATATATGATTGGTCTATTCCTATGTCACGTCGGACCATCTCCGAATGTCGTACGAGATTCAATAGACTTAGCTAATTCTTTATGTTCCGTAATAAAATAACCTTTAGAATCTTCCAAGTTCGAAGATCTGAATGCTCTGATTTTCCTTTTTTTCGACAACATACAGCTTTATGTAAATGTACGCTCACCCGGTTTCGAATTTCGCTGCTAAGTTATTATCGCTATCGATTAATACAGTTATATTGTTGATCATTGATTCGATATCACTAGATATTAGGCCTGCTAACGCGATAGCATAACAATCGAAACTTTACTTTACATTTTACTTTATAGAAATATGTTTAATTGAGGATTGATGTTACATATAACAGACGGGGAAAAAATATAATTTCATTTACATGAAATACTTATAAACTATTCTATGAAGTTAATTTACGATATATGTTACAGATAAAACTTATACTCAACTTTACATAGTTCATGTGCAGGAGCTTATAAATTCAAATTACAGCAATTGTGTAACTTATGCATATGTAAACTATTTATTACATCTTTCGTTTTATATTTAGCATATTTAGCAAATTAACAATTGCTCTAAAATAATCTTATGCATTAGTAGTTACAAACAATTTTTATAAACTAATTTACTATAACTGAAGTATGTGGCAAGAATTATTCTTCACTCTTTCTTGCTTTTATGCATGCGGAGAACACTGGTCAATGCTCCTTTCTCTTTGCCTGCGAAACCTGGACACATAAAAAATACATTAGTAAGTATGTACCACGAGAGAAAAAGTTTGCTAATGGTTATTCAAATGAAAAAGAAAGAAGGAAAGGCCAAACCAGAAGTATAACACAAAGAGATCTTTATTTAAAGGGGAATGGAACAAATCTCATAAGACTAAATTTGCTGAGAGCTGAAGTAAAGGAATTCACAGATGGTCTAAAAAGAAGAAACTATGAAATGCAATAGCTGGAAAGAGGCCCAAAAATAAAAGGAGCAAGATGTAGTGAAATGTTTAAATACATTAGAACATTAATACTTCTAAAGTACCTAAGTAAGAACAGATGACGGCCAAATCGAGAATTAATACAATAGGTGACAGATGCGAAAGCATTAAAGGTTGAATAAATATTGGGAGCAGAAGAAGAATAAAAAATGTGGCATATGCACACAAAAATTTGGAATGTTAGAACACCTGTTAACACATTGGCGACAGGGCATTTGCAACACAGTTCAAAAATGATGCGTATACGCATCTTATGACCCATAGTGGCATAGACATAACAGCGGACGTATACTTCGTCCGGTCCCACAATCGCGGCCCCACACATCGTAACCTGCTGACACTGAGACCCGTACCATGCTAAATGCGCCCATCCAGCACTACTCTGAGCGGAGAGCAGAAAAGGAAATGTACTGCAGAAAACGGAATGCAGCAAAAAATGAATTGGGGGGGGGGGGGGGAGTGCGCAGCCAATTCGCTCGAATTATTTTCCACATAATTATCAAACGTCTCTTAAACGTTTAATAATTATACAGTAAATAATTGATTGCCCAGGTCTCACCCCGTGGAGGTTACTGCGCCTGGAGACCCACCCTAGCCACGGCCCTTCCACCCTCCAATTGCGGGAAAAGTAATTTTAGTATCATTTTTGAGAAAGAAAACTCTCCTATTATCGGCACTTTGTAGAACGTTCATTATCTGATCGTAGCACAAATACGACAATAACAGAAGTACTTAGAAGAGTCGCAACCGCGAACTAAATTGAATAACAGTAGGAATCCTGAAAGAAAATCTGCAAGGGGTTGCAATTTCCCGAAATAAAACTTTCTAAAAAATATATCCTACAACCTTCAAAACTAGACAACGAAATATTATTGCAGTGGTGAACACTGCTGTCTTAAAAAGTAAGGCCCGCTTAAAAATCAATCTTCCGTTCTTAAATACTAGATTAGATTCAAATGCGCCCTGCCTGACTAAGGATCTATCTTAAAACTAATATGACCCTGCCTAGTATAACAGCTAAGAGTTCAATTAAAAGAACAATTTCGGTAGGGTCAGTCATCAACGTGTTAGGATGGTGCCATCGACCGCATGAGATGGATTTTAATGTACACCCGCGATAGTAAAACGATTGTTAGAGAAACGCGTATTAACTAATAGAAGCAAACTGTCAAGCGTATGCGGAGGTAAAGTGTAACCTGAGATATCATTGCATGGTAGAGTAATGTTTGCCGCTAACCTTCGACAGCACAGACAACAATTACTCTCCGACGCTTGAACTGATACTGACGGCGCGCCGCGCCACGAGTCAACCATACTTCGCGGCGCGCAGGCGCGCGGGTAATGTGCGGCCGCGCTCGATAATATTCGCAATTTCCGGAAATCTTCCAAGGTTTCGGACTGCGGCCGTACTTTGATTTCCAAGAAATTTTTATCTAAATCTACTATCGCGCTTTATTACTATAGCGTGTTACCATCCTTATCGTAATGGGTGGTGCGCCAATAACCATAGTTCTTTGCACGTATTCTTCTGTTATAAATCCATGATTTTCAGCCGAAATTCTTGTCAGAAATCCAGAAATTTAAGTTCTTGAATATTCCTGGAGTGTGCGGTTATTTCCAGAATGCTCTAAATTCTGCTCTTTTTATTTTCACACCTTAACAATACTTGAAGTAACTTATTCCAAACAGTGCAGAGACTTTAAACGCAATGCCCCCAAGCAAAGAACTTGTAAAAAAGGGCCTGAGCAGGGCCTAAACATATATGTCTCGGCTCCCCTCAGTGGTTACTTTTTAATCTATAAGCTGTCAAATGAAAGGGGAAAAAATAAGAAAGTAAACAAATTAAATAATAATTACGGGCAACTGGATAGCCGCTTACAAAAGGAGGTGCAGTCGAGCAAAAAGAGATGCAAGGGAGTAAAAGTGACGGCTGAGGAGCAACATAATTCCCAAGCTGCAGTCTTAGATAATTTATTATACTAAGAAGAGTGACAAAAATGTAGCTACATATGTGATTTTCAATCTGTATTAACTTGATTTTATAAATGAAAACGCAAGTAAACCAATTATTCAAGCTTGGCGAAAAAGTGGTGACTCATAATTAAAATAAGTACATCCAGTATATGTACAGTCTCGCATTAACTACTTGAGATTCCACTTCATAAGGATTCACTACAACTATTGTGTGTCATGTAATTGCAGTAAAAAATAATCAAGCGTAAATGTATGTCACGTGTATATTACACGTTACATTATGTAAAATACACTCTGTGTGTCACATAAGTATATATTTCCGTATGCCCCAAGCGTCGTACAACTTTGGGAGGACAACTCGTGATTGTTCGAGATTCATCGCAAGAAACTCCACGTCGTTCTTCTTTGCTTACTGCAAAATTTGTATAATACACATTTTTATAATAGATATTTATAGATCTTAATAATATTAGTATACTGACACCAAGAAGTTTTACCAATTACAGAATAATATGTACCTTTGCATTACAAAAAAGATTAGTATATTACCACGATGCATCTTAAAGCTCGGGAATTATGAATTGATTGCCACATAAATCGTGGACACGTTTGAAGGTTTCTGTTACATCAAGCTTTTCCAGGCAGGGCTTTGGCACTAATCTGTATAATACTTCGATCATTCGTATCAGATCCTTGAAAATATTTTTATCCATTATATTTCCCGTTATTGCATTACTAACATATCTGTTATACTTTTGTAATGCATGCATTATCTGGAACTTCTTCTCGTTCGTAACGATACTCTTAAACAGATAAATACATCAATAAATAATGGTATATGGAAATCTTTTGGAATATATTTCATCAAGTATCTTACTTCAAATGATTGTAAACCGAAGTACGTTGGCCAATCCTCTTTGCAAGCCACACAATTACATTGGAAATAATACTGCTTTAAAAGTTCTTTTTGTCTCAAAGCTTTTTGCGTTATTGCATAATATTGACCATAATTATCTAATATCTTTTAAACCAAGATCTTCATTAGTAGTATCATAATAATATACAAATTTTAAGTTATTTCAACATACCTGTTCACCCTTCTTAATAGGACGTACTGCATGAGAAACGATATGCTCCGATTTTGAACACCTTGAAATATTTGGATCGCAGCTATGATTAAAAAGGCTTGAAAAAGGCAGCACTGCTATCTTACGTTCAGCTGTCCCTAAACCCCGTACTTCAGTACACTATAAATAAAAATCATACTGTTAAATATTTTAGAGAACTTTTATGAATGTATAAGAACGAGTTTTTTCATGTATAATTATATATGTGACACTTACGCTATGTGCATTGGTGGGAATCATCTGTTGATTTCTTAATATAAGACTGCCAAAAAATGTAACATCTGCATTATTAATTAAGTCAGATAAATCTTTTAATGGACTTCCAAACATATTTGTACATGTTGCCACAAAGTACAAAAGAACACAGGAGTCGATAGATCTCCTAAAGAGGTCATGTACTGAACGTTTCTCAATGTTGGTTGCAAGACCTAATACACTTCTGTACCTGTTGCTTAAAAAAATCCCGTCTTTGGAAAAGCCTTTTGTGCAAGGATCTGAAAGCACATTGAAAGAAAAGTGTTATTAATATTCATATGAAAATGTATGTTGCTACTTACCATCCCAATCGTCAACTTCTTTTAATTCATCTCTTAATTCTTCTATACTTGTAGCTCCTCTCACAGCTTGTATAGCAACTCTTAAACTAAGCAGATCTAATTTTATGAAACCCATTTTTAACACAACAGGGAATACTGCACATTCCACGTCATGATACTTTTTCCAATCTGAAGCCTTACATTCTTCAGAACAATACATAGCATGAACACAATAATCACATGGTATACTAGCCCAAGATACCTCTAAACAATACGAACAATGTGTATATACATTCTTAGGTATTAGAAGTTGGGAGTACGGCACTTCTGTTACAATTACTTCTCCAGGCCTTATGTCACGAGTAGCTACAATATGCCTACCGTATTCTTTATTATATTTTATGGCCAATGCATCAGAAGCGCATGGGGCTTCAGCATTATAAGTCTTTATTACAGGTAGCGCCGGCTGTTTAATAGTCTTGTCTCGTTTTAGTCTACGAAATGTTTGCATAGAATTCAGTTTGTCATTTAATTTCTTAAGATAGATAGTATCTAAACACATATTTTTTAATAAAGATTGTGTTTCTTCGATAATACATTCCAGGTTATTGTGCATTTGTCCTCTTAAACATTCAACTTTTCTTATATAAAGCTTAGCACGTATATTGTCTGCACATTTTAGTGCCAATGCTCTATCTATGTCTTTGATACATTCTTCATTTTTATGTAATTTGATTAAAACAGCAGATCGATTGGCATATGCTATGGCAAGTTGTTCAGATGAAGCTGGAGCGTAAGCTATGCTTCTAGTATAAAATTTCAGTGCTTCGATGTAAGCGTTATGTTGTAACGGAGTTGAAACAAATATGCGATTACCATGTTCCCTAAACTTCTCAGATTCTTTTTGATTCTTTGTATCGCCACACATTTCAGGAATAATATTATATTCTAACATAACATTAAGAGACAAAATTATACGCTCTACATCGGTATTTAATTCTTTATATCGATTAATGTGATATTCACATTTACTTGCAGCAATCATTTTTGCATTTAACATATGCAATAATGTTGTATACGAAGCCATTTTAGTTTCTTTATTTCTACGATTATAAATAGAGGAAGACGTATTGTTTGTAATATGTACAACAGGTGTAAAAAAATATTCTCCGCCAATATGTTAGGGTTAGGTTTATTTTATTCTGAAATACAGCTTCTTCACTATCTAACGTAAATCAATTTAGTGTACATATGGCAGAGACACAAGTAGCTTCAAATAGATGGCAGAACCAAGTCTGTCCATTAATTAAATTAATTTACTTACTGAAAAGTATTGCATCAAATGGCATGTACAATATATGTATAGAAGCGTCAACATCGTTTTCTTTAATCTGTTGGTAACGTTGCAAATGACATGGAAATGGTAAATATATTCAATACCCCAAGATTCCAGTCAGAAACAATATATGATATATGATTGGTCTATTCCTATGTCACGTCGGACCATCTCCGAATGTCGTACGAGATTCAATAGACTTAGCTAATTCTTTATGTTCCGTAATAAAATAACCTTTAGAATCTTCCAAGTTCGAAGATCTGAATGCTCTGATTTTCCTTTTTTTCGACAACATACAGCTTTATGTAAATGTACGCTCACCCGGTTTCGAATTTCGCTCCTAAGTTATTATCGCTATCGATTAATACAGTTATATTGTTGATCATTGATTCGATATCACTAGATATTAGGCCTGCTAACGCGATAGCATAACAATCGAAACTTTACTTTACATTTTACTTTATAGAAATATGTTTAATTGAGGATTGATGTTACATATAACAGACGGGGAAAAAATATAATTTCATTTACATGAAATACTTATAAACTATTCTATGAAGTTAATTTACGATATATGTTACAGATAAAACTTATACTCAACTTTACATAGTTCATGTGCAGGAGCTTATAAATTCAAATTACAGCAATTGTGTAACTTATGCATATGTAAACTATTTATTACATCTTTCGTTTTATATTTAGCATATTTAGCAAATTAACAATTGCTCTAAAATAATCTTATGCATTAGTAGTTACAAACAATTTTTATAAACTAATTTACTATAACTGAAGTATGTGGCAAGAATTATTCTTCACTCTTTCTTGCTTTTATGCATGCGGAGAACACTGGTCAATGCTCCTTTCTCTTTGCCTGCGAAACCTGGACACATAAAAAATACATTAGTAAGTATGTACCACGAGAGAAAAAGTTTGCTAATGGTTATTCAAATGAAAAAGAAAGAAGGAAAGGCCAAACCAGAAGTATAACACAAAGAGATCTTTATTTAAAGGGGAATGGAACAAATCTCATAAGACTAAATTTGCTGAGAGCTGAAGTAAAGGAATTCACAGATGGTCTAAAAAGAAGAAACTATGAAATGCAATAGCTGGAAAGAGGCCCAAAAATAAAAGGAGCAAGATGTAGTGAAATGTTTAAATACATTAGAACATTAATACTTCTAAAGTACCTAAGTAAGAACAGATGACGGCCAAATCGAGAATTAATACAATAGGTGACAGATGCGAAAGCATTAAAGGTTGAATAAATATTGGGAGCAGAAGAAGAATAAAAAATGTGGCATATGCACACAAAAATTTGGAATGTTAGAACACCTGTTAACACATTGGCGACAGGGCATTTGCAACACAGTTCAAAAATGATGCGTATACGCATCTTATGACCCATAGTGGCATAGACATAACAGCGGACGTATACTTCGTCCGGTCCCACAATCGCGGCCCCACACATCGTAACCTGCTGACACTGAGACCCGTACCATGCTAAATGCGCCCATCCAGCACTACTCTGAGCGGAGAGCAGAAAAGGAAATGTACTGCAGAAAACGGAATGCAGCAAAAAATGAATTGGGGGGGGGGGGAGTGCGCAGCCAATTCGCTCGAATTATTTTCCACATAATTATCAAACGTCTCTTAAACGTTTAATAATTATACAGTAAATAATTGATTGCCCAGGTCTCACCCCGTGGAGGTTACTGCGCCTGGAGACCCACCCTAGCCACGGCCCTTCCACCCTCCAATTGCGGGAAAAGTAATTTTAGTATCATTTTTGAGAAAGAAAACTCTCCTATTATCGGCACTTTGTAGAACGTTCATTATCTGATCGTAGCACAAATACGACAATAACAGAAGTACTTAGAAGAGTCGCAACCGCGAACTAAATTGAATAACAGTAGGAATCCTGAAAGAAAATCTGCAAGGGGTTGCAATTTCCCGAAATAAAACTTTCTAAAAAATATATCCTACAACCTTCAAAACTAGACAACGAAATATTATTGCAGTGGTGAACACTGCTGTCTTAAAAAGTAAGGCCCGCTTAAAAATCAATCTTCCGTTCTTAAATACTAGATTAGATTCAAATGCGCCCTGCCTGACTAAGGATCTATCTTAAAACTAATATGACCCTGCCTAGTATAACAGCTAAGAGTTCAATTAAAAGAACAATTTCGGTAGGGTCAGTCATCAACGTGTTAGGATGGTGCCATCGACCGCATGAGATGGATTTTAATGTACACCCGCGATAGTAAAACGATTGTTAGAGAAACGCGTATTAACTAATAGAAGCAAACTGTCAAGCGTATGCGGAGGTAAAGTGTAACCTGAGATATCATTGCATGGTAGAGTAATGTTTGCCGCTAACCTTCGACAGCACAGACAACAATTACTCTCCGACGCTTGAACTGATACTGACGGCGCGCCGCGCCACGAGTCAACCATACTTCGCGGCGCGCAGGCGCGCGGGTAATGTGCGGCCGCGCTCGATAATATTCGCAATTTCCGGAAATCTTCCAAGGTTTCGGACTGCGGCCGTACTTTGATTTCCAAGAAATTTTTATCTAAATCTACTATCGCGCTTTATTACTATAGCGTGTTACCATCCTTATCGTAATGGGTGGTGCGCCAATAACCATAGTTCTTTGCACGTATTCTTCTGTTATAAATCCATGATTTTCAGCCGAAATTCTTGTCAGAAATCCAGAAATTTAAGTTCTTGAATATTCCTGGAGTGTGCGGTTATTTCCAGAATGCTCTAAATTCTGCTCTTTTTATTTTCACACCTTAACAATACTTGAAGTAACTTATTCCAAACAGTGCAGAGACTTTAAACGCAATGCCCCCAAGCAAAGAACTTGTAAAAAAGGGCCTGAGCAGGGCCTAAACATATATGTCTCGGCTCCCCTCAGTGGTTACTTTTTAATCTATAAGCTGTCAAATGAAAGGGGAAAAAATAAGAAAGTAAACAAATTAAATAATAATTACGGGCAACTGGATAGCCGCTTACAAAAGGAGGTGCAGTCGAGCAAAAAGAGATGCAAGGGAGTAAAAGTGACGGCTGAGGAGCAACATAATTCCCAAGCTGCAGTCTTAGATAATTTATTATACTAAGAAGAGTGACAAAAATGTAGCTACATATGTGATTTTCAATCTGTATTAACTTGATTTTATAAATGAAAACGCAAGTAAACCAATTATTCAAGCTTGGCGAAAAAGTGGTGACTCATAATTAAAATAAGTACATCCAGTATATGTACAGTCTCGCATTAACTACTTGAGATTCCACTTCATAAGGATTCACTACAACTATTGTGTGTCATGTAATTGCAGTAAAAAATAATCAAGCGTAAATGTATGTCACGTGTATATTACACGTTACATTATGTAAAATACACTCTGTGTGTCACATAAGTATATATTTCCGTATGCCCCAAGCGTCGTACAACTTTGGGAGGACAACTCGTGATTGTTCGAGATTCATCGCAAGAAACTCCACGTCGTTCTTCTTTGCTTACTGCAAAATTTGTATAATACACATTTTTATAATAGATATTTATAGATCTTAATAATATTAGTATACTGACACCAAGAAGTTTTACCAATTACAGAATAATATGTACCTTTGCATTACAAAAAAGATTAGTATATTACCACGATGCATCTTAAAGCTCGGGAATTATGAATTGATTGCCACATAAATCGTGGACACGTTTGAAGGTTTCTGTTACATCAAGCTTTTCCAGGCAGGGCTTTGGCACTAATCTGTATAATACTTCGATCATTCGTATCAGATCCTTGAAAATATTTTTATCCATTATATTTCCCGTTATTGCATTACTAACATATCTGTTATACTTTTGTAATGCATGCATTATCTGGAACTTCTTCTCGTTCGTAACGATACTCTTAAACAGATAAATACATCAATAAATAATGGTATATGGAAATCTTTTGGAATATATTTCATCAAGTATCTTACTTCAAATGATTGTAAACCGAAGTACGTTGGCCAATCCTCTTTGCAAGCCACACAATTACATTGGAAATAATACTGCTTTAAAAGTTCTTTTTGTCTCAAAGCTTTTTGCGTTATTGCATAATATTGACCATAATTATCTAATATCTTTTAAACCAAGATCTTCATTAGTAGTATCATAATAATATACAAATTTTAAGTTATTTCAACATACCTGTTCACCCTTCTTAATAGGACGTACTGCATGAGAAACGATATGCTCCGATTTTGAACACCTTGAAATATTTGGATCGCAGCTATGATTAAAAAGGCTTGAAAAAGGCAGCACTGCTATCTTACGTTCAGCTGTCCCTAAACCCCGTACTTCAGTACACTATAAATAAAAATCATACTGTTAAATATTTTAGAGAACTTTTATGAATGTATAAGAACGAGTTTTTTCATGTATAATTATATATGTGACACTTACGCTATGTGCATTGGTGGGAATCATCTGTTGATTTCTTAATATAAGACTGCCAAAAAATGTAACATCTGCATTATTAATTAAGTCAGATAAATCTTTTAATGGACTTCCAAACATATTTGTACATGTTGCCACAAAGTACAAAAGAACACAGGAGTCGATAGATCTCCTAAAGAGGTCATGTACTGAACGTTTCTCAATGTTGGTTGCAAGACCTAATACACTTCTGTACCTGTTGCTTAAAAAAATCCCGTCTTTGGAAAAGCCTTTTGTGCAAGGATCTGAAAGCACATTGAAAGAAAAGTGTTATTAATATTCATATGAAAATGTATGTTGCTACTTACCATCCCAATCGTCAACTTCTTTTAATTCATCTCTTAATTCTTCTATACTTGTAGCTCCTCTCACAGCTTGTATAGCAACTCTTAAACTAAGCAGATCTAATTTTATGAAACCCATTTTTAACACAACAGGGAATACTGCACATTCCACGTCATGATACTTTTTCCAATCTGAAGCCTTACATTCTTCAGAACAATACATAGCATGAACACAATAATCACATGGTATACTAGCCCAAGATACCTCTAAACAATACGAACAATGTGTATATACATTCTTAGGTATTAGAAGTTGGGAGTACGGCACTTCTGTTACAATTACTTCTCCAGGCCTTATGTCACGAGTAGCTACAATATGCCTACCGTATTCTTTATTATATTTTATGGCCAATGCATCAGAAGCGCATGGGGCTTCAGCATTATAAGTCTTTATTACAGGTAGCGCCGGCTGTTTAATAGTCTTGTCTCGTTTTAGTCTACGAAATGTTTGCATAGAATTCAGTTTGTCATTTAATTTCTTAAGATAGATAGTATCTAAACACATATTTTTTAATAAAGATTGTGTTTCTTCGATAATACATTCCAGGTTATTGTGCATTTGTCCTCTTAAACATTCAACTTTTCTTATATAAAGCTTAGCACGTATATTGTCTGCACATTTTAGTGCCAATGCTCTATCTATGTCTTTGATACATTCTTCATTTTTATGTAATTTGATTAAAACAGCAGATCGATTGGCATATGCTATGGCAAGTTGTTCAGATGAAGCTGGAGCGTAAGCTATGCTTCTAGTATAAAATTTCAGTGCTTCGATGTAAGCGTTATGTTGTAACGGAGTTGAAACAAATATGCGATTACCATGTTCCCTAAACTTCTCAGATTCTTTTTGATTCTTTGTATCGCCACACATTTCAGGAATAATATTATATTCTAACATAACATTAAGAGACAAAATTATACGCTCTACATCGGTATTTAATTCTTTATATCGATTAATGTGATATTCACATTTACTTGCAGCAATCATTTTTGCATTTAACATATGCAATAATGTTGTATACGAAGCCATTTTAGTTTCTTTATTTCTACGATTATAAATAGAGGAAGACGTATTGTTTGTAATATGTACAACAGGTGTAAAAAAATATTCTCCGCCAATATGTTAGGGTTAGGTTTATTTTATTCTGAAATACAGCTTCTTCACTATCTAACGTAAATCAATTTAGTGTACATATGGCAGAGACACAAGTAGCTTCAAATAGATGGCAGAACCAAGTCTGTCCATTAATTAAATTAATTTACTTACTGAAAAGTATTGCATCAAATGGCATGTACAATATATGTATAGAAGCGTCAACATCGTTTTCTTTAATCTGTTGGTAACGTTGCAAATGACATGGAAATGGTAAATATATTCAATACCCCAAGATTCCAGTCAGAAACAATATATGATATATGATTGGTCTATTCCTATGTCACGTCGGACCATCTCCGAATGTCGTACGAGATTCAATAGACTTAGCTAATTCTTTATGTTCCGTAATAAAATAACCTTTAGAATCTTCCAAGTTCGAAGATCTGAATGCTCTGATTTTCCTTTTTTTCGACAACATACAGCTTTATGTAAATGTACGCTCACCCGGTTTCGAATTTCGCTCCTAAGTTATTATCGCTATCGATTAATACAGTTATATTGTTGATCATTGATTCGATATCACTAGATATTAGGCCTGCTAACGCGATAGCATAACAATCGAAACTTTACTTTACATTTTACTTTATAGAAATATGTTTAATTGAGGATTGATGTTACATATAACAGACGGGGAAAAAATATAATTTCATTTACATGAAATACTTATAAACTATTCTATGAAGTTAATTTACGATATATGTTACAGATAAAACTTATACTCAACTTTACATAGTTCATGTGCAGGAGCTTATAAATTCAAATTACAGCAATTGTGTAACTTATGCATATGTAAACTATTTATTACATCTTTCGTTTTATATTTAGCATATTTAGCAAATTAACAATTGCTCTAAAATAATCTTATGCATTAGTAGTTACAAACAATTTTTATAAACTAATTTACTATAACTGAAGTATGTGGCAAGAATTATTCTTCCCTCTTTCTTGCTTTTATGCATGCGGAGAACACTGGTCAATGCTCCTTTCTCTTTGCCTGCGAAACCTGGACACATAAAAAATACATTAGTAAGTATGTACCACGAGAGAAAAAGTTTGCTAATGGTTATTCAAATGAAAAAGAAAGAAGGAAAGGCCAAACCAGAAGTATAACACAAAGAGATCTTTATTTAAAGGGGAATGGAACAAATCTCATAAGACTAAATTTGCTGAGAGCTGAAGTAAAGGAATTCACAGATGGTCTAAAAAGAAGAAACTATGAAATGCAATAGCTGGAAAGAGGCCCAAAAATAAAAGGAGCAAGATGTAGTGAAATGTTTAAATACATTAGAACATTAATACTTCTAAAGTACCTAAGTAAGAACAGATGACGGCCAAATCGAGAATTAATACAATAGGTGACAGATGCGAAAGCATTAAAGGTTGAATAAATATTGGGAGCAGAAGAAGAATAAAAAATGTGGCATATGCACACAAAAATTTGGAATGTTAGAACACCTGTTAACACATTGGCGACAGGGCATTTGCGACACAGTTCAAAAATGATGCGTATACGCATCTTATGACCCATAGTGGCATAGACATAACAGCGGACGTATACTTCGTCCGGTCCCACAATCGCGGCCCCACACATCGTAACCTGCTGACACTGAGACCCGTACCATGCTAAATGCGCCCATCCAGCACTACTCTGAGCGGAGAGCAGAAAAGGAAATGTACTGCAGAAAACGGAATGCAGCAAAAAATGAATTGGGGGGGGGGGAGTGCGCAGCCAATTCGCTCGAATTATTTTCCACATAATTATCAAACGTCTCTTAAACGTTTAATAATTATACAGTAAATAATTGATTGCCCAGGTCTCACCCCGTGGAGGTTACTGCGCCTGGAGACCCACCCTAGCCACGGCCCTTCCACCCTCCAATTGCGGGAAAAGTAATTTTAGTATCATTTTTGAGAAAGAAAACTCTCCTATTATCGGCACTTTGTAGAACGTTCATTATCTGATCGTAGCACAAATACGACAATAACAGAAGTACTTAGAAGAGTCGCAACCGCGAACTAAATTGAATAACAGTAGGAATCCTGAAAGAAAATCTGCAAGGGGTTGCAATTTCCCGAAATAAAACTTTCTAAAAAATATATCCTACAACCTTCAAAACTAGACAACGAAATATTATTGCAGTGGTGAACACTGCTGTCTTAAAAAGTAAGGCCCGCTTAAAAATCAATCTTCCGTTCTTAAATACTAGATTAGATTCAAATGCGCCCTGCCTGACTAAGGATCTATCTTAAAACTAATATGACCCTGCCTAGTATAACAGCTAAGAGTTCAATTAAAAGAACAATTTCGGTAGGGTCAGTCATCAACGTGTTAGGATGGTGCCATCGACCGCATGAGATGGATTTTAATGTACACCCGCGATAGTAAAACGATTGTTAGAGAAACGCGTATTAACTAATAGAAGCAAACTGTCAAGCGTATGCGGAGGTAAAGTGTAACCTGAGATATCATTGCATGGTAGAGTAATGTTTGCCGCTAACCTTCGACAGCACAGACGACAATTACTCTCCGACGCTTGAACTGATACTGACGGCGCGCCGCGCCACGAGTCAACCATACTTCGCGGCGCGCAGGCGCGCGGGTAATGTGCGGCCGCGCTCGATAATATTCGCAATTTCCGGAAATCTTCCAAGGTTTCGGACTGCGGCCGTACTTTGATTTCCAAGAAATTTTTATCTAAATCTACTATCGCGCTTTATTACTATAGCGTGTTACCATCCTTATCGTAATGGGTGGTGCGCCAATAACCATAGTTCTTTGCACGTATTCTTCTGTTATAAATCCATGATTTTCAGCCGAAATTCTTGTCAGAAATCCAGAAATTTAAGTTCTTGAATATTCCTGGAGTGTGCGGTTATTTCCAGAATGCTCTAAATTCTGCTCTTTTTATTTTCACACCTTAACAATACTTGAAGTAACTTATTCCAAACAGTGCAGAGACTTTAAACGCAATGCCCCCAAGCAAAGAACTTGTAAAAAAGGGCCTGAGCAGGGCCTAAACATATATGTCTCGGCTCCCCTCAGTGGTTACTTTTTAATCTATAAGCTGTCAAATGAAAGGGGAAAAAATAAGAAAATAAACAAATTAAATAATAATTACGGGCAACTGGATAGCCGCTTACAAAAGGAGGTGCAGTCGAGCAAAAAGAGATGCAAGGGAGTAAAAGTGACGGCTGAGGAGCAACATAATTCCCAAGCTGCAGTCTTAGATAATTTATTATACTAAGAAGAGTGACAAAAATGTAGCTACATATGTGATTTTCAATCTGTATTAACTTGATTTTATAAATGAAAACGCAAGTAAACCAATTATTCAAGCTTGGCGAAAAAGTGGTGACTCATAATTAAAATAAGTACATCCAGTATATGTACAGTCTCGCATTAACTACTTGAGATTCCACTTCATAAGGATTCACTACAACTATTGTGTGTCATGTAATTGCAGTAAAAAATAATCAAGCGTAAATGTATGTCACGTGTATATTACACGTTACATTATGTAAAATACACTCTGTGTGTCACATAAGTATATATTTCCGTATGCCCCAAGCGTCGTACAACTTTGGGAGGACAACTCGTGATTGTTCGAGATTCATCGCAAGAAACTCCACGTCGTTCTTCTTTGCTTACTGCAAAATTTGTATAATACACATTTTTATAATAGATATTTATAGATCTTAATAATATTAGTATACTGACACCAAGAAGTTTTACCAATTACAGAATAATACGTACCTTTGCATTACAAAAAAGATTAGTATATTACCACGATGCATCTTAAAGCTCGGGAATTATGAATTGATTGCCACATAAATCGTGGACACGTTTGAAGGTTTCTGTTACATCAAGCTTTTCCTGGCAGGGCTTTGGCACTAATCTGTATAATACTTCGATCATTCGTATCAGATCCTTGAAAATATTTTTATCCATTATATTTCCCGTTATTGCATTACTAACATATCTGTTATACTTTTGTAATGCATGCATTATCTGGAACTTCTTCTCGTTCGTAACGATACTCTTAAACAGATAAATACATCAATAAATAATGGTATATGGAAATCTTTTGGAATATATTTCATCAAGTATCTTACTTCAAATGATTGTAAACCGAAGTACGTTGGCCAATCCTCTTTGCAAGCCACACAATTACATTGGAAATAATACTGCTTTAAAAGTTCTTCTTGTCTCAAAGCTTTTTGCGTCATTGCATAATTTTGACCATAATTATCTAATATCTTTTAAACCAAGATCTTCATTAGTAGTATCATAATAATATACAAATTTTAAGTTATTTCAACATACCTGTTCACCCTTCTTAATAGGACGTACTGCATGAGAAACGATATGCTCCGATTTTGAACACCTTGAAATATTTGGATCGCAGCTATGATTAAAAAGGCTTGAAAAAGGCAGCACTGCTATCTTACGTTCAGCTGTCCCTAAACCCCGTACTTCAGTACACTATAAATAAAAATCATACTGTTAAATATTTTAGAGAACTTTTATGAATGTATAAGAACGAGTTTTTTCATGTATAATTATATATGTGACACTTACGCTATGTGCATTGGTGGGAATCATCTGTTGATTTCTTAATATAAGACTGCCAAAAAATGTAACATCTGCATTATTAATTAAGTCAGATAAATCTTTTAATGGACTTCCAAACATATTTGTACATGTTGCCACAAAGTACAAAAGAACACAGGAGTCGATAGATCTCCTAAAGAGGTCATGTACTGAACGTTTCTCAATGTTGGTTGCAAGACCTAATACACTTCTGTACCTGTTGCTTAAAAAAATCCCGTCTTTGGAAAAGCCTTTTGTGCAAGGATCTGAAAGCACATTGAAAGAAAAGTGTTATTAATATTCATATGAAAATGTATGTTGCTACTTACCATCCCAATCGTCAACTTCTTTTAATTCATCTCTTAATTCTTCTATACTTGTAGCTCCTCTCACAGCTTGTATAGCAACTCTTAAACTAAGCAGATCTAATTTTATGAAACCCATTTTTAACACAACAGGGAATACTGCACATTCCACGTCATGATACTTTTTCCAATCTGAAGCCTTACATTCTTCAGAACAATACATAGCATGAACACAATAATCACATGGTATACTAGCCCAAGATACCTCTAAACAATACGAACAATGTGTATATACATTCTTAGGTATTAGAAGTTGGGAGTACGGCACTTCTGTTACAATTACTTCTCCAGGCCTTATGTCACGAGTAGCTACAATATGCCTACCGTATTCTTTATTATATTTTATGGCCAATGCATCAGAAGCGCATGGGGCTTCAGCATTATAAGTCTTTATTACAGGTAGCGCCGGCTGTTTAATAGTCTTGTCTCGTTTTAGTCCACGAAATGTTTGCATAGAATTCAGTTTGTCATTTAATTTCTTAAGATAGATAGTATCTAAACACATATTTTTTAATAAAGATTGTGTTTCTTCGATAATACATTCCAGGTTATTGTGCATTTGTCCTCTTAAACATTCAACTTTTCTTATATAAAGCTTAGCACGTATATTGTCTGCACATTTTAGTGCCAATGCTCTATCTATGTCTTTGATACATTCTTCATTTTTATGTAATTTGATTAAAACAGCAGATCGATTGGCATATGCTATGGCAAGTTGTTCAGATGAAGCTGGAGCGTAAGCTATGCTTCTAGTATAAAATTGCAGTGCTTCGATGTAAGCGTTAAGTTGTAACGGAGTTGAAACAAATATGCGATTACCATGTTCCCTAAACTTCTCAGATTCTTTTTGATTCTTTGTATCGCCACACATTTCAGGAATAATATTATATTCTAACATAACATTAAGAGACAAAATTATACGCTCTACATCGGTATTTAATTCTTTATATCGATTAATGTGATATTCACATTTACTTGCAGCAATCATTTTTGCATTTAACATATGCAATAATGTTGTATACGAAGCCATTTTAGTTTCTTTATTTCTATGATTATAAATAGAGGAAGACGTATTGTTTGTAATATGTACAACAGGTGTAAAAAAATATTCTCCGCCAATATGTTAGGGTTAGGTTTATTTTATTCTGAAATACAGCTTCTTCACTATCTAACGTAAATCAATTTAGTGTACATATGGCAGAGACACAAGTAGCTTCAAATAGATGGCAGAACCAAGTCTGTCCATTAATTAAATTAATTTACTTACTGAAAAGTATTGCATCAAATGGCATGTACAATATATGTATAGAAGCGTCAACATCGTTTTCTTTAATCTGTTGGTAACGTTGCAAATGACATGGAAATGGTAAATATATTCAATACCCCAAGATTCCAGTCAGAAACAATATATGATATATGATTGGTCTATTCCTATGTCACGTCGGACCATCTCCGAATGTCGTACGAGATTCAATAGACTTAGCTAATTCTTTATGTTCCGTAATAAAATAACCTTTAGAATCTTCCAAGTTCGAAGATCTGAATGCTCTGATTTTCCTGTTTTTCGACAACATACAGCTTTATGTAAATGTACGCTCACCCGGTTTCGAATTTCGCTCCTAAGTTATTATCGCTATCGATTAATACAGTTATATTGTTGATCATTGATTCGATATCACTAGATATTAGGCCTGCTAACGCGATAGCATAACAATCGAAACTTTACTTTACATTTTACTTTATAGAAATATGTTTAATTGAGGATTGATGTTACATATAACAGACGGGGAAAAAATATAATTTCATTTACATGAAATACTTACAAACTATTCTATGAAGTTAATTTACGATATATGTTACAGATAAAACTTATACTCAACTTTACATAGTTCATGTGCAGGAGCTTATAAATTCAAATTACAGCAATTGTGTAACTTATGCATATGTAAACTATTTATTACATCTTTCGTTTTATATTTAGCATATTTAGCAAATTAACAATTGCTCTAAAATAATCTTATGCATTAGTAGTTACAAACAATTTTTATAAACTAATTTACTATAACTGAAGTATGTGGCAAGAATTATTCTTCCCTCTTTCTTGCTTTTATGCATGCGGAGAACACTGGTCAATGCTCCTTTCTCTTTGCCTGCGAAACCTGGACACATAAAAAATACATTAGTAAGTATGTACCACGAGAGAAAAAGTTTGCTAATGGTTATTCAAATGAAAAAGAAAGAAGGAAAGGCCAAACCAGAAGTATAACACAAAGAGATCTTTATTTAAAGGGGAATGGAACAAATCTCATAAGACTAAATTTGCTGAGAGCTGAAGTAAAGGAATTCACAGATGGTCTAAAAAGAAGAAACTATGAAATGCAATAGCTGGAAAGAGGCCCAAAAATAAAAGGAGCAAGATGTAGTGAAATGTTTAAATACATTAGAACATTAATACTTCTAAAGTACCTAAGTAAGAACAGATGACGGCCAAATCGAGAATTAATACAATAGGTGACAGATGCGAAAGCATTAAAGGTTGAATAAATATTGGGAGCAGAAGAAGAATAAAAAATGTGGCATATGCACACAAAAATTTGGAATGTTAGAACACCTGTTAACACATTGGCGACAGGGCATTTGCGACACAGTTCAAAAATGATGCGTATACGCATCTTATGACCCATAGTGGCATAGACATAACAGCGGACGTATACTTCGTCCGGTCCCACAATCGCGGCCCCACACATCGTAACCTGCTGACACTGAGACCCGTACCATGCTAAATGCGCCCATCCAGCACTACTCTGAGCGGAGAGCAGAAAAGGAAATGTACTGCAGAAAACGGAATGCAGCAAAAAATGAATTGGGGGGGGGGGGAGTGCGCAGCCAATTCGCTCGAATTATTTTCCACATAATTATCAAACGTCTCTTAAACGTTTAATAATTATACAGTAAATAATTGATTGCCCAGGTCTCACCCCGTGGAGGTTACTGCGCCTGGAGACCCACCCTAGCCACGGCCCTTCCACCCTCCAATTGCGGGAAAAGTAATTTTAGTATCATTTTTGAGAAAGAAAACTCTCCTATTATCGGCACTTTGTAGAACGTTCATTATCTGATCGTAGCACAAATACGACAATAACAGAAGTACTTAGAAGAGTCGCAACCGCGAACTAAATTGAATAACAGTAGGAATCCTGAAAGAAAATCTGCAAGGGGTTGCAATTTCCCGAAATAAAACTTTCTAAAAAATATATCCTACAACCTTCAAAACTAGACAACGAAATATTATTGCAGTGGTGAACACTGCTGTCTTAAAAAGTAAGGCCCGCTTAAAAATCAATCTTCCGTTCTTAAATACTAGATTAGATTCAAATGCGCCCTGCCTGACTAAGGATCTATCTTAAAACTAATATGACCCTGCCTAGTATAACAGCTAAGAGTTCAATTAAAAGAACAATTTCGGTAGGGTCAGTCATCAACGTGTTAGGATGGTGCCATCGACCGCATGAGATGGATTTTAATGTACACCCGCGATAGTAAAACGATTGTTAGAGAAACGCGTATTAACTAATAGAAGCAAACTGTCAAGCGTATGCGGAGGTAAAGTGTAACCTGAGATATCATTGCATGGTAGAGTAATGTTTGCCGCTAACCTTCGACAGCACAGACGACAATTACTCTCCGACGCTTGAACTGATACTGACGGCGCGCCGCGCCACGAGTCAACCATACTTCGCGGCGCGCAGGCGCGCGGGTAATGTGCGGCCGCGCTCGATAATATTCGCAATTTCCGGAAATCTTCCAAGGTTTCGGACTGCGGCCGTACTTTGATTTCCAAGAAATTTTTATCTAAATCTACTATCGCGCTTTATTACTATAGCGTGTTACCATCCTTATCGTAATGGGTGGTGCGCCAATAACCATAGTTCTTTGCACGTATTCTTCTGTTATAAATCCATGATTTTCAGCCGAAATTCTTGTCAGAAATCCAGAAATTTAAGTTCTTGAATATTCCTGGAGTGTGCGGTTATTTCCAGAATGCTCTAAATTCTGCTCTTTTTATTTTCACACCTTAACAATACTTGAAGTAACTTATTCCAAACAGTGCAGAGACTTTAAACGCAATGCCCCCAAGCAAAGAACTTGTAAAAAAGGGCCTGAGCAGGGCCTAAACATATATGTCTCGGCTCCCCTCAGTGGTTACTTTTTAATCTATAAGCTGTCAAATGAAAGGGGAAAAAATAAGAAAATAAACAAATTAAATAATAATTACGGGCAACTGGATAGCCGCTTACAAAAGGAGGTGCAGTCGAGCAAAAAGAGATGCAAGGGAGTAAAAGTGACGGCTGAGGAGCAACATAATTCCCAAGCTGCAGTCTTAGATAATTTATTATACTAAGAAGAGTGACAAAAATGTAGCTACATATGTGATTTTCAATCTGTATTAACTTGATTTTATAAATGAAAACGCAAGTAAACCAATTATTCAAGCTTGGCGAAAAAGTGGTGACTCATAATTAAAATAAGTACATCCAGTATATGTACAGTCTCGCATTAACTACTTGAGATTCCACTTCATAAGGATTCACTACAACTATTGTGTGTCATGTAATTGCAGTAAAAAATAATCAAGCGTAAATGTATGTCACGTGTATATTACACGTTACATTATGTAAAATACACTCTGTGTGTCACATAAGTATATATTTCCGTATGCCCCAAGCGTCGTACAACTTTGGGAGGACAACTCGTGATTGTTCGAGATTCATCGCAAGAAACTCCACGTCGTTCTTCTTTGCTTACTGCAAAATTTGTATAATACACATTTTTATAATAGATATTTATAGATCTTAATAATATTAGTATACTGACACCAAGAAGTTTTACCAATTACAGAATAATATGTACCTTTGCATTACAAAAAAGATTAGTATATTACCACGATGCATCTTAAAGCTCGGGAATTATGAATTGATTGCCACATAAATCGCGGACACGTTTGAAGGTTTCTGTTACATCAAGCTTTTCCTGGCAGGGCTTTGGCACTAATCTGTATAATACTTCGATCATTCGTATCAGATCCTTGAAAATATTTTTATCCATTATATTTCCCGTTATTGCATTACTAACATATCTGTTATACTTTTGTAATGCATGCATTATCTGGAACTTCTTCTCGTTCGTAACGATACTCTTAAACAGATAAATACATCAATAAATAATGGTATATGGAAATCTTTTGGAATATATTTCATCAAGTATCTTACTTGTAATGATTGTAAACCGAAGTACGTTGGCCAATCCTCTTTGCAAGCCACACAATTACATTGGAAATAATACTGCTTTAAAAGTTCTTTTTGTCTCAAAGCTTTTTGCGTTATTCCATAATATTGACCATAATTATCTAATATCTTTTAAACCAAGATCTTCATTAGTAGTATCATAATAATATACAAATTTTAAGTTATTTCAACATACCTGTTCACCCTTCTTAATAGGACGTACTGCATGAGAAACGATATGCTCCGATTTTGAACACCTTGAAATATTTGGATCGCAGCTATGATTAAAAAGGCTTGAAAAAGGCAGCACTGCTATCTTACGTTCAGCTGTCCCTAAACCCCGTACTTCAGTACACTATAAATAAAAATCATACTGTTAAATATTTTAGAGAACTTTTATGAATGTATAAGAACGAGTTTTTTCATGTATAATTATATATGTGACACTTACGCTATGTGCATTGGTGGGAATCATCTGTTGATTTCTTAATATAAGACTGCCAAAAAATGTAACATCTGCATTATTAATTAAGTCAGATAAATCTTTTAATGGACTTCCAAACATATTTGTACATGTTGCCACAAAGTACAAAAGAACACAGGAGTCGATAGATCTCCTAAAGAGGTCATGTACTGAACGTTTCTCAATGTTGGTTGCAAGACCTAATACACTTCTGTACCTGTTGCTTAAAAAAATCCCGTCTTTGGAAAAGCCTTTTGTGCAAGGATCTGAAAGCACATTGAAAGAAAAGTGTTATTAATATTCATATGAAAATGTATGTTGCTACTTACCATCCCAATCGTCAACTTCTTTTAATTCATCTCTTAATTCTTCTATACTTGTAGCTCCTCTCACAGCTTGTATAGCAACTCTTAAACTAAGCAGATCTAATTTTATGAAACCCATTTTTAACACAACAGGGAATACTGCACATTCCACGTCATGATACTTTTTCCAATCTGAAGCCTTACATTCTTCAGAACAATACATAGCATGAACACAATAATCACATGGTATACTAGCCCAAGATACCTCTAAACAATACGAACAATGTGTATATACATTCTTAGGTATTAGAAGTTGGGAGTACGGCACTTCTGTTACAATTACTTCTCCAGGCCTTATGTCACGAGTAGCTACAATATGCCTACCGTATTCTTTATTATATTTTATGGCCAATGCATCAGAAGCGCATGGGGCTTCAGCATTATAAGTCTTTATTACAGGTAGCGCCGGCTGTTTAATAGTCTTGTCTTGTTTTAGTCTACGAAATGTTTGCATAGAATTCAGTTTGTCATTTAATTTCTTAAGATAGATAGTATCTAAACACATATTTTTTAATAAAGATTGTGTTTCTTTGATAATACATTCCAGGTTATTGTGCGTTTGTCCTCTTAAACATTCAACTTTTCTTATATAAAGCTTAGCACGTATATTGTCTGCACATTTTAGTGCCAATGCTCTATCTATGTCTTTGATACATTCTTCATTTTTATGTAATTTGATTAAAACAGCAGATCGATTGGCATATGCTATGGCAAGTTGTTCAGATGAAGCTGGAGCGTAAGCTATGCTTCTAGTATAAAATTTCAGTGCTTCGATGTAAGCGTTAAGTTGTAACGGAGTTGAAACAAATATGCGATTACCATGTTCCCTAAACTTCTGAGATTCTTTTTGATTCTTTGTATCGCCACACATTTCAGGAATAATATTATATTCTAACATAACATTAAGAGACAAAATTATACGCTCTACATCGGTATTTAATTCTTTATATCGATTAATGTGATATTCACATTTACTTGCAGCAATCATTTTTGCATTTAACATATGCAATAATGTTGTATACGAAGCCATTTTAGTTTCTTTATTTCTACGATTATAAATAGAGGAAGACGTATTGTTTGTAATATGTACAACAGGTGTAAAAAAATATTCTCCGCCAATATGTTAGGGTTAGGTTTATTTTATTCTGAAATACAGCTTCTTCACTATCTAACGTAAATCAATTTAGTGTACATATGGCAGAGACACAAGTAGCTTCAAATAGATGGCAGAACCAAGTCTGTCCATTAATTAAATTAATTTACTTACTGAAAAGTATTGCATCAAATGGCATGTACAATATATGTATAGAAGCGTCAACATCGTTTTCTTTAATCTGTTGGTAACGTTGCAAATGACATGGAAATGGTAAATATATTCAATACCCCTAGATTCCAGCCAGAAACAATATATGATATATGATTGGTCTATTCCTATGTCACGTCGGACCATCTCCGAATGTCGTACGAGATTCAATAGACTTAGCTAATTCTTTATGTTCCGTAATAAAATAACCTTTAGAATCTTCCAAGTTCGAAGATCTGAATGCTCTGATTTTCCTTTTTTTCGACAACATACAGCTTTATGTAAATGTACGCTCACCCGGTTTCGAATTTCGCTCCTAAGTTATTATCGCTATCGATTAATACAGTTATATTGTTGATCATTGATTCGATATCACTAGATATTAGGCCTGCTAACGCGATAGCATAACAATCGAAACTTTACTTTACATTTTACTTTATAGAAATATGTTTAATTGAGGATTGATGTTACATATAACACACGGGGAAAAAATATAATTTCATTTACATAATCTTTTATGCTTCGATTTAGAAATAAAATTTTAATGTTGCTTGCACTGGAAACACATCACAATATCTTCCGGTAAGAGGTCGCTCACTTCGCAACGTTCATGGCTCCTTTTCCGGTAGGGTGACAAAATGACTGGCTTCAGTAATAAGGTATGTACATTTAGTTTTATTATTTTAAGTCGTTTAAATTCATTTATATCGCACGGTATATTAATTTTAATCTATACACCGAGCATCACTGTTTAATAAATACTTTTTTGTAGTCAATTAATATGGAATATCGTAAATTATAATCATTTATTGTATAGTTTTCCCTGTTCCATGTACACGTGTTTTCTTCATCTCATAATAAGTTACTTTATCTCTTCAAATTATGCAAAGCTCGATGTTCGATTCTATTCTAGTACTGAAATAATATGTAGTATACGATATTAAAAAGAACGGAAAGATAATTTGTTTGCAGTCTGTTCAGTTGACACGTGTTATTTGTTATCGAGGAATTAGTGCATAAGTACGTCAATAGTTGAAATTTATAATACTCCTGATATTTGAATAATACTGTATATATTTAGTTGTGTGATGTTTCTATACGTGATTGAAAATATATTAATCCGAACAATTGTCCTTTTAGCCGATATTAATCGATGGCCGTGGCCATTTACTCGGTCGTTTGTCAGCGATCATTGCCAAAACAATTCTACAGGGCAACAAAGTAATTGTTGTCCGCAGTGAACAGCTCAATATATCTGGTAACTTCTTCAGGTTAGTAAAAATGATAATACTCACATTTTCAATTTGCTTTTATATAAATGTGAACTTTTTTCTTCCGTTCGATATTCTTTGCAAAAATATTATTTTCTGTTTCCGCCTGTTGCAATTCATTTTATTACAAATTGTTTATTTTAGGAACAAGTTGAAGTTTATGTCATTCTTGCGCAAAAGATGCAATGTGAATCCAGCTCGTGGACCTTTTCATTTCCGTGCACCTAGTAAAATTCTTTGGAAAACAGTGCGCGGTATGTTGAAATATTAGTTATTCACACATTATTTCTTAATTTACATTAATCAATGATTATATTTATCTTACCTACATTATTTGATAATTCAATGTGAAAAGACTTTTTATATGAGATTCATTTATCATACTACATATTAAAGCGTAACATATAAATATTAGAGCTCTGAAAACGTCATTTAATTTGCAGGAATGATCCCACATAAAACACAAAGAGGAAAGGATGCTCTTAGAAGGTTGAAGGTTTACGAAGGTTGTCCACCACCATACGATCGTAGGAAACGTGTAGTTGTACCGGGTGCTATGAGAGTTATGTGTCTTAAACCTGGTAGGAAGGTAAGATGATACATTTAGTTAATATGTAATTGTTATACTTATGTTGCAATCACTTATTTAATTTTCGAACAATGATGGTATGGTAATTTGCGCCTGAGCATTAATTGCATTACATTCCGTGATGTCATATTTAGCTGAGTAACTACAACAAAATTTTATATGATGCATATTAGGGGGTTATAATATTAATACAAGTTCTTTTTTTTAAGTATTGTCATGTAGGTAGGTTGTCTCATGAAGTTGGATGGAAATACAAGGCTGTGGTACGCACACTGGAGAACAAGAGGCGTGTCAGGTCGATACTTGAAGTTCAAAAGCGAGATAAACTCAAGGTAAATTAAGGAATATTAATTCTGTGATTGATATAAAAAAATGTTTAATACTACATATTTGATTTATTACCTTTTTCAGAAACTTACCCATCAAGCTGGAGAGAAGGTTTCCAAAGCTACAGCACCATACACAGCTATTATTAATAACTTTGGATACAATTAATATAAAAGTTATAAAAATAAAATTCCATAAACATTTTACTTTGAGTTATTATTAAATTTCCTTTTTTCTGTTCGAATTAACTTATTCATAAATTATTTACAAAATACTCAGCGTATTAAATGTAAAATTAATTTTCTACGCTGTCTATCGTAAATACAACAGTTCCTCCTTTATCATTATCTTCTTCATCATGTACTTCATTTTCATCATCTTCTGAAGTAGAAGAATCGGATTCTTTCTCGTCTTTTAGACGATAGCTAGCTGCGTTTTCATGCACAGAGCCAGTACCATGTAGACCAAGTTGGTCTACTAATCTTTGTGCTGCATGTTTAACTTGAATCTCCTAAACCATAATATAATCATCATTATTATTCTTATACACATATAATAGAAATATTTAAATACAATATATTTACTTGAAGTTTTTCAGCTTGTTGTTTCTGTATCACCAAAGATTCTTTTAAATTAATAATTTTTGCTGCACCATGAACTATTAGTGGAGGTGTTGCTGCTGTAACTTCCCAGTGTTTATTCTGCTTCCTTTGTTTTTCTTTGTCAGGATCGTGTACATTAGACTTTGTTGTTTTATATGGCTTAAAGGGTTCCCTCCTTTTATTATTTTCCTCTGGAATAGTTTCTACTTTCTTAACAATGTATGTAATGTGTTCGGTTGGTTTGGTTTGAAAAGATTCTATTTCTATTAAATCTTCTGCTTTAATTAAACTCTCTTCAGGTGGTAAATGTATAATTTTCTTCTTGTGAACACCAGACCCTGTCGGCTGTTAAATAATGAACAAGAGGTATTACAAAAAATGATATAAGATATAATATTCCTTAGATGGTACATAAAACTAACTTGTGCTAATATTTTTACTGGATCTTCATCGTCATCGCTATCAAGTTCTATCAGTTTAGTGGCATTCCCCATTTTATTATATTTGCCTGTCCATTCCAATTCATTCATAGCAGCTTTCCCATCGGACGCTAAATTTAATCTTGACAAAAGATTAGCTGCTGTTTCAACCTCATTTTTATGTTCTAATTCTTTTAGTATCCTATGTCGAAAAGTTTTTATTTTTTCTCCCTGGTCCGGAAGTTTTGATATGAATGTTCTAAATGGAAATAAATGTTGCGAAACAATAACATAATAATGTCATTTGTACATCGGCTACATGCCTTACCTACTTATTACTAATAAGTTTATTCTGTCTATTTAATAATTCTTCCAGTTCAAATTTTTGTTTCCTTCCCAAATCGATGATATATCCTTCATTTTCTTTTTTAAGTGGTGGTGGTATGTCGCCAGGAATCTTATTAACTACTTTTCTCGTAAGCATTTGTTTTTACAGATCTGAATAGTTCAATTTAAATGAAATGTAATCTGGAAGATTGAAAGTTAAGATTGAAACTTAGCATGAAACAGTATTTCGTTTGTAAATTCGTCAATATGACAGTCAAAAACATAGTACAATTACTCAACTTATTAACCTTTTGACAAATATTTAAATAATCACTGAAATATATATTTTTTTAACGAACCAATAATAATCGTACATTAAAATGTACACTAAACAATAATTCTTATTTTACATTTGCTGACAGAATATGTCAATTATCATGTCATCACATTCTCCAATTACGATTTTTCTAAATTAAAACTATACTGTAATATGTACTGAATAGAGGGTGCAACTAAACAAATATGTATACATATACATATATATAATATATACATATATGTAAGTTGAACGCGAGATATCGCGATTTTTTTAGAGTATCGATACTACACGATATGTTAAACGAAGATTGCAATTCCAACCTAAATAGAACTTACCTAAAGGATTGAAATCAAATATATCAGATATATTATACTATGTTGAATTCTTATATACTTGTGACGAATGAGGCCATTGTCTTCCATTTAATTTAGAAGCGCGTTGAAGTAATGGATGTTTTATTTTAAGATAAACTGTGAACAATTCTGTATAAAGTAACAGAAGTGACGTAAAGTTGTAATGATTGAAAGCAAGTTCGCGGAGCAACTGCCAGTCTTTAGAAATGAATTGCAATGGGGGGTCGTCTTTGGGTGGTGAACGTAAATCAAAGATCTTTATGGATATTAAACCGATTATTACTTGTAAGTCTATCAATCAGGATATTAATTTATTTAACCTTGTTCTATCCTTCTCCCTTTTATTATGACAGTATTATTGAGCATTATTATTTATTCCTTCGACGAACTGTCAATCTTCATGACATTTCTTCTTTTTTTCCTTTCGGTCTAATTGAAATTATTCGCGGTACGATATTACATGTTTTAAACATATGGAATGTAATTAAAAAACTTCTTTTGTAGTTAAGATTTCCTGGACAATTTACATTAAACTTTAATGAGCATATGTTATTTTAAGTAGGTTATTGCATTTTTTGTACAAAGAATATATTTTGCATAAAATCATTTAAAATCAATATTAAAAACTTTTTTGTTTTAATCGAGACGATGTTCAATAATGTGTACTATACAAATAATATAAAAAACTGTACTATAATGATTAATTTTTGTTCATGCTATACTGAATAATTTGTACAATGTAGATGCAGGAGATGACAAGTTATTTTCTGCATTGGAAAATAATGTACATCAAGCCATTCCAAATGATACGGTCGAATGGCGTAGATCATTCGGTAGACCAGTTAAACAAGTTAAACTTGGAGCAACTTTTGTACCATTTTCTAAGGATATTCTACCAAGTGATAAAGATCGTCACTTGATAAAGCAACCAATATTTCATATTTATTGGACAGAATGTTCTGTAAGTACATTATAGGTATAGTTACTAATATACTTTTTATCTTAAATACATTGAATTTACAGATTTTGTTCTTAATCATGCATATTAATATTACAGGATGTAGATATTTATAAAGCAACCATCAGGGAAGACATAGATAACTGGTTAAAAACATTAACGCAATATCATATCCAAGATTGGATGATTGTAATAGTTGAAACTTATGATATAAAGAAGACTAATAAATTATTACCTAGAACAACAGTTCTAGATAAAATTCGAAGTGATTTTGCTTCTAAAAATGGTGATAGGTGAAGTAATAATTAATCCTTCAACTTTGAATATATATATTTTCTTATATTGTTCTCCGTGTATATGTTGCAAATAACGTGCTTTTTTTATAGATGCTTTTCTGTAATAAATCCAATAAAGTCAGAAATGCGTTCAGCTGAATCGTTTAGAGGTTTAATCAATCGGATACGTCATTTAATGCTTGTTGCATATGACAAAACCTTGTCTTGTTTTGAGGAAGTTATTAGAGAACAAAGAGAAAACAGAAATCACCCAAATTGGAATTTCTGTCACTATTTTTTATTGCAGGTAAATTGACTTTCTTGTTATTAACTGTTGTGTTCAATTTTCATCAAATATATCAATATGTTACAACAATAAAATTCTGAACGATAATTTCCTGTTCCAGGAAGAGCTTGCATTTGTCTTACAAATGTTAGGATTATATGATGAAGCATTAGTACAATATGATGAATTAGATGCTCTCTTTACACAATTTGTGCTTAATTCCAATTTAGGAGGTACATTAGTTTCATTGTTTATCCTCAATGTAGTTTTTTTTGATATTATCGAATTAATCTATCGACGAAAAATTTGTAGATACCCCAATCTGGTTAAATTTATTTCAAACTCCATTAAATAATTGGGGTGGTGTTAACTTAAGCAATGGTACAAATCACCAATTAAGACATCTTTTGGCTGAATGTAAAGCGTCATTATTAGATCTTAGAAGTTATTTATTCAGTAGACAGTGTGCCATGTTATTAGCACTTAACAAACCATGGGAGGTTTGTATATATTCAGATTTTGTTATGCACAGAAAGAATATTCATTTAGGACTGTGAGATCATTGAAAATATGAACATGATATTGTACTTTAATTTAGGTTGCGCAAAGGTGCTTATCATTTGTTCATAATACATTAAGTGAATTGCGTATATTAGAAGTACAACGACCTGAAGGATCCATTGAATGTTGGTCTTTTCTTTGTGCATTAGAGGTATTACAAGCTTGTCAATTATCGTCTTATAATATCGATAACAATCAACAACTAGATCTCTGCTCCTTACATACAGCCAGTGTATGGGCTCTGGCTAGAGATAAAGTAAGTTTGCACAATATTAATTAAATAACCGTTTTAATTATAGGACGCAATATAAATTTGTGATGTATTTTCAGTTGGGAAATTTAGGAAAATTATGTGGTTTAATGCCTGGAAGTGAACCATCCAGCGAGCAATTGCACACAGTTGTTTATCTCATAGCAGGTATGGGAGATTCTGAACCACAGATAGAGGGGAAATTAACCCCAACTGATAAATTAAAAGAAGCACTTTCATCGAAAGAGGCGTTTAAAAAACAATATCTTGAACATACCGAGTTAGCTATGGGTACTTACAAACATGTAGGTCGGATTCGGTCAGCCAGATTAATAGGCAAGGAACTAGCGCAATTTTATAGTGAACTCGGAGAGAACCAAAAAGCTGTTGCATTTTTATCGGATGCTTTAAAAACTTATAGCGACGAAGGTTGGAATCATTTAGCAGCACAAACTCAGCTGGAATTGGCCCACTGCTACAAGAGAATGGATGACGTTGAGAAATACACAAAAGTTTGTGCAGCCATTGCCAGTTTGGGTGTACTGCACATTACTGTTCGTAATACGTACTTTGAAGAAATGTTTGGCTATATGAAAATGATAACGTCTCCACAACCATTACTCATAGAACTTGGATGCGCTTTTGTGATAATTAGTATGGAAGTTAAAGTAATGGATAAAGTAGTGCAAGACTGCGTGGTCAATATCGAAATCAGTATACAAAGTTTGTTTCCTAGAGAGGTAAAATGTATGAAAGCATCTATATCTGTTGAAGAAATACAGAAACCTCAATTACCTAATAAAAAAAAGGGTTCAAAATTACCACCTGAACCATTAACACCATTGTTATCAAAGTGCACATTAGAAGATATGAAACCATTTGATTCAAGTTTATTGCAACTGCAGGTATATTCATATTTGAATTATAAGGAAGATAAAAGTCTTGGATCGGCTAGTGTTGTACATAGGAACACCAAGCCTGTTGTAAGACGTTCTGATAGTACAAAACATAGAAAACCGTCTGTAAATGCAAAAGGTGATTTCAGTAAAGCGTTATCGTACGACGATTTTATACTAAAACCAGGTGTAAATACGTTCACGTTGGCCAGATGCGTTGATCAACCTGGTTTTTATAAAATTGGTCAACTATCATTAGTTATCGAAGAAAAATTGGAATTTCTTTCGCCTATTTTAAATCCCCGATTATGTTACGAAGTAGCTAAGACACAGCCTACAATTTCTATGAAATGTGGCAGAGACTTATTGGCAGGCCTTATCCAACAAATAGAATTAGTTATTATGAGTGGCAGTATAAAGATAACAAAAGGAATGAAACTGAAATTACGCACGTCTAGGGGATTGGTAGCACAAGTCGATAATAGTTCACAAGAAGCAATGTCTAAAGAATTAGAAATAACACTGCCACTTTGTGAACCGTTTCAAACAATAAGGTTGCCATTTAAAGTTTTAGCCGAACTACCACCTAAAAAAGATGCTTTATCAATGGAACACAAGGTATGTATAATTTTAGTAACTGAAGTATTTATGATATAAAATATAAAATGATACATAAAATTTTTAAATATCCACAATCGTCAATATTTCTGTCTCTGTAGCTGAATATACAATGTCCATGGGGTTCGGAAGAAAGCATACCTCTACATTTTGGTCCTCCACTTATGTCAAACATGAAGCTTCATACTGCAAAACAAAGAAAATTTCTTCAAATAATTGTAACAGGATTAACAAATCAACTCTTACAACTGATTGAACCAGAACTAACAACTACAACATCCATAGATGTTAACTTTAAAAGTTTGAATCCTATCGCGGGTCAGAGATTAGTAATAGGTAATGGTATAAATGTATCATTTATGTGGGAGCTTGAGATTGGTAAAGATGAAATTGGTAAGAAGTCTTTGATGCCAATAAAGACTGACTTTCGTGTAAAATACATACCAATTAATGATACAGAAGAATTGAACAATTTACATAACAACGACGATCCTCTACACATTCATAATCTTCAAAGAATAGAGAAAGCATCCATTCTTTATAGATGCAATTTTGATGTTACAGATTACATGGTAAGGGCATAAATTAATTATCTAAGTATTTCATTTTGGTATCTGCAAGCTAAAAAACATACATATTTTCGTACGTTGTGTACAACTTTAATTATAGATAAATGAAAATATAGAATAAATTTTAAAAGGGTGAGCTTTTATTTATAATATCATTTTCCAGACTTTATTTACAGTGTCTTCAAAGGTTGAAGCAGCCGGAAATGGAGGTGAATTTTGTCGTGCTGGTAGCATGTGCCATCTTTATCTTACAGTAACACGTATGTCACCTAGTCCTAATCCAAATCCTTCACCGCAACTAATGTATGAAGTTCTGGCCGATCAAGCCATGTGGGCTGTGTGCGGCCGTACTGCAGGCATTGTGTCGTTGGAAGTTTTAGAAAAACAAAGCGTTACATTGGACGTGATGCCATTAACTAGCGGTTACTTACCTCTTCCTGTTGTTAGATTGTCTCGATATATACCAGCACCAGAATCAAAGAGTGGTAAGCAATCTAATTTTACGAATTGTTTATCTTTCATGTATTCGTGTTTTATTCTCGTAATCTGCAACTAATCTTTTAATATTTTTATGTTACATGTCTGTAATCGTAACGTTTATTAATTTTTTTAAAGATGTGGTTCGTAAAAGTGAAACAGCTTCTAGTTCAAGACTAGAACCATTCAGTCCGGGCCAAGTTTACAATGCCAGTAAAGCGCAGCAAGTCCATGTTCTACCAGCAGCACCTTCGGAAGCAAATTGAATACAAAGACATTAATATTAAAAATTTACGATACATCTGCGACATTATAAAATGCTAATTGTATGCAAGTTGATTGAGACCATTTCTACATTATTTGGTACACTTGTATGATACTGATATTATCATTTATTAGTTTATCCACCGTCATTATACTGGTTCGTTTATCTTTTTAGATTTCTCAATTGAAATTTGAAGTTTGGACAAATAGCATTTATATATATTGTTTTTAGTTATATGTTTGTACATTGTTTGTCCAAAAGTCAAATTGCAATTTGTATCGTTGTACATCTATACTAACAGTAAATAATTTAAGATTGCCATTAAAAGCAGAAGAAATAATATGACAATATGCGAAAAGTAGATAAAAGTCAGAATTTTCATAGTTGAGAAGTATAAACATAATTGAAAGATGCTGTTACAATGTAATGCTTTTTCGTGTGCAGTAATGTGATTTATATTCTAGTGAACTGATTGAACTGATAGTGAAATATTCATTTTTCGATATTGTTGTATAGTCCACGCGTAAAATTTGACCGTCGTATATTTCTTTTTTGTTTGATTTAATTCGAGATGATTTGTAAAAGTTTGTTACTTTCATTTTGAGATATGTACTTATAACTTTGACATTATGTACATATGTATAACCGAGAAACTATTTTAAAGTGTTTCCTATTTTTCAAATATTTAATTCCTTAAATATAGTATTCTACGCGAAACATAATTTTATTCAATTTTTAAATTTCTACAGTTTATGTTATATTAATATTAAGGCGGTAGAATATTTAATTATTTGTTGCATACAATACTGTAAAGTTTGTACAAATGTTTAAAGATATACTCATAATACGGAATAAGAACATGAAATTATATAGTTTGTACGCAGATATTGCAAACATTATTAATATCCATTTCAAAGATAAAGATGCTATGTTCTATAATAAATATTAATGAAGTGTAAGTACATGTAAAAAAACAAGATAAATATTATTTATACTACATCGATATTTCTCAGTTTTGCTATTACAAGTATGAATATTGCAAAAGGTATAATGGTATTGCCATGTCAACTAAGGAACCACTTTCTGATTTAGTGTTTATTTTCTTTCATCGTGTAAATAATATAATTGTTACAATACTCAACATGATATTTATATGTTAGAAAAATGTCGCGAGGCGATATTTATAAGATAAAATAATATTTTTAAATAATATCAAATGTATTTTACGAGAATTGCAATGGTAAAATTTATTTCCATGTTATTTATTAATTATTAGGTAAGAAACAATATATTGCAAATGAATAGTTAGACACATATTTCTCAACTTATTTGCAATTATAACAATACCTAAATAATGTTTTGGGAATTATTTTTTATCTAAAATGTTGTCATTCTTTAAATAACCAATAATTAATGTAAAATACAAATAAGTTTCAAGCTCCATGTATGCAGATATATTTGAGTCTATGAAATAATATACCTATTGTTATTTTTCATTTCGGATTTAGTACAATATATTTAATAAGTACAAGTGTCATGAGATGTTTTTTTTCTGTATACACCAATTTCAAAATTTTATTTTTATCGCTAGTATAATGTTTCCCGATATATTGTTAAGATTAAAACGTTGAAATTAATTTCATATATTCTTATTAAAATATTATTTGATGAAATGACATCTTATTCAAAATTATTAGATATTGTATAAAACATTAAAATGAAACTTTTATTTTTTATATATAAATGTCAAGAAAAGCTGAATGCCGAATAAAGGAGAATTTTATTAAATAATGCCAATAATAATTAATCCATCACACATAAAATATTTTTGCGATATTGAGTTATATGTATTTCAGTGTAGATATAAATTTTATGAGAATATTTTTCAATTATAAGAAAGTTTAATAAGAATATTTCAACATAAATCTGTTAACTAAGTGGTGCAGAATATAATGTTACTGTTATAAAAAAAAAAGGAGTTGTAGGCGTTAAACATTTACTTATAATCTACTGTCAACAGTGAATGATTACATATGATCATTGTATACACCCTTGGGTTTTAATAAATTTTATATTGTCATATATAAATTCAATCTTGTCCAATGCAGGTACATTTCATTAAAATTAAGAAAAAAAGGAGAGATATTAATAAGTGGGTAATGGTTGTTGTGTGAGCAGCAGACCAAATCTTCGTTTTAATGTTATTCTTTCCCTTGAGTATTTATCTTCTGGAGAAAAGCGAGCTAAAATCAGATTCTTTAAATTAATTACCTGAAGTGCATTACAAAGAAAATCAAGTTTTACTAATATTTACCTGGATGAGCTGACAGCGTCGGCTTGCCATTTGGATCTATTTTCTATATAATAAATATTTCGTTTATACAATAAATAAAGCGGTTGTTAAAAATGTAAATCTTTTCTTAGCCATTAAATAGATCAAAGCTCGTAAAAGTAAAATATAAAATACAAAGTACAAAATATTTCTTGTATTCACAAACTTGTATGTTTTATAACATAACATTATAGAAACAAGAATACATATGTGTATCTGATATTAATTACCTTTAATGTGTATACTCGTTCCCCGCTTTTATTAAAATAGTACATTAGATACATTTTTGCACCCTAATTCGGTATTTTTGTTTGTTTAAAACCTACGGAGGTTATGTTTCACGTCTATCTCCAACTGGTACCGCGTGGTCAATCGTTTAGTTCACACATTTTTGGCGCATGCGTAGTTCGATAGTAATTTTAATCGACCACGCAAATCGATTTGAACGATTTTAAATTTCAAAATTTGTCATCCAGATCGGTGGTCCATTAAACGATTACTGTGTCACAGTGTGGACACAGTTTTGTACTTAATAATTCTGCTTCATATACATTAAGGATAAAAAGGTATGATAATAGCTAAATATTAAGTGTCATCTGGAATACTGCAAATTTTCCTTTTCTTGTTTAGATTTGAAAGATACAGGTGTCAATTAAAATATTAAAGGTTAAATGAAATTTATTCGGTGTTATATTCGATCAATCGTAATCGTTGCTCATAACACCACTACATTAGATGTGTTAAGAGGATTGACAGTGAATGGTGGTCATCACTTAATAACGGGCAGAAGTTTACGAGTGACTCGAGTTTGCGTTGGAATACACTGTGAGTACATATCTCGTGGTCTCTGATAATCTGCACATGTAAGTGATAGATGCGTGGGTGTTAGAAGTTCTGACAAATTCTTTTTAGCAAAGTCGACATTCAGGCTTGCATGGTCGATGCAACGAACCGCCAGATAGTTACAATACGGAGTGTCACTTCCGTTGACAGACAAATAATTGCCAGTGTAGAGCGAGTACTGACCGTAATAGGGTATCCAAGCACAGACGCATGAACATCGCGTTACCAGCATTTTTCTAACTGTCCGCGGTGATATTTAAGGTAATTACTCTCACCTACAAAGATTTATCTGAATGTAACGATAATTCACATTTTGATTTAATTCCCCGGTATATTCAAGTACTGCACTAATTTAATATCAACAATAATATTCTTCGGTTCGCGAAGAGCGGTGAAATTAATAAAAAAAAAAGAAAGATTACATCATTTTATCTGCTTAAATTGATGATTTCACATTAAAGCAAGTAATTTTTTTTAATTACGTAAGTTAAGTTTAGTCTCTGTGCATTTTCGACGGATAACTGTTAATTAAAAAATTGTTCTATATAAAAACTACACAAACATAACAAATATACTTCTCATACTGTGGCTGCAATAAAATTACGAGGTGCCCGACAGAAACCAGAATCTCTTAAAATGAATAGATAGTTTCTAAAAAAATTGTACGAACAGGAAGCTTGAAATCACAGTTGAGGAAACTCGTTTCATTCGACTTTATCTGTAAACACTTTATCCGTAAAAAATAATCATGCGGTGATACTGATATACGGACTTCAAAACTAGCGTGTACTATTAATCTGCTGCAGTTCGATTTTATTCAAGTAATGGAACAGCTCTGTAGCGCGTAAATAAAAATTATACTCTTCTCCAGATGCAGCCAAGGAAAATTCGTTGGATCATTCAAGTCGAGGAAAATCCATGGAAAGGTGAGAGTGTCGAGGAGCAAATTTCTTGCATCAAAGGTAATTGGGAAGTTAGAAAGATATATTAATACTATTTAAAGGTACTGTTAAAACTTCTTATTATTGTCACATTCTCTAGTTAAACAATGAAATTTGACAGAGGTAACTAACACATCGACTACGATAATTTCTAATTAAAAACAAAACAAGTGCATGTTACAGTCAGATACATAATTGTACTCTTCTTGAGGAAGCGCACTCGATACTGACGCAACATTTAATTTGCGCTATTATAAATAGCAGTGATTAATATGATCACGTTTCGCACCACGTTTTACCTTGCTCGGTAGCGTAAAGGTATGTAGTATACAGAAGAATTCGATGTTGTAATACAGTAGCTTCCAATGTGTAATGCAGTTTGAAACACTAGTACATATATGTTATTCAAGCATTAATCTCGCATTGCAAACAGGATTTATATTGTCAACATTATACGTGAATGGATGTTTTTATGGACGGTTGTTAAATAAGAGCTTATTCAATTTTTCTGATGATCCAAAGTAAAGTGAAACCACTGAAGTAAATATCATTGGTGATTAACTTATTAAATCGGGAATCTTTAAAGTATTGACCTAGGGATCCTCTTGAGATGTATTTCGTTCAACTAAGAAGTTATCAACAACTTTATTACAAACACCGATTTAAAAGAATATCCTCTTTCCAATGATTTATTCTTCGAATTTCATTTAATTTCCGAAATATATTTAGGACATTAATTTGTTCTAACCTTGGCTCAAAACATAATATGAAAACTCTATTTCGCTCAATTTTCATACTAGGCCAACCATTAGTCTGTATTCATTTTCTCTGCTTATAATATGCACGTGATGATATTTTTAGAGCACGTGTGGTATTTCTGGTAAGTGCATTTCGCGTAGGAACAGCGTGAACGCACATAAACCTTGAAATTGAACATTCTCATTGAATGTTTCTGAAATTCGTTTAAACATTTAGTCCAGTCATTGCAATACCACGATATCTTTTTCATTTTCTATTTCATCAATTAGATGCAGCTACATATGTTCTTCGACACATTGCTAACAATGTGTACATCGTGACTTGTTTCCTGTGTCAGGTTCATTGTTAATTTTACATACCTGGTATACAAAATTGTTCTTTGACTTTTGAACAAAGTTGATATTTGATGCGTCGGCGCTGACTTCTGGAAAGAAGATCGCCGACGAAGCAAGCCTTCCAACACCTTACAGTGTCGCGACAGACTGCATCGAATAAGGTTGCTTTTGTAGGGGAACTCATACACGATTACACAGTGTGGTCCTGTTCATTAGAATCTGATTAAAACAGATTGAGCCATGGGTATGCATTGATCGAGATTAGTGTGTCCTTGGAAAAAATTTGCATTCATTGTTGATTGAACAGGAATGCTCCAAACCTTGAAAGATTATAAATATGTATATCGAAAAAGATGTGACATTTTTTCATAATGATAAGCGTTGACGTTTTAAGACTTGGCTATTAATTCCGAATTTCATAATATGTTATTTAATGTTGCGATAAAATGTTGTATTGAATGGTAGATAATATTATGCGACTTTTACGAAAAGTGTTAAATATTTTGGCTTTACTAATAATAAGTTATTATATATTTACAGTGTTTAGTGCTGAAAAGAAAAGTGCTACTAACTCAATTTGTTCTACAATATAACATATAATGTGTTCGACAGTTCGTGTGTGAAATTCTGTTCAATTCAACAGAATATATTTGTGTAAAATATTCTGTAGTTTCAAATGCAGACATAAAACGCAGAAGTATGGACGATGATATTTGTAAGTACAATATCGAACGAGCAAGGTAGCATAATTGTTTTGTTCTTCCAATGGTAGAGGCAATTACATACGCAGATTCGTTTAGCAATAAATTGTACCTATGCTTGAAATTAATCGAATTAGCTGAAGAATTGGAGACTCAGCGCTGTGGGAGGTCCGCGATACAGAGGTGTAGCTGCATTTCCAAGAATTGCGCTAAACTTATTGCATCTTCATTCCGCGAATTCTTTAAAGTGTACTGAGTTTTAAAACAATCGCTATGAATTATATTGATCCATGAGAAAAGTGGATATCCAATTTTGTAAAAGACTATTATTGAAACATTAGATTATAGTAATTTAATTTCTTCATCGTACACTCACATAGTATACATCATTATCGTATTAATTACAGGCTAGTATTGATCATCTTTACGCAAAACGATTGATGCTGACAACAAGTAGAATCTAAAATTCGTATTATACAGTCCCATGACCCACCTCTTCCTACCTGTTCCGTACGAGATGGAGACTACTTCTTTTGATTTCTGGGATCCTGTTTACCTGTGATACATTGGGCCTTACGGTCCGCAAGGAGGAGCCCGAGGGCCTGTTTCAGCGCTCGTAGATTGTAATTTTCCTATACCTCTTTTGGGACTCGGAACTATAATCAAATCTTCAAAATATTTATACGCGTTATAATGGACAATTTTCTTTCAGATAAACACTCCGTTTCGTTTCAAAAATTTTCTATTAACTGCGCAAGTATAACGCAATTAAAGTATTACACATTTGACAAGGTAAAGTGTTAAAGTACGACCACAGAGATGATTTTCCAAATTTACAATTCAACATTGAAGAACCATGTGTAACTGCAATTTGTAATTGGCAGGCACACCTTTTGTATAAGTATGTATATCGATAAGGACCCACGATATATGTATTAGGAAAAGGGAGAGCCCATCCGACGACAGAGAACAGAGAATACCTACGGTATATAAAGGAGCGAGATAGAAAGAAAGTGTGCATCGCTAGAGGGCTGGAGCTAGTGGGGGAAGTTGGGCCTTACTTGCTCCAACTCCGAGGTTGCCAGTTTGCTTGGGACTCGGTTAGTGTCTAGTTTGTTCGCCAGTCCATTGATGACGCTCGTATAAAACTAAGTAACGTCTGTCAATGTTTCTTTTCTTTTTACATTTTCGTCTCACGAATCAGCTATCGTAAGTTTCCTTCATTTCGATCTTATCGTCGTCGACTGTATGCGTATTTCTTCTTTTCTTATACTATTACGGTGCTTCAATGCATACACCGTGCGAAGAAGCAACGATACCGTAATTTCACGTCGTACGAGTTTCGATTGCGACGAGGAGGATTGTAAAAGCTTAAAAAGAAACGCCATCGTCGTCGGTGAGAACGAGGCAAACAAGGGAAAGGGGCAGAGAGAATAAGAGGAAGAGAAAGAGAGAGAGAGAGAGAGAAAGTTAAAAGCCCATGTGTGTAAGTGACGACGTGTTTGCGCGCATACGGGTGCAGTGGTCTTCTTGACAGTGTGGAATCAACAAGTGTCGCGTACGCGCCGTGTGCGCGCGCGATTCTAACCTCATCGTCGAGATCGGTTCAGTGTTCGGTTCGATTCTGTTTATCGTTACGGATAGTTATCCTTCTCAGTGGTAGCGATATCGTCCGTACAATTTGTGCAAGCCCGCTCAGCGTGGCGATCATTAATCGATGTGATATTCTGTGCTTTCCATTAACGTGCCCTTGGATATTGTTACGTCGCCGATTCGGTGGCTGCGTCTCCGCAACGTCTCAAGATGGAAGTCGTTTACATAGGTACGTCAGTCGAGAATTATGATTCCATTATACGCGGTATCATTCAATCAACGTTACTTTTACTTTACAATGGTTTAGTGGAATGCATGCGCCTGACATGCTGATTTAAGTTTACCTTGCAATTCTCCATTCATGCCTGGTAATTTGATGCCTTGGCGTTAGCTAGGAATCTCTTGGTACTGGGGCCTTAACCTGGGCGCGAAAGTGCCGGTATTCGTTAGAAATAATTTCTATCCTGACAGTAACACCCTCACATTTATTGGAGTTTTTTAAATGGTCAATCTGTGCATGATGTTATTATTACGCGCAAGCATATCATTAAGTATATACCGGCCGAATTTTAGTATGTCGATACATTCGTCGTATAAAAGTTAAAATGAGTATTTACAGGGCGCTAATTACGTTATTTCATTATCCACCTGTACATTTTTCTACTTTCACCGTCAGTAGGCAATAAGGTTATCTGTGCTCTAAGGCATACACCTTATCTAATCTTTGAAATATTTATTCATCGTGTACGCGAAACGCATGTCTACGCCAAGAAAGAGGTACGGTACACGTGCACGTGAAGAATGATAACTGGGCTCTGCGAGTGGCATCATTTACGCTTCGTGTAAAAGGTTTGGTAAACGATAAAACGCGTTATTGGCGAAAAATTATTTAAAAATATGATGCACGCAGATGTTGGAAACATTGACTCCGAAACAGTATTGTTATTGATTGAAAGGTTGCTATTATAATACGGTCGCTAAAATTCCCCGCTGATAGCTTGTACCTGGCACAATTTTGGAGCAGTCCTCTACATTTGCTTCGGATATTAAAGTCAAATAATTAATTCTTATATTGGAGTAACATTTTCAACCTACGCTCATCAGTAGCCTTCTCAAATACTGGTTTAATGTAAATAATTGAAATGTGGCTTGTTAAATAATTTCCGCAAGTCCGATTGCATTAATTGACTGCAAGACTCGTGAACGCTCGTCTATTTTTATGATAATTGGAGTTGTAGTTTCACCTCTCTGTTTAAGCTGTTGTGTAAGATATTGTCGATTTACTGTGAGTTCTATTCTATCTAAACCATAGTTAAGGATTGTGCATAATTACGGTTGGATGGTCGTCTCGTCGTACATTTGTTAAAATAATGGGTTTCTTTGTTCCTCCGATTTGAATGATTCTATTTTAGCCGTAGACAGAAACTGTTTGTATCGTTTCAATGGGGGGGAAGGAAATTTCTTGCAAATGAAAGCAATTGGAAGATTTCGTCACACCACTGTGTCGATCTAAAATTGCAATATAAAGGAGTTCATCTTTATATTCCCTATGCGCAATATTTAGAAGATATTAGTCGCCGAACGAATATAACTCGTAAAATTCAAATCTGCAAAAGATAGGAATTCCAACGATGGACGATAATTAATTGCTCGAGATTAGATAGATTTTTTCGCACGCTCTCGATCCAATTTGTCTAAATCGATTTAATTCGTTACAATTGATTCGAAACTGGCTCGATCTGCGCCAACGTGTATTGAATTGGCTCGATGCTTCCCAATTTTCTTCGATGCGTTTCAATTCAACCTGATTCGGATTGACCTGAACCATTCCGTTTCGATCCAAACGTAGTTTCATTCTGCCGAATGCAATTCGACGCTATTTTCGACGTTGATCTTGTGTGAATAATATTCTTCGGTTTACACAAATTCATCATAAATATGTTGCAATTAGTTACGAGATATCCACAGTCTTCAAAATAACTATGATTCACGAGATATCTCTTAGCCGTAACGACAGTACATTGCGGGCTAATAGTACCAAGAGCATTATTGCACTGCGTATCTGGAAATAGATCGATAATTTCCGAACCGATTAACCCAGTACAATACACGTAATCGATCTGATACAGACAGATTAATATCTTCCACGCTCGAACATTATATTTTGTTTATTCTATTGTCTATTACCTACCGTTTCATACACGATACATGTTTATTAACGCAGCTGATTCCCATTGAAATATTCCACGTCCTAATCCTTATTATGTTCCTGCGATTTTCCTCAGATATCTTTATCGTGTCCCATTAAAAATGCGTTCGATGTTCGTGCACGTTGCACAGCAGAGTTACAGATGAAAGGGTCCTGTTATGTTTCTTTTATCAGTCGTTGCTCTCGTTCAAACGATTTCCGATTAATTATAGCTTGACCGTGACTTATAAATATGAAGATAATTTAGCTTGGCTGCATGGCAGTAAGTATCATCGAAATTGCGAAACCTCTCCCGTAAGATCTCACTGCCGTTTGATATTTCTTGGTCCTCGTGAAAAATTCCAAGCTGCTAGCGTGAACAGTGTGCCACGGACTCATCAATTCGTTTGACCTATGAACCTCAGATGATGGCGCGTTTAGGGGCCAACGACACGCGCACCAGAAGGCGCATGTCCTCACGCTCAGTACAGTCTGCATTGTCATCTCGTTTAAATGATTGTTCGCCACGCCGCCGTTCATCCTAGCCGGTTAGCTTGTCTGCAGAGTGCACGCACTGCTCTACTTGCATTCAGTCTGGCGCCAATGAATGAAAGTGCGACATCAAATAGCTTATAGTAGAAAAGCATTTAAAAGCTTTGCGCCTTTTGTGCTATCGGTTGTGGTTGATTGTATAGGGGCACGCAAAGTTCGTCGAGTCAGGCGAATGAACATGTCGGTGACTCGAAGAGAGGTTTCCCGTTTTTTGTGAATCACTATGGACTCTCAATGGCTGGCTTTCGTTCTTTATGATGCCACTTATTGGTGGGGCCTCTCGAACGGAGCAAGTGACCCCGAGCAAACAATTGATTTCCGTCAAAACGTAACGCACCCCTTGTTTGTTACGATTCTGCCATTATACAATTGATTTGAAGTTAAGGATATCCCTGGAGGGTAGTTTTTTCTCGGTGGGCCAGATTCAACAATTTCACGACCGTGAACCGGCGTGCAAGATTCTGATAATTCCTTATGAAATGACGATGAATCGCGTTCTAAGTGTATGGCGTGTCCTCGCGTCAGCCTTCGTATTATCCTCTCTTCATTTTCTCGATATCTGCATCTTTTTAATGAAGAGGCGACGTCGAGTGGATTTCGAGTCGATCGTTCGGAAGCCCTTTCGATGATGCTTAAACCATGGCAGCGAGGACGTGGCAAGGGGGCCGGGTTAAAGGGTCATCGAAAGATAGAAGGGACAGAATCGTTAATTTGACTTTGCCGAACGATTTACATCGATCGATGAACAGCGCGAAGGAGCACGAACTCCTGGCCGTGGAATTACGACTCGATGCGTGTAATTCTCTCGGGGATTCGAGTGCCAGTGTAATGTTACCTGGATGGAGAGCATTTCTCCCGCGAGTGGTAAAGGGGACCTGCGAAAAATGCTGCGTCCTTGAGGTAACCGACACTCGAGATCATGCTACGACAGCGATACTGCAAACCTAGCACACTATCGGTGGCGTAATGATCACTGATGTAACCGGATGATTAGTACGATTGTAAACATGAAATCCTCGGTACTCGATGAACTTACTCAATTTTCTCCATGAATTGTTCAGGATGAAATGAGTATTAACCCTTTCGCTGCGGTACAGAAAAAATGAAAATGCCCCCGATGCACAAAGCAGTACAGATTGTATTAATATGGAAAAGCTACATATGTATAAACACTTAGATGCTCTATTTAATTGCCGGAATAATTGAAACAATTATATTCTGATGCGGAGAACGTTGATATCAATTTTTGGCGAACGGTTGCTGAATATCTGGAGACGTATATATACGTCGTCCGTAGCGAAAGGGTTAATTTATCGTCTAATCGATTAGACGAGATGATACATCCGAAGTACTTATTTATCTTGTATATTGGTTGGTCCATAGGGAAATGACTTAGAATCGGCCTCGCCATCGGTAAAACTCGAATGACGGTGAGTGCAAGGTTTCTCATTAGAAAGCTTGCCTCGAAAGGTGTCAGAACGACGGCGCTTCGCTGCAAAATATTTGTTTCGTTGATTTACTCTAATGAATGTGTGCATAGCAGAGAAGAGAGTTCGTGTTAGCGGGAGTTTAGCTAAGTTTAGCGGTGGCTTCGGATGGCTGGCACTGTTTTCCCCACCGTGTATTATCGAGGCGTTAATAACGTTCACGCGTTCCGATCTTGCCGTTCGTTCAAACCTTGCCATGCGGAGGGGTGGTTCCGATAAAAATTGCACCCGCTCCATGCCGCTTCCAAAGTTCTTCGCTTCGAACAAAATCCCAACTGACGGCCAATATTTATCATTCGTTAGTTCAATATCATCGTATGATTATATTCTTTCAACGGTAGAGGATATAATTGATTCTCTGGGTTACGCATGTACGCGTGTGTACTTGCACGTTTTGGAGTAAATCAGTGCAGCGGTAGCAGGGTTCTCCAGTGTGCTCCATACTTGGCCACCACTGTTTACGTTAGTTGCTTTGAAAGTGAACCGGCAGATGCGCACGTGCGTATAAACACTTGCATCCAGCTTTCGATTTTAGAAGATGTTCAAGGGAATTCGTTACAGATAGTAGGAGCTACATGTATACACAGCTGTTTCGTTTCCTGTAGCTTCCAGTTCGATGCGCACACTTCGATACAGACCGATACACATACGAAAAGTACGTGGTGAATTGGTATACGCACTCGAGGATTGTTTAACATAACGGTTTCGCGGGCTGGATGCATAACTTCGATCGTTATTGCGCACTTTACTGTTACCGTTGATGTATAATTTACATGTATCGTGTAAAATGTCTGATACATAAGTGTACGCATAATTTTGTGTCTGCCTACGATATTTCTCCCGGCATCGGTACGGCTTCCAACGGATGGCAAAAGATCGGAATAATTTTACTGTTCTTTTAAGGAAACATACCTCCCTCATTTTTTAGGGGCCTGATGTATACTTGTTCAGAAGTTTCCGCATTAATCTTGTTGCATAAGCTCGCAAATTTACTAGCACTGCGAGTGCGTGTACACTGCCGGCCAAAAGTAAGAGACCACCGCTTTCTCGGTTGTAAAAATAGCGAACGGTTTGTTGACGATTCACTGACACGAAATTGATACTACGGAGACCGATGGTAATGAGCTTCGCTTCGATACGTCCTATCTGTGATGCGTTCCTACATTTTCAACTTACAATTATCATTCGGTCTTAAGATTGCTGTGCATGTTACTGGAACAGCTCGGCGGTCCCGTGATTTGGACCGGCAGTGTACATGCATAGTTAGATAAATGACGTTCTACCTGCACCTTTTAATCTCGTCGAATTCGACCGTATCTTACCGGTTAACGCGAAAAATCAACATGCATTCTATCGCTGACATAGGAATAACCGGTCACAGTTAACAGAGATTCTGCAGCCCCGACGACAATGTTAATGTACACATGTCTCGCATTTTATACTATAAAAGCTGAACGGTTTCAACTATGAAATTCCTTTCCATCCATCATCTACAGCCGTTGCCAAAGTCATCGTCAATTTAGATGCATAGTCGGGCCTTCCTCTTCCAACGAATACCCCAAAAAGCACGCACCACCTTTTCGGATTATGTAGATGGGCACAGGAAGGGCCTCATTAAAATTCATAGGCCTTACTGCGCCAGAGATGCGCGCGGATAGGACTGTGGTTGTACATTTAACTGAAACGCCAGACAAACTGTTCAGCTTTTTATTGCAAACGTACAATTAAAATATGATCTAGTTCGCACAAATGAAACCGTTGCAAACTGTACCGGTCATCCCACAAGTATATTTTAACCGCCTACCTCGATGACTCGTCCACTCGTCAAAAGTCGAACATTCTAAAGGGACGAATATATATTTTCAAACGTATTGTTAACTCTCGTCGACGTCAGCTGACGCAGGAAAATACGATCTTGGTAGCAGCACAGTTAAAGTGCACCTTCGTCCGGCGAACGTTTACATACATACGGATACCGGGGATGAACGGTGCCCTCACAATAAATCGTGTAGGACGATCGATCCAGAGCGCAGGAAATCGCGAGTTACGTGTCGCGATTTCTGGTAGAAAACGATATGGACATTCGGCGAGAGAAGCAGCGGCCGGCTCGTAAAAGAAAAACGGCGATCGTGCAGCGGTGCAAAAGAACTCGATGCACCATATTCGGAAGCGGCACGGTTTCGTAAGGAAAGCTCCACGTTGGCCGATGCCCGGCCAGGAATGAGACGCGTTCTCGTGCCGCGTATCTTACGGCATACTTCGGCTACGTGATCACCATTCTCGATTTATTCCCCCTCCCCCTGGCTCCACTTTTGCCCTCTCATTGCTATCTTGTACTCATTTGAACGTGAGATAAGCACGATCGTTCATTCATCCAGCGCTGGCCGGTGACGTTCGCGTGGTTGTTGCACTTCTTTTTCCCCGGCTAAAATGTGGGACGAAAAATGTACAGTCTCATTGAATCGCTTAGCTTCCAGGGACGTCGTTAGTTGTTAACTGATCAATGCTGTTCAGCTGACGGAGGACGTCGATGAAGTTAATGCGGCGCCTAGATACATCACTTGCCATTCGGGGCATTCGATAGATTCAAGGGGCACAATCGAAGACGAACGGTGGCGAACGATGATAGCTTCGCGAGGGAATGGTATAGGAGGCTTGCCGAGGAGGATGGACGGTAGATTGTTTGAATAAGTTTGACGGTGATAATTTCAATCGATAGAGTTCGCAAGGTGCAGCAGGGTAAGGCTGTTTGATTGGAATCTGAATATTCTGGTTTCTCGTAAAAATTCTCGTTGCCCCGGGTATTGAAGGGCATGTGGGAAGATAGAAGAAGAAAGGATGGAAAAGTGTCTTGGTCAAATGTACACGGTGGATCAGTACGATAAGAGAAATATAGGCTTCTTGTATAAATCTGTTTGGATGAAGAGTTTTCTGGGCTTCGAATTGGATGATAAACGATTCTTCTTCGAACTTGTTAGTGTAGCTACTGTACGGTTACGGGATAGCATTCTTGTGGTTGTTGAAGAATCGCCAGTCACACAGAACCTAGCTGCAGGTATTTAAGCGCTGTACTTATGACTTTCTGTTCAGCGACCTAAATTTCAAGAGTTTACTGCTGCATCCACTGAGGTCAATGAGTGTCAACGAGATAGATGACGTGCCGTCGTTGCCACGTCGACAATAATTTCGCGGTAGTGTCGAAATGACAATGAAAGCACTGCCGTTTTGCCGCAGAAATGAGATATGCGGATCCAGTTTCTTTTTTCCGAGAGTCGTGACGATTGCCAGATTTAAGTTACTCGCTTTTTTTTTTGTTGTCGCCAAATCTAGGATAGTTTGCTAGGACACGTGTTTTATTCTAATTGATAACAAATGTGATCATTCTGTTAAGTCCACAATGGCTTTTATCTCACTTCCGACACTCGATTCGTCCGGTCTGTACGATCGTTTTCTGTATTATCATATTTCTAAGAGCAGGTTATTAGTACGAGAGGAGGGATCAATGTTATTACGCTGATTCATGCGAATCTAATGAATTATGACAAATTAATCTGCCCTTTTAGATCACGAACAATCATCTTTCGATTGCCCTAAACTCTCGTGTATTTCTATTGCAGATGAGCGGGAAGACGTGCAGAAGAAAACGTTTTCGAAATGGATAAATTCCCAATTGTTAAAGGTAGGGTGTTATACGAAATAGCACATAAGTCGCATTAATTGAATGCATACAATTAAAATATACGCGTATTCAATTAATCGCTTGTTTTCGCAGAATAACCACGAACCTATTACCGATTTGTTCGTCGACTTACGAGATGGGAATCGGTTATTATCTCTCCTGGAAGTCCTCACGTCGAAAGCCTACGTAAGTACGATATATTTTTAGCAGTGTCGTGCGTATGCATAATCGCGGCAGGTACGAACATCTGATTATGGGGTGCAGGTGATATATTTATTATTTTACATCTGATGCAACGCTCAAAATATTCTGCTGACTGTTGCTGCTTTTTTTTAAGCGTTCCTCATAGTTCTGCGTTTCGTCTTTACACTATGAGAGTTACGCTAATTGAATTCCAAACAAGTGCGCCTATCGAGTGTTACGAATATTTGCATTGGAGTGCTGATTATCTATGCGCAGTGGGCGTAAGGGAAAAGAGTATGCGTTCTTCCGCGTATTTGCGCCGTTTCATTGCTGTCCTTACTCATTCTGAAGATTCGCTCCATGCAAATGTTGCATTAAGTCGCTCCGCTTTTTGATTTAAGTACTTAGGTGCATCACAATGGTATTTCAGAACTGACGAATTTCACTCATTTGCAGAAAAGAGAACGCGGCCGTATGCGAGTTCATCATCTGAATAATGTGAACAAAGCTTTGCAAATACTTGAACAAAATAATGTGAGTATGTTTACTAGAGGACAGCGTATCGCAAGTCGGAGTTTAATCATTATTGGTATTTCTTTTAGGTAAAACTCGTAAATATTAGTAGCAATGACATCGTCGACGGGAATCCGAAGTTAACACTCGGATTAGTCTGGAGCATTATTTTACATTGGCAGGTCAGTTTTCTTTTTGAATGGCTCGGTCAATTTACCGAGAATAAAACTTTGCCAATTATTGAATACAAACGGTTTGGTTACCCGTTACCTGTGTAACTGGTATGCTAAACGAAATGTTTATTTAGGTACATTATCATCTGAAGGATTTAATGACTGAACTACAGCAGACAAATTTGGAGAAAACTCTTCTGGCGTGGTGTCGTCAAAATTCACAGGTAAAATTCTGCCCAGCAAAAATTTGTTTCGTTGCTGATACAATGCATGTACGTGGAATGTAGTATTTTGTTACATATTTGGTTTCACTTTATTCTACAGAATTATCCGGGTGTTGATATTAAAAATTTCACAACGTCCTGGTCGGATGGTTTGGCGTTCAACGCGATTCTTCATAAATGGAAACCACATTTGTTCGATTTCAATAATATAGCACGCAAGCATCCAAACGCTAGACTAGATCATGCATTCCGTATCGCTCAGGAACAGTTGAGTATTGAACGTCTGTTGGACCCAGAAGGTGAGTTAATTGAAAAATTAAGTCGGTACTATCTTTTTATTTATGTGTACGAACGTGAACCTTGCATATTTCTTTCCGATAGATGTGAACACATCGGTGCCAGATAAGAAATCTATAATGATGTACGTTATGTGTCTGTTCCAATTGTTACCCCATTCTGGAGATGATATAGGCGAGATAGATATTTCAGTAGCGAGCGATGGTAGCCCGGTTACAACACCAGGAGCCGAAGTATTTAACTTGCTTTTTGTCTCGTTTAACGACTGTTTGTATCTTTATAGAAACATACAAATATTTCTTTACAGAATACATTATCCTTCACAAATTTTGGAACGCCGGCCTCGCGACCTATGAGTCTAGCAACGAACGTATCGGTGGAACTTGGCGGCTACCAAGTCGCCCTCGAGGAAGTTTTGACGTGGCTCCTCGAGGCGGAGGATAAAGTGAATCATGCTCCGGAACCGGGGTCCAGTTTGGAAATGTTAAAGCAACAATTTCACGAGCACGAAACATTTTTAATGGAATTATCCGGACATCAAGACGGCGTGGGCGCTGTATTGGAGGAAGGCGCTAGATTATTGGCAGAAGGCGGTTTGCACAAAGACGAGGAGCACGAGGTCCGTGTTCAAATGTCGTTATTGAATTCTCGATGGGAAGGACTTCGTATGCGTGCAATGGAGAGGCAAACTAAGATTCACGAGGTACGGTCGATTACTTTTTAGAATTAGGCGTATACAAACAGAATTGATGCCTTAGGCGGTACTTATAGTTTGTTACCTTCCTGTTATTATGAAATATTTTATAACGATTGCAGGTTCTCATGCAAATGCAGCAAGGTCAGTTAGATGCATTGCGGCAGTGGTTAACGAGGACAGAAGATAGGATTTCGTTAATGGCAGCCATTGAATTAAATCAGTCCGCCTTGGACGAACAAATGAAACAATTAAATGAGCTAGAGCAGGATATTGGTGCACAGCAAGGTGTCGTCGATGGTATGAGAAACATGGTTGTCGTCGTGGACGAGGAGAATTCTGAAGCAGTTTATGCTCAAATGGAAGATCAGTTATCCGCTCTTGGAGAACGATGGACTCACATTTGCCAGTGGAAGGAGGAGAGGAGGCAACGGTTGCAAGCTTTTTCTACCCTATGGCAGAACGTCAACGATGATTATAAAAGATTAGTATCGTGGCTGAGCGAAACGGAGATTACGTTGAAACAAATGGAAGCAAATCCGGCATCCGAGATCGGCGAAGTCCTCGAACGAATTAAAAAGTTGCAAATTTTAAAAATGGATATGGAGACGAATCATAGGAAGTTAACGACTTTGCAAGAATCGGTTCAAGAACTCGAAGGGCAGAGCACTTCGCCGGAGTGTATTAATATATTGGAGAAGATCGAAGATTTGCAAGATCGATGGGAAGCTGTAGGGCAAATAATGGAAGTACAAACTCAAAGGGTAATATAAAAAATGCGTGTCATTTTTTTTTTTAATCTGAAGTGTTCCTTTTTTTATAGTGCAAGGTATAATTGTGTCGTTTTTTTTTTCTCAAAATTAGATAACTAGCTCGGGATTTGAATTTGATGTGAAATCTGAAAGGGAGACGACAGTAATTACAGGCAATGAATGGATGTCTGAAACAATAACTAGTATCGCTTATAAAGAAGAAATAGCTGCAACGGTATGTTTGCGGAATTTTGTATGATGTTAATTATTGAATGTATTGCTATCTTTATTGTTCTTATTTGATCTATAATTTTTGTTTAGTCCACACCACATAGTGATTCCAAGAAACGCCGTGTAGATAGCACAATTAGACACGAGTTTGAAACTGCGCTACATAATTTGTATAAATGGCTGGATTATGTCGATTTAGAAATTGGACGATCTGAGGGGGTATTTGACGAGTTAAGCGTCGAAGAGAAGAAAGTAGTTTATAATGATACAATAGCTGACATAGAAGCGCACAAAGATGATTACAATAGAGTTTTGGAGCTGGGAAAACAGCTTCTGCACGAACTGAAAGATATCAACGAATCAATCGAAGCGGAAGAATCAAAACTTAAAGACGTACAGAATTGTTGGATGGCAACTAAAAATCGTTTGGAAGAAATAAAAATTCGTATAGAATACTTGGAAGAAGTGAAGAAGTTTCGAACGGAATTGGCTAGCTTAAATTTAATGTTAGAGAGCTATACTAAATGGTTCGATTCGAGCAAAGGAAATAGTCAAGTAGAACAGTTTAGGGTAATTGTTTTATATTTATACAAGTTACATATTCCTTGCCCGAAGATTTAAATATGATTTTTATTTAGGTAAAATTGAAATCGATGAAATCTCACGAGGAACGCATAAAGAAATTATTAGAGAAAGCCAAAGATTTATCAGAAAATCATACTGGTCTTAATGAATCTGTTAATGTGAATGCGGATGTACAAACATTTGCTTCTAGCTGGGAGAAACTATATAAAGTGTAAATAATTCTTTCCCGAGCATTAATTCATGGTATTTATTTCGACGTGATTTTACAAAGTTTTTATCACGTATTTCAGATTATCCGAAAGATTAGCTGAATTAAATGATGCTGTTGACAAAACCCCACCAAAGAAATATACCGATGCTGTTGCTAATCTCACTTCATTCATTAATAACGTCGAAAGCATATTACTATCAGAACATATAGTTATGTCAGATGATAAGACAATGTCAGAACAACTGAAAAAATTTAGCGATTTGCAGAATTCTCTGAAGGAACACCAGGAGGCCTTCAATTACATAAATAGTGTTGGACATGAGTTAATAATGAAAACTGATGGTGATTCACAAGGACAGAGATTTAAAGATGTGTTACAGGATCTTAATACTAAATGGAGCGATATACCTATAATACTCGAAGAACGTCAGCAAAATTTATTAAGAGGTACAGTTGCATAAATTAAAATCAATATTTCTTTTCGAACAGTCATTTAGTAATTTTGATTAAACTTTTATTTTTATGTAGATATGCAGTCATTGAAGGTATTCAATCACGAACTTTTGGATCTGGAAAATTGGCTGGAAAGATCATATCAGTATTTAGAGGAATTGTCAAAGGATAATGTATCAAACAATGTTGAAAGTATGGAACTTAAGCTAAAGCAGATTCAATCGTTTTGCGAGGATATCAATCAAACGAAACCGAGAATCGAAAATCTTCAAACGTCCACGAACAGATTGCTTGAAAATTCTGAACCAAGGTTCGCAAAAGTGTTAAACAGCAAGCTGGAAGATGTGTCGCACAAATGGAATGCTATCGTTGATGGTGCTAAAAACATAAATGATAAGTACGAGGATACATTGAAGAAGAATGACGAAATAATAAACGGTATAGAGGATTTTACAAAGTGGTTGTCAGCATTAGAGAAGGAAATACCGGGCGAAACAAAAGTAACATCGTCGGTCGAACTATTTCAAGTTCGCGGACGATATCAGACATTGAAAGAAAAAATAGATAAGCGAGTAGAAGAGTTTAGAAACCTTAATGAAATGGGTAATGATAAATTGTTAAGTTCTGAAGGATCTTCAGTGCAGGATCTTGGTAGACGATTTACGTTTTTGAATGCTCGATGGACAGACGTTACAGACCGTATTTATGAGCGGTACAGAAATTTGCAAAATGCTAGCCACGAATATGGCGAATTTCGTGCTTTGGTCGCACAAGAGAGTGATTGGTTGGATAAGCTGGACAAGAGATTGAAGAGATCGACTGATAGTGCTGCAGATGCTGAAGAAATATCTGAAGAACTTGACGTATGTATACTTCGTAGGGACAGAAAACCTTTCACGATTTATTCAAGAAGTAAACATTTTGTTCTTTGCACAGGACTTGGAAAATTGTATACGAAATCGTCCAGAAGCTAGACTTGAAAAAATACAAGAAATTGGAAAACAGTTAGTTGACAGTAACATCATGACCCAGTCAGTGCAGGCAGACGTAGAGAGCTTAACGAGTCGTTGGGAAACCCTAAATAATCAGGTACGCGATTTTTATGTACATAATGTCTCTAAATTTTGTTTACAACAAACAACTGTGCATACTGGTATGATATTTTGAGTAGGCAAGGCAACGAGCGAAGCTCCTGGAAGGATCAGTGAAGCAAGCGCAACAATCAGAGGGACGCATTCTTGCTCTTCAGCACTCTTTAACGCAAATAGATTCGGTACTAACTGCACGTCTTGATTGCGACCTTACTGCCGATGACTTGCCTCATGATTATCAGGTTTGTTAGCGAAACTTTTGTAACTTCGTTACTTACTAACTTCGTAACTTACTTACTAAAAGAAATAGCAAAGTTCCATCGTACATAAATGTATAAAAGTGTAAAGTTTACACAAGATGCTGAACAAATATTTTGCTTTCAATTTGAATATTGTCCATGTGATATCAAGTATGTACATTTGTGCAATCCAGAAATTAATGGAAGAAATGGAACATCAGCGTTCAACCCTTCAAGAAATGGCATTACAGATTGAATCATATAAAGCCTCTGGGAAACAAGAAGCTGCACTCAGATTGCAAGAGCAGCTGACTCTCATCGAGAAAAAGTTTTCCGAAGTTCAAAAGAAATTTCAACGCTTTCGTTGTCCAACGAATTTGGAGCCGAGATTATCTAGAGCTTTACGGGAACTTAGAGGAATCGAAGAGGCAACTTGTCTATTAGAATTATCATCAGAAGATCCGGAAGCTATTGAAGGACAACTCAAACATTGTCTGGTAAGTAATTATTTAAAGTTTCTTATTCTTTATATGATTACACATTAATATGAACTGTATGTCCCCTTGTGTTCTGTAGCGTTTTTATCAAACACTAAGTGAAATTAAAAGTGAGATAGAAAATATTATAGTGACTGGTAGAAAATTAGTTGAAGAAAAGAGCGTGGCTGACCCAGATAAATTTTCACGACGAATCGATATGTTAAAGGAGTTGTATAATAAGGTAAATATGTGCAATAATGTGCGTGCCATTAGTTCGCCTTTTCTTATTTAACCATTGGTGTATATCATGTATTAATTTATTACAGTTGGGTTTACACATCACTGAATCAAAATCATGTTTGGAAACAGCTTTGGATTTATCACGCGATATGTATAAAAATATGTCTTACATTAATATGTCCATAGAGAGTATTAATAAGGAACTAGATACGCAGAAAAATATGCCCGACCTTCCAGTTAACGCGATATATGTACGAGTAAGTAATGGGGGTGTGCACAAATAAATTGAAATTTAATAGTTATTAGACGATTTCATACGTGAAGTAAATGATAAATTGTTTAAATAGGAAACTCTGACAGAAGTAATTCCACGATTGAACGTTGTAAAAGACAAGTTGCTAAATTCTCAAGAAGAATTTTCCAAGCTCTGTGATCCTATGTATTTGGAGCAATTAAACGAAAAATTGTTAGATGTCGTTACCAAATTAGCAAATACCGAAAAGAGATTAAGACTTTGCAATGCTTCCGAGGTAAGCGTATCATTAGCAAAAGATTAGTGCAATAATTGAAAGAAATTGTCGTATTTTCAGGAGGAACCCAATGTCGATGAGATAAATGCATGGCTTGTGCAAGTCGAAGAAAAATTAAATAAATTAGACGGTGTTCCGGTTGACGAATTGACGGAAAATCATTTTGAGCAATGCAAAGTAATTGGCGATTTGAAATTCTATTAAATCGATTGAAGTTCTTGGTTTCCGTAAATATTTATTCGATGCTTCCATGCTTTTTTTTTTAGGCGGTTCAAAGCGAAATGATTGAAACGAAACCAAAAGTCAATCAATTGCAACGTTATACTTATTATCCGAAAGTAGCTGATGTATGCAAGAAGTGGGAGGATATATCCAGTAGAATACAGGTATGAGGACTTATATATATAAGAAATATAAATATCATTCATTGCTTTTTTTTCTCATTGCTTATATTGCTTGTACCTTACCTTAACATCTGGTATATGTAATGCTTGTGCTTTATAGTACCATTACGTATATTTCAAAAAATAGATCGCAATCTCAATATTTCATACTTTGCAATAGTATGTGGTCTTTATGAGCTGGCATTTTAATTAATGAGTTTTTATATAATTCTCTGTTATTAATATTTAATAATATTGTAGTTACTAGTCTATAACACAACTATATAATTCTAATTCTTTTATCGGTTAAGGTTTTAACAAATTTATTATTACACGTTTACTTTTTAGTTCATTGAAGTTATAAATTTTTGAAAGCAATCCTTTAAAGTTATCTGTAAATAAATTTTAAGTATTTATACTCGTTAAGTTCGATTACTATTACGATGTATATACATAGTATGTACTTCATTGTACGAGTATTGTATGTGAGTTACATTGGAGCATACTAGTGAAATTTATGAAGTACTTTCCTCCTGCCCAAGAGGTGTCTCTATCTATGTAAATAATACTGTCATCATTAATAAAAAGCAGACATAAACTTTGGTGGATGGTAAAAAAAAAAAAAGGAAAACTTATTATCGATCAATCATTTATGACATTGTCTCTCCCCTTGTATAGAATTTCATACAGAAGTCTGAATATGATTTGCAAAACAAAACGAATATGGAATGAACAAAAATGTGTTCCAAGTTTTCGTAATGGTGATGGATACACGCAAAGGAAAAGCTTTGTTTGCACAATGAAATGCATTGTCACTTTCATTTTGGCCATGCTTGATATTGTCACACTATTAACAATGCTCTTTCAATTAACTGTCGCCTGTCCATGAATTTTCTGTTACCTATCATGTTTTCACAGGAATGGATCCACAAAATCACAGACAATTTATTAATAAAAAGTAAAGTGGGAGAAACTAAGGGGAGAGACAATTATGGACGCACAAAATTGTCTAAACAGCCGGAACATACTTCGGTGCAACTAGCTAAAAACGAAAATAAATTGATAGATGAGAATGAGGAGATATATGGCATAGGATATCTTAATCCTGCGTTCGATGAGAGTCAGTGTAATGTTATACATACACCAGAAAGTTCGCCAATCGCTATCGTTCATCGAAGCCGGAAATCTTCCACGAAATCTGACAAAGTCAAAGCTAAAATCGTAGATGTTAGTAGAACCGTTAGACGAAAGTTAGACATGAGTTCTGTACCCGATGTTGTCCAAACTTCTCAGCCACAAGTCGTTCATATCGATGACGATCTACCTTCTTCATCTCCTGATACGGATGTGTACATGGCCGATGAAGAATTCTTTTTAACCAAAAATAGCACCTTATTTTCCCAAGTTTCTTCTAATACGCTGGTCACATCAGATTCAAAGCCGTTCAACGTGTATAACGCTCAGATAAATCCCTTTCGCATTGTAGAAGTGAGAGAAATGGAAATAGTAAAATCGATCGCGTCTCCCGAAGATCATGTGATATTACCAAGCGCGAATGTCAGTGTAGGATTAATGCCCCAAGTTGTTGAAAGAGTAGAGATTATTGAGGATACGGAAACAGAACCGGAATCCGTAGACACTGATACAGAAGACAAAGAAACTAGGGCGAAACTTTGCAATACGATTAGTAGTGAAAGTCAGATTGGTAATAAGAAAAAAGAACTAATTCCTATTTTAAAGAAGAAGAAGGGAATAGATCCGTACTCTGCCAAAGGTATTAAGAAATTAACTCTTAAATTAGACGTTGGCGATGTATCGTCGGATAATCAAATTTCGAGCTTCGAGCCGGTAAAAACTAATTTAGCACCATCCACCCAAATAGATTCGCAATTATCGTGCAAAATAAATACGCCACAAAAATCTTCCTCATTGAGAGATAAGGATAGCGTTGCTGAATATCTCATTCTCGAAGACAATGCAATGAATAAGAAGTTGAGCTTAAAAACCACTACTGGTTCATCTCCTCTTCCATCACCAATTTGTCCTTCGAAAGGAAGAAAAGCGAACAGTAATGAAAGAGAATCGACATCTGCGAAAGACGGGGATTTTTCAAAATTACGTAATACTGAGAGCCACAGCGTTGATTCTGAAAAAACAGTAAAATCATCGTTATTCAGACGTGGTAGAAGTATTTCAAAAGACGATACACTAGAGGATTGTGAGAGCTTCTACGGAAGCGATAAAGAAACCGATGATATTTTAATTTTTTCGGATGACACAGAAATTGATGTTGGAAGTTCCAGCTCGGACGGGGAGGATCCGAATTTAGGAGAACATGTTGAGCACCTCTTGGGCAAGGTAATTCTAATAGCACATATCTTGCCATTGTAAGTCCTATGTTGTATGTCGTGTGCTATTAATAATATAATTTCCGAACAGTAACAGCTACATTCTTAAGCTCTTGTACTTATACAATGATAGGTGATGGCTAACATTCTGTGCGGAAGTTTAGTAGGCATTACACTTTCTGACAATTTTGTTCGGTATAGATACAGGCTGAAAAATTATCACAGGAGATGCAACATAAAGCAGAGGCGAAGGTCTCTAATGATAAGAGATCTTTCAAAGCTTCAACTAGTTTGTCCAGAACTGGTTTAGAGAGATGCATTTTGGAATTTGAACAAGCTGCCCAGCTAATGTTACACAGGATGGACGTGATGCTGATGAGCATCAGTGGTATTGTTAACGAAAAAGATCCTACTAAGCGTCTGGAGGTTCGTATAATTCATACGATGTTTGTTTGTATTCCGATATGTCTTCTTTGTTAAATAAAATCAAATCCATGGTGTCCTGTTATAGGTACTAAAAGGCGAAGTTAGTACTCTTGCGCCAGATGCAGCAGCTTTAATAAGTAAAGGTGATGGCCTGGTCATGACAGTGCATGCATCCGATCCTGTTAGGGCTGAGAAGATAAAAAATGAACATCAAGATAAACTGAGAAGTAAATGGCATCAAGTTATGTCGGAAATAGAAACGAGACGTCTACAAGCACAACGAGCAGAAGAAACGTTAGGCCAGTATAACAATATAGTAGCAGAATTTGAAGATTGGTTCAGGGACGTGCCATTAAAACTTGAACAAGTGAATAACTGCGAGGGTCAACTAGAATTGTTCACAGTGGAATTCGACGCCAAGCAGGAGCAGCTTCACAAATTAAATGACTTGGCTATTGAATTGAAAAGATTGAATGTTGGATTTTCCGAAACTGCGCGTTATAGTATCAATAGCAGATGGCAGGAAGTCAGTTCGCAATTTAAAAGGTACAGTGGTAGGAAGGAGAAGGAGAAGCATGTAAAGGACAAAAAAGTTGATGTGGTAGGTTTATATGTTTCATTTTCTTTCATATTGCCTTTGTCAAACGTTCGTCTATCTTACTATTAATTTTTTTCAGGACGTCGGGGGAGTTGATATGCAGGAATTCACTACGAGAGTTAATAAGATTAGGGAAGCTGTGGTGACCGTGACAAGATCTTTAAACTCAGTACCCCTGAACGGCGATGATTATGAAATGTTTTCGAGTCAGGAGGAGTGTTTGAAAAAAATTAGCAACGCGTTAAATATTCTTAAACCGAGCATCGAGGAAATCAACTCTGTCTTCGAAAACGTTGCTGCCCTTTTAAGAAGAGATCAGGCTGAGCAGATTAGACGTTTGGGTGACAAATTGCGAGACGAGTGGATCAATGTTAATCAGAGTTACGTAGAACGATACAATCGTTGGAACAAATGTTACGAAAAATGGAAGGAGCTTTCCAACACATGTCGAACATTCTTGGACTGGTTAGCTAAAATGGAGGAGTCATTAAGAAAGTTAAATTCCCTCGGTCATACGAAAGTATCAAAGACGAAGGCTTTTGAATTGGAACAAGAGGTTTCCAGAATGCAGAGGACTATGAATAATATTAATGTTTCAAGCGCGAGTATTTTAACTCGTGCAAAAGCTGGCGATGTGATTGAATTGAGGGAAATTGTTGATACCATAAAGAGCCGATGGCAAAATATCGTAACTGATTTAAATATACGCAGGGAAAAGTACGTATAAATTGTAATTTATAATATGTTGTCAAATAAGTTAATGATATGAATTTTAAACGGTACTTCGTAAAATAATAGTTGGTACTTTTTGTTACACACGGAGCACTGAAAGCTAAGCCGTGTCTCCTATTGAGCTATTTCAGTTGTGATTTGCCTTTGCTACTGCTGTGATCAACTGAGAATAGCCTCCATGTAATAAAGAAGTACGAATTAGCTTAGAATTTAAATTGAACGTCGATCAATCTTTTTTATATATTTTTTGTATTCACATTTACCGCCAATTTTATTAATTTTTATCACGTATATTAGTGTTTAAAAATATATAATAATAATATGTTTGTTTAAGGAATATTGCTATGGAGAAGAAAGTGAACAACGATAGCAGAGTTTTAGAAGGTGCTTACAATATTTTGGATCAAGTTAATTCTTTGTTAGTATCAGCAGCAAATCCTTCAGACGAGACCTCCCTATCAATAAGGTTGTCATTAATTAAGGTATGTTCATACATTTATAAAAGAGCTATGGCTTTTCATGAATGTGCAGGTGTTTCTTCTATATTAATATTCACCTACGATACTTAATATATCCGCAACATTTATAATATCGATCATAGTTTATAACTTTGCAATGCAATTTATACATGGGCATCAAATTCCTAGTTGTTCGTATTAATTTTAACATGTCAGAATATAAATTTCTTCGGTGCAAAGGCTGGATATAACGTTATTAAATAAGCCGAAGAAATTGAACCTAATAATACCGACCATGTCATGACTACACAAACTCAAGTGTGCCAAGACATAAATAGCAATGAACTCTTACTTTTCGCTTGTTTTGTTAGTAAATATAATTACTGCTACATTACTATTTTTTTACGTGCAAAGAGTACAATAGGAAGTACAAATATCATTTTCAGGCCAGACAAGAAGAGCTTTCTACACGCAAAAAGGCATTGCAGAACTTAATCAATCAAAACGGCATTCCTCCAGGAGAAGATGAGCGTAAAAAATTACTCGCCGATATGGACAAGGTACATTCTACAAATTTATTAATAATAAATTGAAATTGTATGCTCGAGTTATGAAACAATTAAAATCTAATTAAACAATTTATATACTTGTTTCAGGCTAATACCAGCCTTTCCAATCATCGAGAGTACGTGGAAAATAAACTTGCATCTCTTAAAAAATACATCTGTACTTTGGATGCCATTATGGCATGGGTAATGGAAACTCGAACGAGAATAAATATATCTCGAGAACTACCACAACAGGAACGAGCCGAGGTTATTAATAACGTTATGGTAAGTGTGCAAATATTTTTTATTGCAACAAAAAAGTGGAAATAAAACGAAAACCAAAACTGAAATAAGAATATTTTGTACGGCAGGCTAAAGTTGAAGATCGTGAAATGGAGGTGAAGGATGTGCTAGAAAATTATACTAATCTGGAGAAAGAATGCGAATCTGCGAAGCAACCAATATCTATAGAATTACATGTGAGTAGAGTTGGACGTTTTTCTTTTAAGTTCAGATAACGAATAAGAATAATTTGTCGGTTTAGCACAATTTAATTAAAATTGGATTTCTTTCGTATTAGACAAACATTTACAAGTGCTTCATTTTAAAATACCACTTTTATTAGTTTCATATGTTTCTTTATATATTTATTCAAACTACTGGATTGTACTGGTTGTGAATGTTTTAATTAGCATCGTTCTTTATTTTGTGCTTACTTGTGCCTTACGTTGTTTAATTTTATTAACAGGAAAAGTTGAAAAAATTGAGGGAGGATTGGCATTTCGTGAAGAACAGCGGCGAGACAAAGGGCCATGAAGTCAAATCCATAGCATCAGTTGGAGCCGTGGCACAAGCAATCGGTGAGTTCTATTTTTTTTATATAAATTTCATATAAATCGTAATAATAAAAAAATAACATTACGAGTATAGTTTCCTCAATGACTTACATATAAATATAGAAATAATTTACGCTACATTACTATTAAACAATTAACATTAAACATACTTAAGATTACATTATAAGTGTTGGATAATGGCTTGCATTACGCGCGGATTGAGTTCAATTTGAAAACTCACGTAGTTTCAGCGATACTCGTAAGATGTCATATCATTGCATTATTGCACATTGTTATACGTAAAATTGGTTACACTACCGAGATACAGGGGATACAGGAACTCGTGTATCGCAAAATAGCAATTCTTAATCGGAATTTAATGAAACATATTTTTCTATTTCGACAATGTCGAATGCATCCTGCGCGACGATGCATGTACACGCGCCGCGTGAAAGTTGTAGCCTCCTCGCCGAGTGGCGGTCCTCCTTTCCTTTACCCTCGTCCCCCGATCGATCTGTGCATTCAGAACGGTCGACGGCGATAAATTTCAGAATGCCGGTCTGCTTTTAATCGGTGCTTACCCCCCCAATCGACCATTCACCTCGAGCGCTTTTCACAGAAACCAAATTGACGTGATAAACTTTCACGCGAATCTCGCGCGTTGAGCGCACTATAATTCACAATTATATTTTTCATTTACCATGCCACGAACAGGTTGGCCCTCTCTAGACGATGCTAAACTCCACGCTCAATAATCTCTTTTCCGCTATTCGGAGGGTTAAAGTTCGCCGGGCTCGAAACTATTAACGCGTTGAATTAAAATTTTGCGGCGGGGCGCATGATTCGGAATCGCGTTGGGTTAATCGCCGGGTTCACGAAGGAAGAAGGCGCGATTGTTGATCCAAAAGCGGAGAGCTTAACGGAAAGGTCGTGGGCTTGTAGTATAAGCGCGATCGTCGGGCCGCATAATGAGCGGATAAGCCGTCTAATGTAGTCGTGGTAGAACACCGGTAGACTGAAGATAGCTAAGGCTTCGTTGTTCCATGTTCTTCTTCCTCCGCTGTTTCCTACACTTCCTTCCTTCCTTCCTTCCTTCCTGCCTCCCTCCATTGTCATCCACCTTCGTTAGAGTGGCGGTGTATACATCACAAGATGAAATCAGACTGGTCTGACGAAACTTTGGTAGCCTACAAACGGATTAAGCACGCGGCTTTGATCCACTCTCCGGAGTAATATTGTTTCCGTCAATTTTATAATCGCGTCGAAACGTTTTGTTACAATTTCCGGCGCACTCCTAAAGGAAATTACGTGCTCGTCGGTTCGATGGGTGGGAGAGAACAGGCGCGATTCTTTGCGCCCGATCGATTGTGGGAGAAAATTTGAACGGTCTTTTTATTATGTCCTTCTGGCGAGCCGTGTGGTATAGGTAGTTCTTTTTCCCCCATAGCGAATTACTCTCAGCAGTTGGTCCCTTATCGCGATTAAGTATGTAGCGTTAAATCTACCGCCTCCCGGGCTAGTTCACAGGGATTATTGTGTGCCGGTGTAACCGTGCATTCGCGTTTAGTGTTTAGTCATTCCATCTCGATGCGTGGATGATATGGCAGGATGTATTTTTGAATTATACATACTTCGTGATAGATGGATTGTTAATGGATACAGTTGAATCATCTGTTTTCTAATACCCACCCTACAACTTCCACTGTTGTTTTCCGGACGCGTTGAAAAATATTCTCAGTTATTTAAATATTTGCCCTCCGTCAAAACAAGTCGAGGTTTTTTGAATTACTCGCGTTCGATACACAGATATTTATTAATTCTCGCATTAACAAAGGATGGAGTACGCCGAGCCACGCGTAGGCTACACATGGGCGAAACAAAGCTGATTAGCGCAATGGACTCGCAGGTAGCTTTTGAAACAGCATAATATTTCGACGCTTCGACGGGGGACACGCATTGGAGTTTGATTCGTGTTGACGCGATTAGTGGAATATATTGTGCGCCATGATCACGTTAATGCTGAATTATGTCGATCCCAGAAAAGCTGATTTCGACGAGTGCAGAATACGGCGCGACGAGGACGAGCAATGGATGCTCACCTGAACAAACTCGTTCCTCGTTAGCGGGAGAGCTCATTAAGACTTTCATGTTCCTGTGGTCATTTTTTTTTTTCATTCGGCCAGTGCAGCCACATAGATTGAAAAGGCAATAAAAAAAAAAAAAACACGAGGGGAGAAAAAAAAATGGAAACCTACGGAACATTCGTTCTACACCGTGTGCCTTTTAACATCTATCATCGATGCGAAAGATGCTCCGTTTGCTCCTCCTCTCTGTCCGTACCGTAAATTCACTGAAAGCGAACGTTCGCCAGCTTTGTGGTGAACAAACGCTTCATCGATGCGCCAACGTTGATTACACACTTTTGCAATGTTACTTTCTTCTTTTTTTTTTTTTTTTAACACGATAGTCGACGGAATCCGCGAAATCGCGAGATGATGTTCAGTTTACGTTGCGCGCTGTCGGTGACAATAAAAAACGGATAAAATTTTCCAGCGCGAACGTGGACACGCGGGGACGAGAAATATCGGATGTTGTGTCGTTGTGCTGACACGGGGAATGTACTGTATGACGCTGTGCTAATTGCACCGCGCTGTTGTACGAGAGACAGCTTTTTATGCCGCGACTGGTAATGACATCCGCCCCGCGCAGCTGACCCTCTATTATTTCCCACCGGTGCTTTCCTATCGAACAAAATCCTCTTGGCAGGAGAGGCCGCGCGTATTTATCTTGCCACGAATTTCGAATTTCGCGCATCAAAGGGGTAATTCGGCCCCTTACGTCGTAAATGCCGCCGTTGCCACCGCTGTCGTTCCACCGCCGGCAACGATTCTTTGGAACTCTCCACTGAATAACGAATCTCGAGATGAAAACCGCTTTTCGACGTGCGCCGAATTCCAGTGTACTTTGTTCCACGCGATTGTTTCGCGGGGTTTACTTCTGCGAAGAGCTCGCGGCAGCGACGGAGTGTTCTTTGGCCGCGCGGAAAAAAATTAGGCTGCTGTTAAACATCCTTGATTAATTCAAGAATCGTTTTTTTTTTTTATATAAACGAGACGACGAACGGCACCGCTGAAATGATTACAGGGTCGCTTATTTAAATTCTAATATCGTTCGGCGATGTCTCAATGGTCTGGCGTATTCTTTCTTTTTTAGGAGAAAGAACTCATTTCGAACATTCGGACAGGCTTCAGCACAAATTGCGGTTCAAATTTTCCCGAATTTCAATCAATATAAGTAGCGCATCGCCGTGTTCTTCGAAGAGGTAAAGGGAAACCTGGGGGGTTGCTAGGGATTTACGTCGAAAGTAAGACGAAGGAGCACTTCTCCGGGATCTAATAAGAGTCAGCTTAGCCGTGAAATTTTATTGTACTACGAAGAAGCTTCCAGTACTGATGCGAGGGTGGTTTCGTCGTACCATACGTTACTGCTACGTATGAATGCTCGCAGAATGGGCGCACGGGCGGCGCGTAGCGTAGGACAGTAACGACCTACACAACGTCGTCGGGTTACGTGGCTGTGCTGGGAACGAATGACGAGGGGTGGACGGATGGGTGAAATAATGGTTTTTTGGGGGGCTGCGTCGGACGCTGAAATATGTAATTTACCCGTGACCACGCATTAGCCGGAATGAGATTTTATATTAAAGGCTTAATGGGAAATTGTTATTTAAATTCTCGTTCCGCGGCTTCTTTGCAGTATCAATTTGCGCAATTAAATTGTGCGTCGTGCACCATCGACGGGCAATATTTATCGTACGTATCCCTCCCCTTCATTGTTCCCGCGAAACAAATACGTGTTTCATACGCGGCTCGTATTTTACGTTTGCCTCCAATGCGCGATCGTATCGGGTGCATCCAAGGGGGGAGATGATTCGGTCGAACGTGGCAATACAATTTCTCGTCCAGAACGACGACGAGGCGCATAGATTCTACCGACCGATTGAGACACGTTGGTTTAGAGACAGTTTCGCATTTCCCTTATATCGGCTTCGATTTTCGTTCGACGGATACATTCGACTCCGCAATTTGAGCAACAGTAAGTTTCCATTCGTAACGGACGCGCCTCTATCCGAATCGTTTCACGATCGCGTTCGTACATTTTATTCGTGCGAGATACGTGCAGGGATATGAATCGTTAATGTATTTCTAAACAGTTCCGGCACGCAAAATGTGCCGGGCTTGGCAGAGCTCCAAAGCATACATCGTAACGCAACGAAACTGTATCAGATTGAAGTTTAATCATCCATAAAAAATAATCGAACAAAAATACCAGCAAGTGCAATAAACCGTAGATAATGTAGAGCCACATTATGAAATCAACCGAGGGCGATGTCCTGTCCTCGCGTGGTCCTTCCATTCTCCTCGGCGAGAACACACAAGAATCCCTAAGACGACAACGCTGTTAGAAATTTTCATCGCTGTTTAACATACCGTAGGATCGTGCACGTCATAACTCTCGTTATTTCTCCCACTGTTTGCGTTTCTATTCCCGTACCTGCAGTGCTTCTCTCGCGTTTCTGATCGCACCGACGTGACAGACCCTTTCGATCAGCCGACCCTTGAGACCTTTCAGGGGCGATCGAATAATAGCGCGCCGCGTCATTACAGTTTTATTCGGATCCCGGTAGCTTGGTACGTACCCGGTTGTCTCCGAGGTGACCACCAGCTTCTTGTGCTCGAGATTCCTCGTCAGCGAGATCAAACGTTTCGCGCACCGGCCGATGATAGCCTCCTCGAGTATCAGTACCTGTTAATTCAACTCCAAAATGAGAGAAACGAAAGAATTCCTCCTCGTTCGACCAATCGGGACGTGGCCATCGTGGCCCCCCGATGACACGAGCAAGAAAAAGGAGGAAATAGAACGCGTCGAGTCTACCTGGGGGTGTTTCGTCGCGAGTTCCCTCAACCAAACGGGCAACAAGGTAGCCGCAGTTTTGCAAAAGATCCTCCTGTTCAAGAATTCGTCATGCTTAATTTCTCTGTGCAACGTGTCCTCCGATGAGCCGTGTACGGATTCGGATAACGCTTGAAGAATGCTCTGCAAACAGTCAGCCAGCAGTACGGAGGTATAGTTACCTCTGCGCTTTCCTTCGTTTACTGAAACTTGACGATTTCTAACGTCATACAACCGCACACGAGGGCACTCGCTACAACGCAGGTTTGAAGCGGCAATCATGCGAAACCGAATTGCGCGAACGTGACAGTTCGTCGACCAATTTTGGATTCGTTTGCATTTTCTTTCGTTCCTTTTCCTTTATCTCCCAGCTTCTCTGCGCCGACGAAGCGAGGAAGGTTCGCGTGAATCTATGGAGTTGCCGACGCTTACTCGTTCATTCATACACCGCGCATCGAACCCCTACACCGGCTGTTCACCCTCCCTTATTCTCGCGATTCATTAGTGAATCGTCAGGTGCTTCATAAACAATGAACGGGGGTCCCCTCATTAACGTAACTTCAACGATAATAACGCTTCCACGATTTTAAATGCCTTTATCGTTCGGTTTTCACCGCGGACAATAATCGCGACTTCCCTCACGCAGAATGGTGTATCTCGTTTCACCCCGCGGTGCTTCGTTGCCCGGTGAAAAGGTTCGTCCGATTCTCGCGATATAAGGTTAGTCAGGTATCGACGTCACATTTCACGCGTCTCGTCTACGCTATCACGTGCGTCTTTCTTTCTTCTTTCCCTCCCATTAACACCGTCCGCCAAACAACCGTTCAACCAACAACTTTACCTCGTCAATTTATCTCCGGTTCTCCGGCCGATATAATCCTTTCGCAGAACCAGGCCGCGCGAATCAGCCTCCGGAACGAACTCTCGCAAAACGCTCACGCCGACGATCCTCTTCTGTTCCCGTGCACGGATGTTCGTTTCTTCCTCGTCAAAGCTGTCGCGTTCGACGCGGAAGTTGGCCGAAACTCGACGACCAATCGATAACGATGCTCGTGGATGTCGCGGACGCGTGAATTGTCCCCCAAGGGGGGATCGTTCTCCGGTTAAGTCGAATATCTTCGGTCAGGTTCAGCGCAACGAGATAGCGGGGGTGATCCGCGAGAGAGTCGTAACAATTAGTGACGGCGCGGCGAGGAGGAGGAAGGCTGCCTGGTCTCCAGTTACGTCATCCCCGTCGTCGTCGTCGTCGTCGTAAGCCGCGTTCATTACGGCACCGACAATCGGGCTGCTCCACGGTCAAGAGGATGGAAAAGGGGTGGTCGAAGGGCGATAGGGGTCAACGCGAAGGGAGTTAGGGGTGGTTTAAGCGAGTGTAGCCACGGCGGTCAGGCTTGTAATCTGACGGTGGCGGGTCGTTCGGCTGGTCGGGGTAAAACGGTCCATTAAGGCCGGCTAGCAGTTAGTGGCTGTGCTACAGGAAGCAGACAGCTTCCTAATGCCGGGTCTGGACCCCGGTCCACGTAAAGGGCTGTTACCGGGGTCAGCCGTTGCGCCGGCTTCACCTTCGCGAAACTTAGATTTTGTTCGGCTGCGCGCTGTTTTCCCCCTTGCTTTCTGCAAACAGATCGAAAACGCCCGGGCGCCCCCCCCCCCCTTTCTTACTGCTGATCGATCGTGATGCGTCTGACGTGCTCGTGAAGATATATTTGCCTTCTATAGACCGGAATGATCGGAGGGGCGATTTCAGCGTTATCTTCAGTTTGTATAGGGCCGCGCGTTTGTTTGCCCCGGTTCGAAAACTCGTTGCACAGAATCATATATCGGGTACACGCGTACTTCTTCGTTGTGTTATAATTGCGCGTTGCAGAACGATGCAACGAATATTCCAATATTCCAATCGGCAGGAGATCGTACAGAGAAGCATCGCTAGATATAACGTTTCGCGTAGGAGAATCTTATTTAAATCACGACCGTTTCGATTTCACAGAAAGTTTACGAGTTCGACATTTCGCAGCGACATATTTAAGCCGCGAATATCGTAACTGGCTTACGAAACGTTTAGACAGAGGGGTCGAAGTGTCGCGAGGGAAACGCATCCCTTACACGTGTCTATACGTCCGGCAGACTTCGGTCCCGCGGTGCAATTCGAACGTCACCGCTGGACGCCAAGTTGACGATGTTATCGGTACGCGTATGCTCGAGGAGATTACCTCGCGCGTACGTACGCGTTCTGCTTGCTGCCTCCTGCGCCGATAACCGAGCCGGGCGCAGCGCGGTAGGACGGGCGAGTAGAAGTTAGCGACGCGAAGGGAGGCACCCCCCTTGTACGCGTACCGACCCCCCGGTTCGGGGATGGCTTTACCTTCGCCGACCAAAGTTTGATTACTGTTTTCACCGCGGGGCCTCGATAGAAGTGCAATACGTGCGCGTCTTGACAAACCCCGATAAGTTCCGGCGTCGTTGCCCCGCCGACGCGACGATTCGCGTACTACTTGCTCGGCTTACTTTTCTCGTTCGGTTTGTCGCAATGTAAATAACACGCGGCACGCGAGACCGGCCTTTTACCGCTGCGTTCGTTACGTTCGTACCTTCGATGCATACCTTTGGTACACACCCTTGGATATCGCGAGAGTAATTGTTGTTCGTTCCCTTCGTTTCTTGTTTTATCACGGGCGATCGCTTAGAAACGTTACACCTTTTTTTACGCCCGCGATAATAACTTTCGAGTGCGGCGCTCGTAGTTTCGGCGATCATATTTTCGCGCAGCTTCCCGAGACGTACGAACGTCGCGTCGGACGACGGCCCCTGCGTAAGCGTTTCTGCGAGGCGCAATTCCGCGTTGATAGTCGAAGTTGTTACGGGAATTATGATCTTTTCATAGCGGCGTTAAAAGGACGTAACGGTGTCTCTTACACTCCCCGTCACTGTTCCACCGTTTCCCGCGATCCGTTCAATTCTGTCGGCGGAGATAGCGTGCCGCTCGTTAAATCGTCGCAGAAATTTAATAACGTTACAGCGTTAGCCCCAGACGTTCGAATGGTCCTTTGACGCTCGTTAGACCGGAGTTCGTAATAACCTTTACGGCTTCAACTGGACGTTAATGTCGACGTGACGTGACCGATATAGAGAGTTCGGACACGTAGTTTCGCGTTGGAAAAACGTCAGCTTGAACTCATTGCGCTGGCCGATCATGCGCTTCGGTTTTTCGTCCAGAAGTTATGTCAGGACGATTCCTTCGTGCTCGGCGAGCATCGCGATCTTTCAGTATTCCCATGGAATTCGTTCGCATCCGATGTTCCACCGCGAGGAGTTTCATTCGGCATTTGAAACCGTCGACGTAATTAATTCGCGACGCTCGCGTCCGCCGGCGGAACTTCCTGCGGAAAGTTCCGCGAGGGTTTGGGGCCTGGAGGTGGAAAAGGATATTTCCCGAAGAGGCAGCGACGGGGTTAGAGGGAAAGTTTGATTTGACTTGCACGCGACCGCTCTCGCACGAGACTGCGGTTCGTCGGTCGCGTTAGGGGTTGTTTCGTCATCGAACAGGTAGCGGTTGCCCCGCGGAATTAGAATTCTTGACTTGCGGCGTAGATCAGCCTGAACCTCTCCCGAGAAACACGCAATTATCGGGCATGATTGTCGCAAGCTTTGCCTCTCCAGTTCAATTGGAACATCGGTATTTAACGTATTTCCTGTTGTATCAAGTGGCAGGATCAAACTTCAGGTGCGTCGGTCACGCGTCGTTCAATTATTAAAGGATGATCACCCATCGAAGGATTGCAATATTTAATTTGTCGATGTTTATCCATACGAGTCAGACGGTACGAACGACCTTAAAAATGTTGAAAATAGATGTTGGTAAAACGAGTAATGTGCGTACAGTGACTGCCGCAAGTTGAAAGGTAAACATTAATACCACTAATATCGCAAAGGACTTAACAGGTGCTTCGTAATCTAACACACAATCTTTTCTTTCCCAACGAGCTACTATTTTCGGAATCCTTGATTTTTAATTCCATCCTCGAGTGTATCGTCCAAGCGCACCGAAAGTATTCCGCCACTATTTGTTCCACCGAAAAGCGCCGTTCGATCATCCTGCTTCGTCGTTCGCGGCGACCGTGAAGGGGCGCGGCTTCTTCTAATTTTTGGACGACGCTGTCGGCGTCGGTTTTCGTTCCACGGCAGAAGTTCGCGGGATTGTGCGCGTGTAGGCGAGGCGAGGATGACACGGGGGAATAATACGCGAGCGTTCCAGAATCCGGAGTTTCGCACGATGGGAACAATGGACAAGATTAATGGCAAATGGCGTGAGCGTAGAGCCAGTTCCGAGGATCTTAACACAAGCATAACGAGAGGTTGGTCTTGCATAATCTGTCTCGCGGTGTTGCTGGGTGGCATCGTTGGCGTTGGATTATCGGAACATTTGCGGAGAGAATTCGATGTCGCGTCCTGAATCTAGCGAAATCAGTTTGGAAAATCCTCGCGCCGTTCGCTGGGGCATATTTTTCATTCCCGTCGCGGTTATATTTTTGGGTCGAAATGCCGTCCGATAACGCGGCCAGGGGATGATTTATGCCGCGCGTGATTTAATCTGCGCTTGGAAAGTGATCGCGAAATGCAAGAGCGATTTAATTAAACGCTCTGCCGCGCGGAACTGTTTTTGTCTTCGTTTCTGTGAACGGCGTGGAAAGATAGTGTATTTTCATTTGGGGACGCCTTGGACGCAACGTATTCGCCTTTTTTTTCTCTATGAAACGCAATTGGTACGCACTTTTTACATTCGTTTCGTTTATTCGCGGCGCCAGTATCAACCCCCTGCCCCCTCTGTTACGCGTATAGTCGCACCGTTTCTTGTTTGCGTACCCTCGTTCGGTCTCGAAATGGACCATCGAAAAAGACGTTTCGATTTCCCATTTACACTCGCCCCTGGCCGCGAGAAACGTGGAAATGGATCGCGCGAGATTGACGTTCGTTTTATCCCCACGGTTGAAAGCCATTTGTCGATATCGATGGCGGCGGCGGCGGCGGTCCGCTGCGAATGCAATCCGGCCCGCAAATCGAGAATTTTAATAGCCGGTTATAATTTCTCCGTCGTTCGTCCGCCGTTTTTCGACGCTCCTCGGCGGCGTCGCCGCGACGAAAATCTGCTCGTTCGAATCGATTTCACGGGTTTACGGGTAAACGCGACGGAAGGACGAGAAATTGATTTTCAAGAAAGGGACGATCGCGATTTTTCCGCGCACGCCGGTTTATACGAAGACATATTTGGAAGACGACGTCGTGGTTCCTACACTTACGACGAACCGGAGAATAGGATATTGAAAAATCCCCGCCTTACATTGACATGCTACCGTTTCCCCCTTTCGCTTCCTCGCCCGTTCCTCCTCGTTTCTCGTTCGCAACCAGACGAGGATGAATGCGTGCGAGGGTGCCATGAATGGTAGCAGGTGCGCCGCGTGAATTTATCGCGGCAAAGGAGCTCGACTTATGAGCGCTGCTTGTGATCCGAATCCGCCGAAAAAAAAGTTCACCCCACGGTCAGTGATCGATAATCTTCGAGCTAGGGGGTCTAGGCGGTGTCGAGATGCTCCTCTTTCCTCGGGGTAGCTCATCTTTTTGTTGCTGTTTTCTCGGGCACGCTCGTGAATTATTATTTTGCGATTCTGCCCCTCCACAATCTATTTATACCCGTCCAAAGAGTTTCATCTCGGCGTTAAGCACCGCGAACTATATGGTATAAGAGTTCTTATCGGTCCTAGACGAATATCGAATAAATTATGTCGTAACATAAATGATCGAAAGCTGAATGAATCGCAAGCGACCGGGATTCAGATGTTGCGTTAAATACGTGCTTCGAGCGGTTCGTAACCAGATCCGAATTTTACCCTCCGCGATACTAACGGGGGAGAAAGTGTTCCCCATGCTCGGTCGGCCAGCTTCATGCACGAGCTGCAGCAGTTTCACGTACATAACACGATACGCTTTTGGCGCAAGGGCCTTCCTCGATATTGGCACGGTCGCGGGAGGGCGGAAGGTAAAGGTGAGACGTTGGAAACATTCGAAATCAGTGCGTTCCCCGGGGACACCTCGTAAATCGTGCGCCCCGTTGTTGGCGCCTTTCCACGTGCCAACCCTCTTCGTCCCTTCGCCTCTCTGCGTCACTCCACTTTCTCCCGGTGTCTCGCGTTTTCCCCGTCCTCGTCCCTCTTGCGAGCGAAATCCGTGGAAATCCGAGAAAAATCGCGTTATCGCTAACCCGTGAAACAGAGGCTGCAGCGAAAACGACGGAGAAACTTTAGAACGCCCGGGGGCGAAGTATTCTTGCAACGCCGGGAACGGTATCGCCAGCTTTATGTATAATATATATATCGCGTACTTGTTTTTCTCCTTTTCCATCAAGCCGTAGATTTTTACAGCGGAGCCTGAAATACGGCGATCATTTCTCGTGGAATTATCGACAACGATAAAAAAAAGCAGACAGTGGCGTTGGTAGTCTTTTTTTCTTCCATGGTATCTTCCCTACGGACTTTGTAGCGCAAAAAAGAAAAAAATAAATGCTACTATATTATACGGTTCTACGTAACAGAGGAGAGTGTCTCGCAATTTTTGCTCCAACGTCCTGCGCTTTCAACGGCTTCGAAACGGAGGCCGCGGCTTCCGGAACCGGTGAATCATTCTTACCTCGACGTATCGTTAGCCTCGCTCTGTTTCCCGATTGAAAATGATTTTTCTGCGCAAGGAAGAGACCTTTGGCGAGGTTCTCGAGTCGCGGATCGCACAATGCTCGCACCCCTGCGATGCTTTTTGTTCGGTTCTGCTGCCGTCGCCGCCTTGGCTTTCTCATCAACTCGAGCGCGCAGCTGATTTTTTAGGCGCGCGCGATCTGTAATATTTGAAAAAGACCTAAGCACGACAGCTGGAATGAAAACAAAAAAAGAAAACAGAAACGAGAAAATATCCCACGTCCAGCTGTGTGCGTCTTTTCTCGCGACGCGTTCGGACGCTCGTGTGCGTGTGTGCTCGCGTAGCAATTTCGACGGCCGCGGGTACGTCTGCTCTCTTTTGCAAATATTGATCGTGAAAAAACAGTTGGTGTCTCTGATGCGAAGACAGGCGACCGCGATGCCCGCGGAATCGAATTTCTCATCGGCGATCCTGTAATGTAGGTCGCGCGTGCATCGTTGTTCCGCAAACGAAAATTGTCTATTTTTCCATACGAATTCTACGCGCTCTGCCCTGTTGCCGAAAAATGGAAAAAGGCAATCGACCCGGTGAAGTTATTGAAAGAGGCTTCGATATCTGGTTACTCGATGCAAAAAAAAAAATATAAAAGCTGTCCATCACGATTGGGTTGATCGAGTGTGCACCGATGAAATGTTAACGCATTCCATTTTTTCCTATTTAGCGTCGTTGGGAATCGAAAGGAAAACCTGTTCGTTGCATCGAAAAAATGGGAAAAATAGCGGCGGTGGATCGAGAATTGTAGGAACGAAATAAATTCTGCGTACTTCTATAAAAGATTTTTTTGTATTTTTATCGCGAATAACAGAGGGTCGTTCGGTTGAAAAACTTGAATAGCACTGGGTCTACGAGAAGCGTGGGACGCGGCGGGATTATAATTCACGTGTATTCCATGCATAAACGGCGTTGTTGTCACCGAAGTTAAAACGAATGAGAAATGCCAGGCGATGTCGATCCGGTTAATCGACTGCAAGCACTTCGCCCTCGACTGGGCTCATTTCCGCTAGGAACGCTTCGCAAATTGAGTTCGCCACGGTCCGGCGAATTAATGTCTAATAGTCTGTTCCGTGGATGGAATTAATTACTTCAACTTCAAGCCGTTGATATTAAATGCGCGGATTAACGTCGCGAAATAACGGTGGCCGCCAGTTACGTTAGTTTCACCTGTTCCCCGTTGAAACGACCTGGTGCACTCCATCATCGGGCCCTATTACATGCGTAATTTACGACACTTCGACGGGTGTTTCGCACGTTTCTTGGCGCTGAAGCTGATTCAGCGATCGCGTACAATTTTCGCGAGCGAGAAAGAAACGTCCCCAGCGATAACATCGATTTTCTAATACGAAAATTCGGGATATTTCGTTCGCGACAGTCGCGGAATTTCGTCTCGCAGATCTTTCGCCTTAAAATTGTTCCGTCAGGCGGACAGAGACGGATGAATTTTAGATAACGCGAAATTAAGTTGTTGAGGGAAGAAAGGGTGGTGTCCCGCGAGGAGTTAAAAGTTGTATCCGCGGGGAAACTTGTTACGGCTACGAAAAGAGGAACAAAAAAAAGAAAAAAAAGAAGAGGCAGGAGGAATATTATTGATTCGCTGTTGCACTCGAAGACTCTTATTATACCCGCAGCAGAGCTCGAGGTGCACTCGAAGGCACTTGCGAAACATCGATTCCAGTCGCAGATTTTTCGGGAACGTATTCAACAGAAGTACCACGACGGACAGTCGTATTATCTTTCGCACGATTCGTCTTCTTACCCGTGGACAATCAAAGTTACCGGCGTGGCTCGAATACAGTGGGCCAAAAAGATATTCATACGGTGCATTATAGTTTGGTGTCGCGAAAATGTTGGTGTCGAGAAGATTATTCCTAAAACAGTGTACATCGATACGAAGCACATCTATTACACCTTACAACAACGTATACTGTTTTACGAATAATTGTCTGGACACCAACAATTTGGTGACACCGAAGCGACGAAGTCGCAAGTAAAACTGTACGTATCGTCTTCTAGAAAACGATCTATATTTTACCATCGAAGCCCTCCGCGTGTATACTTCGTTATCAGACGACTGTACCCGTAACTTTAATACAAATCATTGCGAAGCGTTCCCGGTTCACCGCGTACGTACGTCCTCGAGACTGTACATGCAACGCTTGGCGCTGTAGACCGAACTAACCAAGCGTTTCGATGGCCCTCGACTGTCGTCCCCAACCAAGAAGCCCTCCGCCAAAAGCAGAATCACCGGGCCACCGTGAAACCCGTCTCGCTTTCTTAAACGTTATGGTATCGCCGGCGAAGATGGGCCAGTTCGGGCCGTCTGGCTCTAAAGTGGCTATATCTCCGTGTCAGGAGCCGGAGTCAGGGATGTCGGGTGACATTGACCGCGGGAGCAACCCCTGTGGAGGGTCGACGAGGTTTTCGCTGGCGCGTGGAAACGGCGCTTGCGCCCGCGGACGTTCTCGTGCAGCCGGGTTCGCGAAGAAAGGGGCGACGGGGTAAAACACAGTACGACCCCGGACGATCAAGGGGTAACGACACGTCCACCGAGACCCGCGCCAGTCGGTCCTCGTCGCCACGAAACAGTTCCCGCGGATAGTTGATCGCGTTCACGGCGACGAGAACGAGAGGACCCTGGTCCGGGCACACCACGCGCCGTTGGCGCTGTCAAAGTCCGCGTTACCTGGCCGTTTAACGCGCGTGAATACGTCGTTTCGACGAGGGGAAACGTTCCGTTGCGTATCGCGGTGCACTCGTCAGATACACCTGAGCCCCGTGCGGTTCCGTCGTCGTTGCGTTTGGTGGTGTTTCGAAGTGTGTGAAATCGCGCGGAGAACGTGCGCCGCGTGCGTTCGTGGTGGTCGCATGGCTTTGTTATGAAATATACCACGTAAGTACGACGACACCGGGGCACCGTTTGCCGTCTCTCCCCGTGGGGGTTGGCGGAGAGCCGCTCCGACCGGTCTTGATCTCGCGGCCGGTCCCGGCAACTCGTGGCCGCGGCATTTCCACCGAATTCCCGTTCGATTTTCGCCACGGTGATTGTGGCTTGTATGCACGAGATATTGCTCGCCGCCGTGTGTGTATTTGATAAATAACGCGGCAGCCGAATGAATAATCGGAAGGGGTTTGTAGAGGGAAAAATACATTACCGTGCAGATAATGATACGAATAATTAATACGATAGCTTCTGTTGGTTAATTCGGCCGCGCTGATTTATTCCTGCATTAATATCGTATTTTGCGATACGATTAATTTACGACGAGGGGACGACTAAATACGTGTAACATAAAAAAAAAAACAGAAAGAAAAAAAAAAGAATAGAAAAGAAACGGTGACTTCGGGATGGGGACGAAATCCTCTCGCTTTAAATCGGTCTAATAGGCGAGATGGAATAAGACGCGGCTCCCCTGTTCCTTTTACGGAGCTCTCACTGCAGATCGAGACGACTGAATAGATGCGCGGTTCATATTCGACAATTTGTATGCACTGCTCACTATCGAACGTTCGTCTGGTTTACTTGGGAGACAATGGTTAAGCTTCGCTATCGTCACCGATACCTTCCAACGGACGCGTTCTGGGCTAACTGGAAGAATTGAGTCTTTTCACAAAAATGATAAGGTACGCGGAGCTGCCAAAATGATCGGGCAATATTATAATTACGCGTACGTGTTCGTTGCATATCTAACCGTATTATTTGTTCCGCGCGTTTGCACAAGGCAGCGCGGTATCTACTAATATTTGTAATGGGCAATTGTTCGGGATTAATTGATTCAAATGGAGCATCTAATTACCGCGAGCTAGAGGTCGATTCGAGTGCACCGTGTCCGGGGGGGGGGGGGGTTGATCCGCTTGGAATTTCAATGCTCGCCGTGTCGCTAAACAGGCAAATAAAATATTTGCGTTCGATTGATTGCGTGCGAAAATTCCGTTGCCGGGGGATCGCGCACGAAATAGCACGAATCACTGCAGTCATTTCTATTTGATCGTCGACAGTGGCGTTTGCATTATTAACCGGGACACCAGGCCCATAGATTATTCACGTGTCTCATCTAATAACCAGAAATTAATTTATTGGACGGTTCGGCCAGAGATCGACTGTTCGATAGGTCCAGCCCCGATTAAATTACCAACGCTGGAAATTAGAACGCCGGCATTGACGTTCCGTTGAAAACCTGATCGATCCGTTTTCTCCAACTGACTTGCTCCAGTTTCGATCCAGCCCGATTCTGTTGATGGTTCCTTCTATCTGCCGTTCGCGTATCGTCGATACACTTCCCGAAGAAAATTTCATTCGCGAACGTCGCACGTAGACAGCCCGAGCGTTCCACGCAATTAGTTTAACACTTAACGCGCTAAACCGAATCACGTGGCACGTTAATTCGGATTTGCTGATGTTATCGCGGTGCATCAGCTAAGTAAGCGCGTTTCTGCCCGGGATGCATTGTACCGGTTCTGCGGAAATTTCGAACGCCCAATCTCTCGGGCGAAATTTCCTACGGCGTGTTTCCCCTCCGGTAGCCTGGTGCACACCGTTGGCTGAATTAAAAGAGATTAAGCGGCTGCAAGACTTCGCCGAAACGCACGCGAACGCGTGACGGATAGCAAACCGGGCGGTAAATCATACGGACGCAGTGTGTCGAATAGGTGCAAGGACTCTTTAAAGTTCGTCCTTTCTCGATTCGATCCGATCGTTGTGAACGAGTTTCGATCAGCGTCCCGAAAGATGCGCCCGATTTATTTGTAGACCGTTTCGAGCGATTCCAGTTCATCGCGAACCGGGTCGACGACGAGGAAAGGGAATCACGCGATGCCTCTTTGCGAGCAACCGGCCCCGATATTAATTTCGCCGCGATTCTCCTCGTTTCTTCCTCGCGAAACGTCTGGCATTTGTTTGCCCGTTTGCCTAATTTATGCGCCGCGGCCGAGTTTATTCGTAGCTCGTCGCACGGAAGTATTCGAGAGATTAAAAGTTTCGCGGTTCTAGAATCGTCGCAGAGTTTTTGCGCCAGATCTGAAAAGTCTTCCGGCAAGCTGTACATTCTGAATCGAGGACCGACACGAGCATCGCTTTAGAGATACCCCAAGAATGTCTCCAGCAATTTCGAGCACCGCCACGGATTTTCCGCGAATCGTAGCGAATGGCGGTCGACCGGTTTTATAAATTGCAATCTTGTTGCGTCGTCGTCAGTCCTTTCAGTTTCTCCGGATTCGAGCTGCGCGCACACGCGACGGGGCGTTCGCTGGCAGCAGTGTTTATGCATTCACTTTGACAGGACGAAAAAGCGAGGCCCTCCCGGAGGAAAATGTTCCGCGGGACGATAGCACATGTCAAGACTCAAAGGTGTCGCAGTCACGGCCAAAATACGGGGGTTGAAATCGCTGGCACGTGAAGATCGTACGGCGCATTCCTTTGGAAACGAACGTTTAGGTGGCCGTGGGCGGGCTCAATGCTTGTCATTCGATTCCACCTGTCGCGTATGTATTTTCTGACACGTATCGAAGGTGAATAGTACGTGTGGATGATCTGGTGGAATCGCTTCATTTTATCTTCGCAGCCGTCGCTCTGTGTTCGACGGTGTAGTTTCCTGGGAACGTTACGTACATGCAAAGCCCTAACAAGTTTCTTCCGATCCGCGACTGCAGGAACGACGTTGCACGAGTGCATAAACTAAATGAATCGATTGCACGGCCCCCTCTCCCACCGAACAATATCCGTGGCCTCTTAAATCATACGTGATACGCTCACAAGTGTCAGTCAGTATCCAATATTCCCATTTTCATTCATCTAAACGGATCGTGTTTCCAGCCCCGGTAATCCAATATAAGTACATACCCGCGTTTGCAAATCGAATAATCAAGTACGCGATTCGACAGTCCGATTCGACGCGTGCAATATTATTCGAAATTTTGTTTCGCGGATTTCTCGCGGCACGGTTCACCTCCAGCGCACGCTGCTAATCGTCGCGAAACGCCAGCGATTCTTTTAATACGATTCGCTCGAACGGCCGCGTGTAAAGAGGATTACCTGATTTTTCTCCCCCTCCCCTTTCCTCTCCCTTGCTTTTTCCCACCGCCGGCGGCGCGTCATTAAAATCCTACGAAATAAGGAAGGAAAAAAAAAGAGGCTCGCCGTAAAAAGCTGCGGGCGTTCGTTTTACCGAGCACGCGCTCGAATCAGGCCACCCGACAGGCGGATCCGCGGGCGTGAAACGGTCGCGGCTGAATTTTATGACGGATTTTCCATTAATCATCTCATCATTTCGCGTCCACCTCCATCCTCCCCCCGGCCGGCACGGTCTTATTCAAGGCACGACCGATTCGGGACGCGGCATCGATTCGTTCTCCCCGAATGCAACGGAGATGCACCGGCCGACACCGCCATTGTGTTGCATTAAACGTTCGCCCCGCGCCCGATGAAAGCTTTATATATCTGGCGCGGTGGATCGGGTTACACTTGGAGAGAGTAGCCGGATTGCTCGCAGCAGCCTGCCGTGTAAGTTCTAATTAATGCCGACCGTATTCGCGGTCGATAGCGAACGAGCGGTGCCGGCGAAAAGAGAGACCCGGTGAAATTCGCGGCTACCGTCCTTGTAGCAGACGGGAGCCGACCGAAACGACGGAAAATTCGCTACTCGCGTATCGTCCCGCGTACGTCGGACGGCGACAGATGCCACGATTATTCGAACCTGTTAATCGCACGGAACGAGGAAGATCGACCTCTCTCTAAATCTATTGTCTCCGCGCAAATCGATCGGAGATCGCATTAACGGAATTCCTCTCAGGATTCCCCGGCTATAAATTTCGCCGCAAGTCCCCGACGAAAGCGGACACTTCCCGCAGGGGCGGATCGCCGCCGACGAAAGTTCCCCGCTCGTGTTCGAGCGTATCGAAACAGCGCGCGCGACGACGGGGCGCAAATACTTTAATTTAACAGGGGGGGCGGGTAGGGCGATGCCCGGTCGTTTATTACGCGGGCGCATAATTCGATACGGATCGCGGGACGGAAAGTTTCGTTTGCAAATTAGGATCGCTAATGGAACCAAGCAGTTCAGGGTAGAAAACAGGCGTGCGACGAGCGTACTAGTTTCGCGCTAGTTCGGGGACAATAGCCGGCCAGATCCCCCTTTCGCAGCCTCCTCCATCCGCCTTCGGCTGAAACAATGCGCGATTCTTCCCTGAAATCACCGCCCGCCCGAGATACGGTATAAACAATGGTACCACTATTGCGAGGGCGTGCTCCTAGAAAATCAATGGGGTATAGTTCGGCCATTCTTTTTACGTAGCCGTTATTATTGCCCCGGGAGGACGGGGAAGGAGAACGGCAACGTTTCGAACCTCTGAAACTTTCATCCGACCTGTCGCGGACCGTTCCGATTAGGGGGAACTTGACTTTCGGTTGAGGTTATCGAAACGGTCGGTAGCTGTCGTTCGTTCGGTGCGATTTCGAGCGATCGCTTTCCAGGAGATGTTCGGTTTCACTGGCAGACAGTTGCTCTGTTTCGCTTCCCGTCCGGCGCATTGATTCGCGTTCTTATCGCCTAAACCTATCCATTACCTGAGCGATTAGGAAATCGTACGGGTTGCAGGATAGGAGGAATTGCCGGGCGCGGTAAACACGTGTCCGTGATCCGAACAAACAAGACGGGGACGGGTAATAATCGTTGCGCGCTGGTAGAACGGGCGGCGGCGTGTTTTCCCTTCCCGGTTAGTTTTGGGGTGCGCGAGCGAGTAACTCGGCTGTCAAGACGATTAAAATACCAGCGGGACCGTTCGCTGGCATCGCGCACAGATCCCATGCCAACCGACCGACCGACCGACCGACCGACCGGACTCGGCTCGTTTAATTACCAAATGCAGTCGTCGTCGTCGTCTGTGATCCGAATACGAGCGGCTTTGTGCTCCGTGTGTATCCGTTTTTAGGGGGAGGATTTGCTCGGGAGCACGCGGATTAATCGAGCGGGGGCGGGTGGGGTGGACGGTGCAGGCGTTATCAGTGCGTCCTGCAGATAATGCGTGTCGGGATGCCGCCGCAGATAGATGCGGAGATAGACAGACAGGGGTGGAACGACGGACGAAGAGGGGAGTCACGCGTGTCTGTCCGTTCGACCCTATCGTGCGAAATAGCCGAGCGTGTTTGCTCCTCGTAAACCACCCCGACACGCGTACCTTCGAACCGACCCCACTGTTCCCCCTTTGCCAGGAGACTCGCCCACCCTTTGCATACCTATGACGTTGCCCAAGATGTCGGGACGCGTTGCATTATGCAGGGATGTCGGGCTATTTTCGAGGATCCTGCGTTCGCCTGTTCGACGTCTTGGTCCGATAACGGCGATGAAATCGTGGCCGATTCGAGCCCCGATCGAGTCCATGACAAATAGACTGACGCGGTTGTTTGTTCCGCGGGTTTTAGACGCCCTCGCGTCTAGGACAATGGGGTCTCCGGGCGTTGTCGCGTGTCGGTCATTTGTTTGCAGCGGATAGCGCGCGAGCGTTGTGTACTATCGGCTGCAACGGAATTGGAAATCTCTGGTGTACTATCGCGTGCGTGAGCCGCGCGCTGGAAAAGTGTCGCTTTACGAATTGCTAATGTCGCGCATCGTGGACGACCGCTACTTTTGAAAGAGTTTCGTCTCTGCACGCCGCGCGTGGCTCGTCTGGTTTCGACTTGCGATTCGAGGCGAGTCGGGCGCGCTCGAGTGACGCGACGAGTTGATCTGAAATTAATACGCGTGCAGCCGCGCGTGTTCGGTTGAGCGAAATGTACATACACCTGAATCGACAAATTGATCGAACCCTGTCGCGTTAGCGTTTGATTTTCAGCGGGTACTCGAACGAGCAGCTCGTCTTGTCTCTTCGTCGCCGGTGCACTACGATCGACAAGCAAACTTTAATCGAATTTCTCTGATAAAAATTCAAATTGTCGTAACACCTCGCACGCGACAACGAAATGAAGTCAATTTTACAGGGAACCGGACATCGTATCGTGGAAGAAAGTTCGGTTTTTTTTCCCTTCTATTCGTTTGAAGTTTTTAATCTTGAGGCGCGTTTAATCGAACGGGGACGACTGTTAATACGATTAAGCAGCACGCCTCGTTTCGATTTCACCGCGGAATCTCGGCGCAGCCCCGATGCTTTTCGCATTCCCCGGCGGGCCACCGCTGGAAATGGTAACTTCACGCTGTTTTGACGCGGTATAATAATTTCTCTGGAGACCGCCGCCCGTCTAATCCGCGAGCACGTAGACGCGCTCGCGCACCGGAGGCGACGAAAAGTGCACCCTCATCGATTCCATTCTTGGCCGGGTATCGGTGGAACGGGTATAGATATGCCCAACCCCATATTTCATTATCTCGCGGAAATTATGTAGGCGGCGATATCGGAATCGAGGAAGGGCCCCGGGAGTTATACGACATCGAGATGTTTCGCGATGTTTCATCTTTCGGCCAGCTCGTTCGTGCGAATCTTTCGTTCGCCGATTATTCTCTCATCGGAGCGTCGCGATTACGTTTCTTTTATTACTTAAAATCGTGAACAGCTAAATCCGAATAATCCCGACACCTCTAGAATCTTGCCTACCAGACGGGATTATTTATTTATATTTTGCAATCGAGATCATGCGAATTAATTTCCATCGAACGATTCACTCGGGGACACCCCGTTCATCGCCCCCCGACGTAAGTCCGTTCGCGAGTCGAGAATCCAGCGGCGAAACAGACGCTTGGCCAGGAGCGAGCGGAGGGAAATGGAGCTCGAAGTCACTCGTAGGTTTGGTTATCTTGATTGGGATATGGTAATGTGGGTGGACAGTTAAGGGGCAATTTCTACGGATGCTCGAATAGGTGGCAGCGTTCTGCGAGCGTCGAAGTAAGCGATAGAGAGGCGGCGGGCACAGTGGAACGGAAAATAAGAGAAGGTGAAAAAAGGACGGGCGTAAAACGCGACGATGCATCGCGATGGCCGGAGTAAGAAAGGGACGCACGTGGTTACGGTTCGAGGAGGGAAGAAACACGAACTAGGCGGGCAAGCTCGGTATGCTAATATCGGATTTTCCCGTGCGTTCGGTCCATCTGCTCGGGAAACGTTTATTCGGTGCTTTATTTCCGTTATGCGGATGAATGCCGACGGACCTCGGGTCTATCGGGTCAGAGTTACATAAAAAGGGAAGGGAAAACGGGACGGAGAAAGTTCAACGTGTCGCGAACAATTTCTTTCCGGTCGTCTCTTCGCACGGGAAAACGACGGGAAAACGACGGGGAAACGACGGGAAAACCTGGACGAACTCGCCGCTCGGCTATCGAGACTGGCGTCGAACGTCGAGCATTTTTAACCTGTCGGATAGCCATAGGGGTGTATCTTTTTATTTCCAGGATGCAATGATTCCGTTCAAACAATCGAAGTTCGCGTTCGAGAAATTCAAAGGCCACCGCAGAAATACAGCACTCACTCCTCCAAGTGAAGCTTTCTTAAAGGACCGTACGTGTTATTAGCCGTTGCCACGATTATCGAATAATAACTCGATACACGCGTTATCGGTGTTCCGCCCGTATTGAGACCGACCTCGACGCCGTCAGCGTTTTCGCGTTCGCGAGATAAAGCCCGACGACATTCGGCGCCGAGGCGAATTCGAAATCGCAGTGAAGAGAACGATGACGAGGGTAGTTGGCGTAAAGAGTCGCCGGCCTGTTCGTTGAAAAGTGCGGCGGTGTACGCGTTCCCGTTAATATTTCGGTATATTCTCGGGCGAAGGTGGCCGAGAATGATTGCGGGAGGACGATGGCCTTCTCGGTTCGTCTCGTATGTGGGCCAGCGGTATGGCGCCCTGTTGCTTTTAGTTGATGAACCGTCCCTATTTCCAACGGCCGGGCTTCTGCCCGAGTCACTTGTATCGCGGTGCACACCACTTCGCGTTCCGACGAAAGCTCGCGATTTCTGTTTATGCAGGATGCCTTTCGACGATGATGGAACGCGAGCTCTGCACGCTCAGAAGCGGCACACGAACCGCGTCACTTCCTCCGAATTGGAACGCGAACTCTCTTGTCGGCCGGTCTTATCGCGCCTCTTCCTTCTCCACCCACATGTTTCGAACTTCGTCGAACGATTCGCGGTCGCGTTGATAAATACGAATTTCGTACGTTGCAATATTTAATTGGATGCTTCGAGGGTGATCGAAGCGTCGGTTTATTTCTTTTCTCTCTCAATAATCGGGCGCAGGAGGAATGATCGTTTAAATCGACGCTCTTTACGGGCCGTTATTTAAACGTCGAATCTAGAACTTTCGATGCGCTTCTGCCGAAATGAACGTCGATTAATATTCACAAGCTGGGGAACTATTAGGCCGGCGAGGGGGAGAAGATGGTAATTTCTTTTCGACGGCAGAAACCCTCCAAGGCGATGTATTTAGAGTGGAGTTTATTTTAACCTGGATTCGTTGCTCATCGTTTCACGCGCGTCGCGCGAACATGATGGCAGATTCAGATTTCATCAAATCTCCGATATTCTCTGGCCAACTAATTCCGTGTTTCATTGTTTCTCGTTATTCCATCGATGGTGCACGCTCTAATCCGCGAGCCGACGAGGTAGCGAGACTGTCGGCAAAAAGCGGAGACATCCGCCGCGAGTAATCTCCAGGCTCGGCGGGGTCAGCGCGAGCTTCGCAAGAGTTATTCGGGTTAAACGTGGAAAATAAATTAAGCCCCGGTTACCGTGCCATAAATTGCACGCTTAAAGTAAACAACTAGGCCCGCGAGCCGCTTAAGCGAGTCGTTAAGATGTTCAGCTGCGCGCGGGCATTATTCAAGCTTGGTCGGCGTTCAACGCGGTCCACGTCTGTTTTCTCTGTTTCGGGGCAAGTTCCGCGTCGTCGCGCAGCTTCCCCTCCAGCGGGGACTTGGCGACGTTATCGCGAGGACCGTGGTCCGTTATCAGGGGCGGGACGGCACGAATCGGGGCGCATCGAGAAGCGTCGTACGGAAACGTCTACGTTTCGAAAGTTTGACGCACCGTGCGTGCGGACGCGGAGCGTTCTACTTCACGACGTTCACCGAGAGACGAGTTTGTGCGTTAAACGCTCCACGGTTTCCTATACAGTCGGGGCCAGGAAACGCGTTGAATTAAAAGCTCAAATTGCACGCTGTCGACGACGTTTTAATTACCGGGGCCCCCCCCCCCCCAGGTGAAACAGGGAATTCTGGTTAATGAAACCTTAAGCGAACTGGGCGTTGTCGAGAAACGTTCAACGCGACTTTTTGATACCGGTCGCGGCACCTTTCTCCTCTTCGTTCTTTCCATCGCCGTCTTCGCAATTCGAACGTTGCTGCGCCGCCCTCGGACAGAGAGAGACTTCGCGAATTTCGCAGATTCTCCGGAGCTTCCGCAAACGCTTTAATTGGCCGTCGAGGGTATAGAGCATCTTTGATGTTACCCGGGGCTGCTCTGATTCCTTCGCTGCTTCTTACAGGTTCCGGAGAGGGGTGTCTCGCGTCGTTCAGGATTGAAACGCAAATACTGTCAGCTTCGCCCGCCGTTTTGCGATTTCGTTTCGTCGCGTCGATCGTTAGGACGCTTGCTCGAACACGCCGCGCCCATCGCGAATCGCGTTTATCCGTTTGCGCGTGACGTCGATTCGGCCCTAACAAAGTTCAGCCAGGTCGCCGCGGTATCTAGCGTTGCACGGCGATCCGTCGAGCGGATCCGCCCTGCTGATTATTTCATTTCTTGCTCGTCGAACGGTGTAACTGGCTCCATTGATTGTTCTGTTGCGCCGGGCCATCTAAATCTAATTCTCTCCGTTTGATGGAGAGTCGCGTCGTCGCGTAAAATTCAATCGCGTTCGCCGATCGTTCGATAATTCGCCGGCTCGTTTCACTCGTTATTACTCCGTATCGTATGAATATTTAAGAACCGAACGGAGATCGGAGAGTAATCGGAGCGAGGGTTATTTTTAGAAATCCGATCGGCTTCGCGGAACTCCTCTGACAATTGATCGTTCCAGTTTCCCGAAGGTACCGCGTCCTCCTTTCTGTTTCATTCGTCGCCTCTACCGCGACGGTGACCGGCGACGTTCCAGTTTCGATTCAATAACAAGTTGCATTAACGAGACACAGTTTGCTCCACGTTGCAAGCGTGCGCCGAAAGTTGAATCAGAAAAATCGTCCGCGGCCGCTTGCTCGACGTTCCTTCGCTCGTCTTCGCGGGATACCACCTCGTACGTAATGGAATCGATACTTGGCGGTTTGATGGCGATTTGAAGGATTTAGGGGTGATTCGGGCCAACGACTTGCCTGCGCGCTGCGGGTGCAGCGATAATGGCTGATGTGGATTGATCGAACTGGCCAGTGATTTACCGTTAATGGTCGTGCATCGTGTATTGGGATCTCAAGTTTTCGTCCTGATAGATGGTGTTCCGTGAAATCACCAGGACGATCGTCGGTTTAATAAGTTCGTCTTGTGTTAACGACCCCCGTAATTTCGACGTTACACAGAATTTCACCCTCCTCCCATGAACAACGCGATTATAATCGTCCCTCGAAACGATCGTCGCGCGTTAGATATCGCCGGGAGTAACGCTGAAAGCATTCACGAAAACGTGGCCGCATTTTTCTTGCGGACCAATCTGAACGCTCCCTCGCGAAATAACGCGGCTGAAGCTTTTACCGGCGGCCACGTCGTAAATGACGGACGAAGTGAACGTTTATACCGTTCGTCTCCGGTGGATGCATCGTGGCGCGCCATCTCAGCCGGTGTTTCCAAGTGAAATCATCGGTGAAAGAGTGGTTCACGGTGAATTTCAACGGGCTCGTCGTCGCCGTTCCGTTAACGATTCCATTCGACGGCGGATCGTATCGATCCGCGGCGCCATTCAGAGGGGAACCGATGCCTAATAGGAGGAGGACACCGGTCACAACGAAATGACCGTGCTTAACTGTTTCTGAACGATAAATCTTGCACCCTTTTTGCCGCGAACTGTAATCCTACGGCCGGCTTCCCATATGTTACCCACTTTCGCAAACATCCAGCGAGAGCTTAAAGCCTGTTTGTGTACCGTTGCAAGTTGCCACCGTCGTGCGCAGAATTCCTCGCTATCCGCCGCGCGAAATTCTCCCATCAGATATCGACCGCCCGCGCTCGCCGTGCGTCCGTTTGAATAATTCACCAGAATGGAAATTAAAACATCCATTAACGTGTATTCGTTTTTCGCGACACAGCTACGCGTACGTGGTATTTTTTTTTTCTTCCCCCGATTTCATATACAAGGGACCCAGCGTCGATCAACCGGGACCTGGCCCAGCCGTTGTCGTGGAAATCAATTGGACACGATTTTCCCGTTGTCTTCCATTGTTCGGCGAAATTTCCTTCGTCGGGTAACAATGGCTCGGGGGGGGGGGGGGGGGGGGGGGTGCACGGTTCGCGGGAGGGGGCTGAAAACGGGGGTCGGTTAATTAACCGGAGGAGAGCTATTACGCTAATTTATCGGCGTGGTACGCGTGGACACGGACGCGGAAAAGAGGACGCGGGCTACTTAGTGTGCGGAGTCTGAAACGAAGCAATCCGCAACGGGCATGGTAGGTCGGCGAAATCCGCGAACAATGGTTGAACTCGGCGAGAGAGGGTGACGAGCGAGCGGTGGCGAGAGAAAAGAGTCCGGGGAGGTGTTGAGATGGCGTTTGCTGGCCGGATATCCGGGCTACATATATATATATATATATATATAAAAAAATCAATGGTAGATCTCCTCTACGGGACTCGTTACTGCAGCAGGCAGCCGAGCCATACCTGGAGCATCGTCGTCGGATTCAGTGCACCCGTATCGTCCGGTCCGCGAGTTTCTTCTATTCCGTAGAATTGGGGTAGAACGAAAGAGGGTTACGGCGTGCAGCGGATACAAAAGGAGCGCGAACAGAAAGATGAAAAACGCCGGTTGGTGGAATGGTGCTCCGATTGTTGGCTCGCGTTACGAAGGAGGCGATAACAACGAGGAGGAGAATGCGGCGATGCGAGATCCTCGTGTTCACGTGGATCGCGTGTCCTTTTAATTTTCACCCTCGCTCCTTGTTGCGGCTCCATATTACGAGCGACGAAATTCATTGAACGGAAGAGAAAGGATCCGGGAACGATGGCTATTAACGGTGGAAATGATTGAGCACCATTGTAAAAACTTATAATAGAGCAAATATATTCTGCATTTTTATACCCCAAAGCGAATATTCAGTATATACAAGTATTTGTCTCGCGTCGATCGATCTTTCCACGGCGCGACGTTCCTCGCATCCACCTGAGTAGAATTTCATTGCACATTTTTCCACCAGTGGTTCGCCACATTTTTGCCCGCGTGATGTAACATCCAAAGTGAAGCCTTCCTTGCCCCCATTCTCGCCAGTCGACAAGTTCGAGTTTTTATCCACGGTACGAACGGTCTAGAATGATGTCGGCAGACGTCTCCTGTCGTCGGGGGGGATAAAACGACGCCAGGCCGCGTGTGTCGGTGGATATCTCGGGCGAAGTAGCTTAGACCGAAGACCGGAACAAGACTTCTCTCCGCTTCGAACGATGTCAGAGACAAATAGCGTCAGATTCGCTGGCCTCCTTCTTTATCAGCTGCTCTTTACCACGTGGACCCCCGGCGCAAGCCACCACATTAAGGTATCACGACCACAAATCTTCTGGGTCTGCTCTGCTCCTCTTGCAGCATTGGAATTGAACTCGCGAATTTGTACTGTTTCTCTCGCGTGCAACGTCTGCCGACTATTTTGCCAAATCCTTGAAGTGGAGAATATTCCAAGCGAGAGGGTGAAATTCATTTCTGAGACGAATTTCTCCACGGAAACGCATTGCCGACGATATGCCCGTGCGCTAAATGGAGGCGAAGAACGGACACGTGTCACGCGACACGCTGGACGCGCTACGGTTTTCGCAGGGCACAGAAGCCAAGTAACTTTACGAGTTCGGGGCTCGATTTTTCGATCTCTTCGGGGGTTGTTACGCGTGCGATACGAGCCGCATGGGATTATTTTACCGCAGGCCGCAAGGGGATCGTAGGAATTGCGCTGTAAAATCCCCCGCATTCTTGTCTTTCACGCCCGTGTCGTACACGTGGTTCGCGCTCGCGCACCGTTGACACCGAAGCTTACCCACGCACACACGAAGGGAAGGGCTTGTTCCATTGTTCGTGGGTGTAGGTACCTTACACGGCGCGTTAAGACATCGTCAACCCTTTGCGTTGCCTCGCGCGATCCGGAACTCGGGCGAGCTTCGCTTGAACCTCGTCGCATTGAAATATCATTTCGCCTGGGCAATTATCGCCCCTCTGACTAAGCGAATTTACTAATTGAAATCCAACGCCGGACCGCCACCAGTGCATTATTTAACGCGTGGCCGTTGTTTCCTCGCTTTAGCATTCATGATTGATCATGGCGAACGAAGTTCGGGGACAATCTACAAAATATTCGCAACACATATTATCGTGTCACAAATTTTCGAAAATATTTGTCATCTACCGTTCGCCAAATTCGTTCGTTAGACGCGCCCTTAAAAATATTGCCGCTACGTCAGAAATTTTTCAGGCACACAGAGTCGCATGTTAAACAGCGCGAGGCGTTCGTGACGTACGCGGAATTCGTGTTCATAAATAAAGTACGGCGGTTGTACGGTCGTCTTGTCCCGTCTTGTGGATTTCCTGAAATATGCATTTTGGGCTTTTGTACGAGCACCGCGGCAGCCGCTTTTACCTCGCGCGGATACTTCTCTTTATACACGGGCCTGGTCTAATGGCGGGTTCACGTTGCTGCACGTCGTTGCTTGCACAGGAGCCTCGCCAGTGAATGAAGGGGAAAGAAAAAGTAAAGGGCGGCGTGGAAGAAAAAAACTCGCATAAATTTGTTCGTCCGGCACATACTTTTACTACCCCCTCGAAGGCCAAGCTTGTTCCCATCACCGCGTCTGGTTTCTCGGGATTTTATTCTCTCCTCTCAGTGCGCTCCCGTGTTTTCTTGCACTTTATCCGGAATGCACCGGAACGCGCTTCCTCGAAACGCTTCTCCGCCAGTCGAAACACTTACACCGTTCCTACTCCTCTTCTTCTTCCTCTTCTTCTCCTTTCCTATGGGCGTATCGCGTATCGCGCTTCGCAAGACCGGTCGTGATGAATGCTTCGAAGTGGTGGTGAAGGAAAAAAAAGAAAAACGATAAGAGAAGCGTTGTTATCTTGACCACGATCGACTCTGTATCAGATGAATCGATCTGACGACAGGCAAGCGCAATTAACGGATCCGCCTAGTTGATGAATAAGTCAACTGTCGGATCTCGATGTTTTAAGTGTTGGCAGTGACGGCTAATCGATTTCTCCGGCACAAAGCCGGACGATCGGTCTTCGCGGTCCGTTTGATGCTCGTGTTTAAACGAGTTAATGGCTTTGGGAGTCACCGGTCCATTTTTTCGTTCGCTCGCCGTTCATTCAAACTGCACGATGCGGTTCCTGCACGCGCGTCGCTTGTTCATGCGAATATAGGGATTTGTAAGGTACGTGTTGCCGATCGCTTTTTTCTCTCTCTCTCTCTCTCTCTCTCTCTCTCTCTCTCTCGCCGAGCAGAGTGACAGAAACTCTCGATCGATCGAGCCTTCTTTCGTTTCAATTTTCCGCCGCGATACATGCATATACTTGTATACCCGGCGATGTTAGTAAATCGCAAGGTACACACGGCGGAAAGTGTGCGCGCAGTCTCTTTCAATGATTGTTCTCCGAACTCCGACCGTATATACGTTCGTACGATCTCGGCACGCGGGGGAAGGCTCGGTACGAAAGTAGCAATTCTTCGTATTTGCATTCATAATATTGTGCGGGCGCGTTCTCTGGCGGATGCGCGCGGGCAGAAGTCGCGTCGCGAGCCGAGCTAGGGAACTGAAATCGTCGAAGAGACGAGAGAGAAATGCACGGGGACACGACGGGGCGGCCGTCAAGCAAACAGGTATGCTTCAGAATCAATATTTGCCCGATACACGACGGTACTCTACTCTGAATGCATCCCCCGTCACACATGCACACACGTACACCACGCCGGCTCGTACCCTCTGTCCGCCTCTCGCCACTCTTACGCGACAAGGCAGCCAGTGATTGCCACGTTTCGCTGCGACTTGTACGCGCGCATCGAAAACGCCAGTTTCCGCCTCGAACGTTGCATTTCGCCTGCGTTCGATCATCCCCTCGAACAGATATATACGTGCGCGTCCTGGCGGACCTCTGCTACTTTCGTCGCCCCCCTCCTTCTGTCTTGTGCACCAGCGACCACAGCGACCGCGACAGATACGTCGAGGTTCTTTTTGCGCCTCGTTTGCCGACAATTTTGTTTCAGTGACGTTTCTCTTTCGAGGTACGAGCCTGGTTTAGTTCGGTCATGAATTGTATTAGAAGTTCCAACTATGCGATTTTTGCATCGTTGTAGGCGAACCTGTGACAAAAATCTCCTCGAGTCTGGTCTCCCGACCCTTCCCATGATATTAAGCATTGAATTAGCGGAATATCGTTGAAGTGCCGTACGAATAAATTGGGATCGCACGCTGGATCTCAGCTTATCCCCCTGCTAGTCTCGCTGCTTGGACGGCGAGATGAAAGTCGTTAAAACTTTTTTCGGACTCGAATTGGGTTGGAATTGACAACACGTTCCCTCTGAGACAGCCACCTCCCCCAAAAGCGTTGCTAGTTTTCGTTGTCGTTATAACGCGACGGAAACGACGCAGGGTTGAACTGACTTCGAGGGTTACCCGCGACCTCTCCAATAATTCTGCACGTTTTTCTCCCTCTACGCTTAACGAGACTTGCAGGTGATTTCTTGGAGTATTTACGAGCAACATTCATTTGTTCCAAAACTCCTTCAGTTAATCGCAATAAAAAAAAACTGCGACGACGACGCGCGCGAATTTTATGTTTCGCGGGGTTGCAGACGCGCGAATAATAAATCATCCATTTGCGAATCGATTCAAGGACGCGCGTAATAAATTGGAAATACTTTCCGCCGCTCGTTGTCCGTTCGCGTTGCGAAGCAAATCTCGCGGACCCGTTAATCAGCTTAGGTCGATAATTTTTCTCTTACCTTCGACGCCCATACGGGTTCCGACCCCGTTCCCGTCTGGGCGAATTAACGCGCTGCAGATCAGTTTAATTGCACACCTGGAGTTTCCAAGGGAGTGTGCCATACGTGGCGTGTACACGCGTGGTCGGAAATTGCTGTTGGCGGCTGGGAATGCCTAAATGTCGATAATCACTTGAACGACAATATTCCGGCCTCGACGGCGTTGCGTATTATTCGCTCGTGTGTACGAAACATGCTCGACCCTTTTCCTGCCCCCACCGGCACAGCCATGTACGATACAAAGCATTAATATTCGAACACGTTGCGCAGAGGGCAACGCCGCGTTTATGAGCATTATTAGATTGTGCGTCTCTCGGTGGCCAGTGTTGCGAGGTTTCCTTATCTGGCACTCTTCCGGGCAGATTTCACATGCTTCGCACACGGTACGGCTAAGCCTGATATTATCATATCGAATAATTTCTGTTACCTTTGGGGCGATCAGATAGAACCGTCGCGAGGACTCGATCGCTACGATTGTTAATCGAGAACGAACTTCTTTGAAACTATCTGTTAATATTTCCAAGTGTATTGTCGGGTAGTAATTTCAATGTGTGCAGCGAAAATGCGGAGCAAATGTTTGTTATCAACGATCACGTTGTTTATTAATTACAGTATCGCTTCTGCGAAATAATTTGTTGTTCAATAGTGGCGCACGAATTTCCTCGAATTCGCGTCTTTCGTTCATTTTGCCCCGAGTTCCGCCGCCTGTGGTACAGAAATTTTCGGCTCCTTGTCGGTGTGAAATTGGCGAGCGAGTTTAATGAATTTTTTGTTTTGCGCTTCCCGATTCAAACGTGCCTGCGTTGTTACGTCTGAACGTCAGCCGCGAGGCGACGAAACGCGTCGCCGAACTTTCGTCGCGTTTCCGAACAATCGCAGCTCGTGTAAACGAGAAACTCGAGCGAAAGGCCGTTTCGTTAGGACTCGCGCGAAGTTATTGGACCCTGATGCGTTCCATCGAAAGCCTTTGCGAGGCTTCCGCGGGTAATGTGCATCGTTGTGCATTTCGCTCGTGGTTCATCGATCTCTGCGGGATATCGAAGGCTCAAGGAGTCGTCTTTTTGACGCAGACGTTCGCGTTTTACGAGGTAGGAAATCAGCGCGGGAGGCATAGAAACACGGCGATGGAGGCGGAACGTAGAAATTTTTTCCTAACTTGAAAGCTTTCGAGTTTCGCATTCAGCGCATTTTCCTCTATACCGGGCGGTTATTTGTGCCACCGGGGAGTGTGTAAGAAAAATTTCGTTTTTTTGATACTCACGGATGCACCACATTTTTGCGTTATCGCAAAATATTTACGTAAACGGGAAATATCTCGACGGTAGTTTCGACCTATAATGGTTCCTTTCGCAAAGAAAGCATAAAATATCTGCGTAATAGATTAAGGGGGATGAGCAATAATGTTACACGAAAGAAGGATCGATGCGCGGATAGTTCGGAAATTATCGAACTTTCTCTATGCTTCATCAACGAAAAGTCTATCGTTACAGCCAGCACGTTATCGATCCCGACGCACGCGATAAAATATGTCTAATATAAAAACACTGGCCGACTGCGTTGACATTTTCGCAGAAAGCACCGATTTCGTTAGCCCCGAATGTAGAAACGACGTAGCGTCGTATTTGTGTGCTCCGCCCGACGCGACGATGGGATCAGGTAATGTCTGCGCAGGCACGGCTCACATCTCCTTAAAGTGGCGCGACTCTATATTAAAGTCGTCCTTCTCTCAGAACCGTGGCGAAACGGGTTCGTGGAATTCCGTTCGATTATCCGCGCCCCGATGAACGTTTGGCCGACGAGCTGATAAAATCGACGAAACTTAATAACAGTTCGGTATTGACTCTATTAAATTGCCCCATCTTAATTCGACGTTGTCTCTCAATTGAAACGCTACGTCGAGGGAGATACAGTAGTCTAGATAGGGCGAGTATTAATATTAAGATCTAAGAACGAATTCTCTCTCGTCTGAAATTCGTTGCCGTGTCATCTTTCATTACAGCACCATTGTGCGTCCGACGTCGAAGGGAAGAACCGGCATTCTTTTCCCGCACTGTTAGATACTCCTTGCGGTTCGTTCCCATTCGTTCGTCAGAATGAAATCCCGAGCCGGATAGATCTGACGTTCGCGTAACGCATCAGCGAATCCACGGGCAGTATTTTTAATGAGAATCGCGAGGATGCGCGCGGATGGTATCTTCGGGCCAGGTAACGTCTGCCGACGAAAGATCGAGCGAAGGGGAATCCTTCGCTATACGAGTGAACACTCGAGCCCCGGCTATACGGTTAATTATTTACTGGAGTAGCGAGGGTTAGCCCTCTCCTCCCCTATCACTGTGCGTTTGAGCACGCGTATTGTGCGTGTGCGTGCATCGACTTCGCGAGGAACGTCGTCGCCCCGACGCGGTCCCGAACTTTCGGAATAAAAGTCAAGCTCGTAAACTTCGCCATTTACGTGGCTCGTTAAATGTCGCGCGGCCGCGACGGGATTATCGCTCGAACTTTTCGAAAATCTTCCCTTTCGCCGGTGTCTGTTTTACGGCTAAGCGAAGGCCAAGATCCAGCAACTACCGAGATTAAGGCGACCGCCGCGGGTAGGAGGGGACCCGGAAATGGTCGAAACAAAGCGTTCGCGGGGATAAAAACGAGAAGTTGCGGTTGCTCGATAAGACCGGTTGGCTCCACCTTCGTCGAGCGACCACAGACGCCTCAACCGTGTTTCGAGAATGTTCGTCGCAACGGTACTCAGCTTTCTGTCATTCAGAACTTTCACCGTTTTTTCTTCTTTTTTCAATCTTCGAGCAACTCTTTCTCATCGTTTCGTGGAAATTTTCTAACATCCTTACCGCGATTATGATATCGCAATGAACGGGAATGACCGAGCTTCAAGCGATCCCGGGTAATTTCGAAAATTGACGCCCTGAAACTCTGTCACGTCGCTGATCGATGTCAATTTACACCTTCGAAGTTTCGAGACATCGTGTCGGCCTCTCGAGGAGCAATTGCCGGCGAGCTTCTTTCTCGAACAGGTCAAGATGCTAGGACACAGCTTTCACTGTCAGGTCCGCGCAGCACAACAGATTCTCCTCCGGTGTCGGTGCTGGAGAACGGCCAAAAAATCAACGATGTGCATTCGCACGAGGTGGCGAGGCCGTTTAGAGATCGAGCGAGACAGTGGGAGGGTGGTCGGAGAGGGTAAAAGGGGGACACACATGTATGCGGCACAGCATCCGCAAGGGAACATATGGATAACTATCGTGCGTCGTTCGCTGCCGTATCGACGGCACACGCATACCTGAATTATGCATACGTCGTCAACCGAGCCTCGTGTTTGCACACCGCACGGTGGACGTAACTGAGCGCGCGTGCAAGCGCGTGCAAACGCGTGCAAGCGTGTGCAAGCGCGTGCAAACCGCAGAGGGCACGTTACCGTCGATCGTCGCAGCGTCGAATCCGTGGCTCGGTTTCGAAGCTTGAGGCGAGTTCAAGACGAGTGCGTAACACGAGCCGCTCGGTTGTTTGGAACCACCGTCAGCGTCGTAGAATTACGTATGCGCCTTTGTGCGCGCGTAGACGCGTAGGGTGAAAGCATACCAACAGGCACAGTCGGGGCATTATTCTGTCTAAACGCCTGGCGTTCTACCGTGAACCCGTCAGGACCGTTCCCTCTTCTCGCGCGTTCCTCATTTTTCCCTCATTTTTCTTTCCGGATGTCTCGCGCTCAAGCGATTCCAATTTCTCCCTTTCTCCCTTCCCTTCGTTTTTCGTCTAATAAGAACATTTTTGCGGTCGACCGGAATACGCGATGTATTTTTTTTTTTTTTTTTACCTAGCCCGGTGTGTTCTCCTTTCTTTCTCCTGTTTTATGCTCGCAGCGGCCATGAAAGGGCCGGTCCCTCGTCGCGTCTAATTTATTCGTTTCATAAGCGTCGCTCGCGAAAAATAGGTGTCAAAGGGATACCTTGATAAATATCTTATGAATATGTTAATTTCGGCGGTCGCGTTCCTGGAAAATGAGGAAACTCCTTTGCACCCCGTAATCTTCGCTACAAAGGGAGCAACGTGGCCGTCGCGCCACTTCCTTAAGCGTACGATTTATATTCGTTGCCGACGAGCGAGACGAAGGAGTTCCAGTTTGCGACTCTTACGCGTACAACCCGGCTCGAACGTTTCTCATCTGCTTTTATCGCTTATGAAGCATGCCGCGAGTATGCGTACGCAGTAAAAACGTGTCTCGCGTCGCGCTGTCCCGGTTTTTGATAGACCTTTCAGGACAAGAACCAGACCGCTCTTGAACGTGTGAGAATTTCTTAAAAGCGACGCTCCTTTCGCCGCCCGAAAATAATTTCGCTCTTCGCGTCCGTTGCCCGCTTTATATTTTACTTTACGTTCTAGTAATTTCATTCATTCGGTCCGTTTTGATCAGCATTCAAAATTCCATCACTCAGCATGAAATTATTAATTGCGACGAGGAGGGTAGCGAAGAGTTTACATCTCGGGGAGGGTATGAATACACTGAATCGCAAAGGGTTGAACCCGTGCAAGCTATACCAGTCCCAAGTTTCCATTTTTTCCCCCACCCACCTGGCTTATCGTAATCTTCCAGGTACTCTCGCCGTCGTAACGCATGTCGAACTTTTTACACCGCTTCGAGGGCGCGTGGATTTATTAAATCTCGGTAATTTCGACCCGCAGCTACCATGCTCCGCGCGAAAAGTTGAGGCTGCCGTGGCTGTCGTTGGAGACGAGCCGGCTACGTCGCCGATAAACTTTCCACGACGGGTCTCCGCAATATTTAAATACGCCCTGTAATTTTGCAATCTTTGCTCCGGCATTTCCGTCACGTCTTGCCGCGAAAGTAATTTTTCTCCGTAACTCTCGTCTCCCGTCTCCCCGTCGTCGTTGTCGTCGTCGTCGTCGTCGTCGTCGTCGTCGTCGTCGTCGTCGTCGTCGTCGTCGTCGTCGTCGCCTTCCTCGAGTTTTCTCAGTGAACAAAGTACCCAGAAGAATGAGATGGGAGTGTCTTGGGCTGATAAACAGAAATCCTTGTTCGAGGACATTGCAATGAAAGCAATCCTATTATCCTAATATGATAAGGTTTAATGGAGTTTCGCCGCGGGCTTGCTCTACCCTCTTTCGACCGTCTTCCGGAAAAATAATCGGGAGTTCGTCGCTTCATCCCTTGTAACAGGTCCTTTCGTTCGACGATTCTCGGCCGTCGACGACTCTCTCATGCAATAGTTGTTACAGATTTCTCACGGGCGAACGTTTGTTGCGCCAGACGTATAATCGGGGCGATGTTCAAGACCGCAAACCGCGAACGCCGGGAGAAAGTTGATCGAGGGAGAATTTATTTTCAATCGAGCCCGACGAAGGTGCGAATGGCTCTCGTCGCCGATCGAACGCCGAACCGAGCGTTCTATCACTTTTATTTTCCTCTGCCCCTCGGTGTTCGGCGATGGAATCGCTCCCGCGAAAGAGAAGATTAATTTCTCGCGGTAAGAGAGCAGCCTTGGATTCTCGGCCGGGGGGCGAGAAGGGGCGGAACAATTGCCTTGGCAAAGACGAGAGATTCAATTACATCGAAAACGTGGGGCAAAAGGGCCGGCCGCGCTGCGTGAAGCCAGATTAATTCGTCCTTTGCCGTGATGGTTCCATGGGGAGAAAAGCATAGGTCCATTTTCTTCTCTCTCTTTTTTCTTTATTTCGCTCCTTTCTTCCTCCCTTCTCTTCCCGTTCCCATCGCTTCGCTTTCGACGGTACAGCTAACGGGTTTCGCTCGAGCGAGAAACCTGCAGCACGCGTCGTTCTGTTGATTTAATTCGTCGTCGTCGACGGCAACATTGTTCAACGACCTTCACGATTTTCAACGATTCTCGCAATTTTCGTATCGGATCGCGACGTTTTAATCTCGAGGAAAAGAATAAAGAAGCGAGGAAACTCGTTTGCTTTTCAATTCGATTGAGCCAAGTATTTATTGCGCATTAAATCGCGGAATCGCCGAAAACTTTGAAGCAAAATAATGGCCGCGGTTAGCGGGATAATGTTCTTGATTACGGCACAGTGAAGAAATTAAGTTCGTTGGCTACAAGCCGCTTTAATGCTGAAACGCTCGAGTTTACGTAAGGCGAAGTCGGGCTAAAGTAATAACACGAGAGGCGTGCTGCCTCTACGACGTATATGGGATACAGGAAACGTAAAGGGGTAGCAAAGTACCGGTAAATATTTAACTGCGCCAACGGATATACGTTCGGGGAACAAATTAGAATCGAAATAATGAAACAAGTTTAGATTACCTACCGTCCAACGTCTCGAATAATACAAATTCTCTCAATTAGCAAATTAGCTTCGCGAATTTCGCAATTCTTTTCCTTCCCTTCAGTCGCGCGAAAACGCTCAGAAATTGACCGGACACCGAATTATCTATCAAGTCCCCCAGATTCGAAGTCCTATTCAACTCTTGACTCGGTTGCTTCAATATCTCGTTCTTTTCCCACGCGTACGGTAAACTCGTTTTAATTTCTCTGCGAAAAGAAGTTGATCAGAAGTACTTCAATGTAATACCCTTTCATCCCACTCAACTCCGTCGTGCACAGTTCAAACGTTCACCGCCCCGACGTACGCGAAACACGTACAAAATTTATATTTTGCAACGCCGTCTGCGAAGAAAGCGAATTCGGTTCGTCGCGGCGAAGAACCGTCGCACGGTTTGCCCGGCGTTACGAGAGATGGTTTTACTGAAAATCACGGGAAATGAGGGCCGGGCATTAGCAGGAAGCCCGAGTTTTAAGCCCCCGCGAAGTTAGTATTCTTCGTAGGAGGCGCGCGGCCGCTTTATTTTAATTCACTGTCCGCCCTCGGTTTCGGCCACGGGGCGGCGGATTGTTGTGGCCACGCGGGGCCAAGAGCTTCCCCATGGCCTGTTCATCCCCCCGAAATCTCCTAATCCTCTCCTCCCTGTCCACGTTCGTCAAGATTTTATCGATACGTTCGCGTCCGCATCACCGTCGGATATCTGTTCGTTCTATCGACGGCGATTTGTCCGACCGAACGGCCGCGACCGATCACCGGTCCCCGCGATTTTCGCCGCGCAACGATTTATACGCTCCGAACGCGACCCACGGAACTCGTTCAGCTAATTACTCTGATTCGCTAATGGCCGTGCGATGGCCGGCGTTCGTCCAAGCGTGTTACGCATCTCGACCGTTTGATGGACTCGCCGCGATTCTCGTTTTTCCTCCGTTTACAGGGAGCAAATCGTCGTTCGCCACCTGATCGCCGGAATATTCGGACAAATATTTCGGTCGTTTCAAATCGGGCGGACTTGCGTCTCGCCCGTTCATTCGTCGCGACGACCCTCAGGCGACCCTATTTCGACTAAATGCAGCGTAACATTAACGTCTTAAATGCCAATACAGTAATTTTTACTTTTTGGGAGTTGTTTTCTGACAAGTTCAGGAAAAGCCGATCATAAAAAAGTTAATTTGATAACGAAGGTCGTCGATATGATCGGTTCTTGCGACCAAACAGTTACTGTATACATATAACATAAATTAACTATAAAACGTGAAACCGGACGAAACCGGAACCAATTTTTGTTGCATTGTTATCACAAACCTTTATCGAATGCAATGACACCAGAACGAGCTTTTAATGATGTTAAATACTTTAACAAAATCGTTAATGAAATCTTGTAACCGTAAAGAAAAGTACCGAAATATTGCTTATATTCAATTATTAATAACTACATAAATATATGTGCTAAAAGTGTAAAATCTGTTGGAAAGTGTAGTATATATCTACCTTAAAAGCTTCCATAACGGCAGAATTTACACAAATTCCTTAAAAGATTCATAAATCGCTAATAAGCAACGATGTTTTATAGAATGCTTAAGAAAGAAATGCGTGGCATTAAGTCTGCTAACGTTCGACGAAAAATACTGCTCCCCGAGTTCGCAAATAAGAAAACCAAAACCGATACATCGTTCCTCGCGTATTTAACTATCTCGGACAACAAAGATTTTTGTCTTTCGCAAAACTTTGAAAATTGACTTTTGTCCTGTTTTTCGGGCCAAATACCCCACTGTGCGTCGGTCGCATTCACGGCGTGTTCCTTCTGTTCCCCCGTCGATTTTCACGGGCAAAACCCCCGCGTTCGGTTTAATGTGGAAAGTTCGCGGCGCGTGACGGGTGTACGCTCGCCGTGTTTCCCGAATTCATCGCGGGTGGTATCGTCGCAAGGAATGTGTTTCTTTTCATCGCCGGCCACGCCTTTTTTTTCTTCTCCGTCAAGGGCGGCCAACGCTCGGAATTAAACGTGTTAATTTTCAGACGGCGGCGACGCATTTTCGTCGCCGAACTTTCATTCGATTTTCCGCTTGGGTCTCCTCGCCGCTTGACGGCAACGCGAGCGCCGGTTCCACCGGTTGCCACGAAATGGCTTCAACTTCTTCTCACTTCGCGCAACTCTTTGGCTGCCCGTGCCGTGCAATCTTTCTTTTCCTCTCGTTCGCGATAATTAACAAATCGTCGCAACTATTCCTTTCCCCTGATACTTCTCTTTCCACGTGTCCCGGTGCTCTGTTGCCTCGTTGCTGGAGATATACAGGCTATATTACAGACACTATATCATTTTGGTCAGTCTCGACGAGAAGATCGATTAATTAAACAGAGTATCCGCCGCGGTGTTTCGTGCACCACTAGTAATCCACATCTAATCAGTAAGAAAGCTCCCAGGTACCGTTCCGCACCCAACTTCTACGCACGCCCTCCCACCGTAACACTGTCGTCTCTCAACGAAGGCATTACTGCTCCGTTCCAGCCGGGGTGGTCTAATATAAAGTCTTCGGAAGGAGACAAACAGCAGGGGCGCGTAGTCGAATCGGGGGCTGGCCACGTTTAGCGGAACGGAAATCTAGATTGTCCAACCGCTTGGGTTCCGGCTCGCAGAATACAACGGCGGGTCTGGCCTTTGGTGGAAGAGTGTCAGAGGACGGCGTCGAGTAATCTATCACTCTCGTTCACCGGCCATCCTCTCTACCCTTAACTGCTCCTTCCTTTTTTTTCCTCTCTCCTCGGAGAATCGTTTGGCTCTCTACGTTCACACTCGTCGCGGTAGCGCTCCTTTCTCTCGATACCTGGGCCAGCGCTGTCGCATCGCTTATGCCCCTTCTCTTTCGCAGACGAGCAGGCGAACCGAACGGCCCGGCCAAGCTCGCCGCGAAGCTTTCGTATTTTTCACCAGGAAACGGGCTTCGAGCATCTCGGCTGCTTTCCCCGCTCGCCCCCTTCCGGTTGGGCCACCTGGCCGGTATAAAATTGCCGCCCGCTGGAATCGATGTTTCTCCCTGCAAATTCGTCCTATTTCTCACCGCGAGCCACCCTCTCGCGGCACTTGTCTCGGCGGACCCACCTTCCGCTAACAAGGGATTTCCACCTTTCTTTTCCCCTGCTTTCTTTCTCGTTTCCCCCTCGTTCAACCGGCGACTGGAGCTCGTCTTCCACGGCGTGTCGCGCGTGCGAATAAATCTCGCGAGACTCGCGTTGCACCGGCCCCGTCTATTTTTCCTACAAATAACGCGGCCGGTTGTTCGAGACAAAAACCCTCGTTGGGTTTCGCGGCAGTTCCGAAACGTTGGACTTGCGGTTCCCTTGGCTCGCGCGACTCGTCGTGGTTTGTTAAACGGTTACGGAGAAGTTGGCGATATTGTGCCAACGCACACGCTTTGTATGACAGCTTCGTAACGATTGTTAATAACGGGACAGAAAACGTATGCTGCATCGCGGCGCGATGCAATCGTAATTAAAAAAAGGGAACTTGCAAAAATTCTTCTCACCGTGGCGCTTTGCGTACAAATTTCCCTTTCGATAGTTTCAAATGAGAGCGCAACAATCGAACGCATCGCGGTCCACGCGGCGAGACTCGGAAAAGCGGACAAGTATCTCTTCCGAGATTTCTTTCGACGCCAAAACCAACGACACGACTGAACGAAAACGGACGACAGGCTTCACGTATGTACTTACGATCGCTCGGTCTCGACAGCTACACGAGAAGACGGAGCTTTTTCGCGCGACAGCCACTCGGTTGGGACCGACGTAGGCAGTCGACGCTTCTTGTTAGCTTTGATAAAGAGCTGACGCGTTTTCAAAGACCAACGTTGGCCAGGCGTCTGATTCCCGTTGACGGCGAGGCCCCGCCGTTGGAAAAGTTCCACCGACCCCCTCGCCGTTGTTATGAGAGAGCAATAACTCCCTCTTGGCAGCTGCTGCGGCGACAAGTGTTACGAATGTCCTCTTCAGAAGGCACCCTCGCTTTCAGCGCCGTTTCACGGGCCAGTATGTGCGTCACACTTTCCGAATTAAACTAGAAAAGGACGCGCGACGTCCCCGCGCCGCGACGGAGAAAGCAAGCGAAGCTACGAATTGTGGGTTTACAGATATTTAATTGTACCGCGTTCCGCAACTGTTCCGCATTTCGCGTCATCTAAATTTCCGATCGAAACCGGCGACCAGTCGGGTACCGCGGACGGATACACGAAGGCGCAAGGTGTCGTTCGATTTCGAACTGTTACATTTCGGCGAGGTATAACAGTCGAGCCCCCTCGACCTTTAAACTCTATAAGAACGTACCTTCGTTATCGACGCACAGGCTTGACGTCCGTCAGCCATGACAAATATCTCCCGCGAGGGTGTACTTGATTTATGCCGTCCAAGGGATGAACGAACATGCTTATACCCATTCGCGGTGCTTTGTCTCGCATGCGAATTCCTATTTTTTCTCTTTCTTTCCCCTCGTTCCGCAGAGAGGAGAAAAAAAATCAACTTGCGACACGAGTCACGTATGAGTGTACGCGCGAGCCGCTAAAGCCCCTAAAGAACAAAAGGCGAGGAGAATTTCAAGCGCTGTTCGCGCGTCTCGTTTCTTCCCGTCGCGGCTGGATTTCCTTCTCGATTAGCATAATCTAACGGGGCGCCGCAGTGTGCGAAAGAGAACGGGAAGGATGGCGGGCGGGCTTTATACGAGCATTATTATTACGTATTTAGTGTGTAACTCAAGTTGCGCGCTCGGTACGGTGACTATCCAACTACGGAATGCGGGAAAATGTTGGAAAGCGAGCGAACTTACGACGAAACTTCGTGGTACACTTCGAGGCTCGCGCGCGACGAGCCCGCTGTCTTACCTGTGCCTCAAGAAGTTCCTTACTCGTTCAACGGGAAGAGGGGAACAGGTGCACGCGCGTAGATAAGTAGATGCGGGCTTGCAGTGTATCACGACGATTTGCCTGGTCTCGTAAATTCTTCTCAATTTTGCTGCCCAACCCTCGCGTGCCACGTGTAACCCAGTCCGCCACCTGTACGAGGCAGAAAAATTGGAAGCACTTCGGCAACTGCTACCGCAGTTTGACCTCTTCGTTTCTTTGCGAGCTGCTTTTCAGCAATCAAACGAGTTCGAAAGCTTCGCCCGCCGAACCGGGCAGTGAAGCGTCTCCGCGTAATTCCGTTGCACAGACATTCGACGAAACAACTAGCAGAATAGTTCGACGGAACTCGATGAATCGAGTCCGCCCGCCGGTCAACGATTCTGACGATCCTCCTAATTGAATCGCCCCCGCGAAATCATCGTACCGCGGGTAGCGAAACGCAAACCGAGAGAATACTTTCGTCGCTTCAATCGTCGGGACAAGTTTCGCGCGAGCCCGGTCGCCAAGTTTTCGCAGAGTCGTCGCAAATCGACCGTCGCGAAGGCGACTCGGCGAGCAAGTTTTCAATTACATTAGAGACGAGCGTATTAAACGCATCTTCGGAAATTCTTCGCCGCGGGTGTCGACGCGAACGCTCCTTCCCCATCTGCCTTTCCACCTCTCGCCGTTCCGCTAATAATTCGATCCGAAACTTATAAACTGCGAAAGTTACCATTCCGTTCAGTGAATTGACCGCGCCTTCCGACGGCTACGTGCCGCAAAAACCGTTTCGTCCCGGCCGTCCCCCGGGTCGGGCCCGTCCTCTTTCCCTCCCGTTATCTATTGCCGCGCGTGCGAAAGAATACAATGTTGGCCCGCCGACCGGAAAATTACAAGTTTTCCCGATGTGCCGCGCGGAGGAGACGCGAGCCGAGTTCTTCGAAATGTGTCCCGATGGCTCCTAAATATATTTACCCGACGTAATATACGCGCAGAGTTATCTCGAATGACGGGTTTGCTTAGCAGACGACGGATATAATGGCGGTCGGAATTTTTCCATTGGAATTCGATTCGAGTTTCGAATTTTGAGAGTCGAGTGAATATTGCTTTCGTTCGAGATATGCTGTCAACGTTTGGCCACAGTTTTAATGAATGCGAATGTTGTTCTTGCTGTTTCAGAAGTCGAAAAGAGCGCGGGTGCTGCACCGGGGGCATCGGGTGCAATTGCAGGGGGTCCTCGGGGGTTGACACCTTCCCCTGGCCCCTCGACACCCTCGACCCTCGTTACTACCAGTAGTTCTTCAGTCTGCACCACTTCGTCCTCACCCTCTCCGTCACCCTCTTCTTCACCCTCCGCCCTCGTAGCGAGCTTCGACAAATCGGTGCTACAGGTAAGACGAATTCTGCAATATTTTTTAATTGTCCGGGACTACAATTTTCATCCTTTTCCTCTTTGTAAAAAATCTGCTCTCTATGCAGCATTGGGAAAGCCACGATTTTGTTGTCGCGGGCGATTCTGAGCGCAGTGTGCCAACAAATTTCTATGAAAATATTCGCTTCCTTGCGTTAAAGGATACATCGCGACGTTCTCCGTATCATACCCTCGAAGGCATGCAAGATATTTATACGGGTTTCGTTTCGGGTACCTCGTTCCGTGTACAAGGGACACGCAAATTTTCCGCGATTCGTCGCGTAGGACGATAACCCTTTCGAACTGCGCCGAGCAACAGGCCGCGTCGCGGGACAAACGATCACCTCCTGCTGTTCTACCGCAGAGTCGAAACGCGCACCGTTCGAGGTGTTATGCCCTCCAGTAGCCGGCTAGTAATCGCGAGAAACCGATACCATTTACAATTCCGTCCAAGCGAAATAAAAAAAAAAAAAAAGTAGAAGAACAGGAAAGTCCCTCTTTGAAACACTCCGCCTCGGAAGTTCATCGCTTAATTCGATATCCTTCGAGGCACGACCACCTTCTTTCTAGAAGTTAACTCGCCTTCGTCGGTGACGACCACGGCAACGAGCAGCTGGTGTACGCAGGGTTAGGAGGTAACAACGATACGACGGCATCCGGGTTAGTTACGATAATGCGGAAGCCGGTCTGGCCCCGGGCATTCTGGCTAATTAAAGCACATAAATTACGACCACGTGGAAAGAGAGTGACGCGAATATGGCAGGGTAACGGTCGGACGTGCCCGAGGGTGTGCGTACACGTTGAACGTCGACGGAGAAAAATGCCCGTTAAACGGTGTTCACCGTACGAGCGGCCTCTAAATTCCCCGGACGAGTTCCACCGCTCCCTTCGAGTTCTTTCGGGGACACTTAATAGTATTCCCGGAATTTAATCTTTCCCTTCTTTGTTTCCACCTGTTCCCCGTGTTCTCCTTTGTTTTACATCGGGATCTCCGCCGGATGGATACCAGCTAAAGAGCGCGGCACGATGACGCTGAAAGTGATGAGCTTGGGGACAAACGTTATTTAGAATCGCGTATGCAGCACTTTCGGCGAGCATTCCGGACGCTGCACAGAGGGAAATTCCGAGCGGAGAAACCCACCGCGCGGCTCGTCGAGGACATTTAAATTCACACGCCGTTGCAACGGGCAATCTGCCCGTGGAAATAAGGGGTAACGCGCGTTCTATGCTTCTCAAAGTAGGAGGGACCGGTCTAACTGGATTAGCGCGGCCGTGTCGCTGAAAATTAATTCCCCCTTTCGATATTCACCGCTCGGACGTCGATTGATTTCCACTCGTCTGGAAAACGCGTTTCGGGTAAACAAAAATCGGAGAGCGTTCCCAGAACGATTCTCCCGTTTATTTGCACGCGGGATTTTTATTTCACCGGAATTATATCGCTTCCGAGGAGATTGGGACGAATTCGGCGCTGTCGATTGGTGAACGGTCGGCGTTCGTGCTATAAACATTCTTATGTATTTCGATAATTGATTCGATAATATTTCAATAATTAATCCTCTGCTGGGCGTGAGCAAATTTTCTTGCGGTTAAAATTCGAATGGTCGAACGAAAGCAAACGTGGAACGAACAAATGTTGTGCGTTAGGAAACAACGATACCGATGAAAATTATCTTAAATACCAAGCAACCTACGTAATACAGCCGATGCGTGCGCCCTAAATATCATACGACCCCCTCGAGACAGCGGCGGGTCTCGTCACAAGGAAGTCTCATTCATTTCCGCAGAATCAGCCGCGTCTATTTGTTGCGTCAAAGATTTCCACGTACCGCGTCTCGCGATCGTCTTGTCTGCTCCGGAACGGGATCTGCCCTCCTCGGAACAAGCCGACGGAGGGAAGGTCCGTAGAAACGCGAGCCAAGCGGTATATTCTGCCACGCTCGGCACGAGTTCGGTTATCAGGGACAGGAATTAGATTTGTGTGACACCGGTGGACACCGTTGGGGACGGCGCGGGAGCGTCGAGAACCGTTCATGCAGCCGTATAACTCGGTCAATTTTATCGAGTTACACCCCCGTTTCTCTGCCTTCGCGGCGTCCTGATCTTCGTTCGTCCCGTACTCGCTAGCCCGAAACGTTGCTGTCGAAGTGGCCCGGCGACCGGCACGTTGTCGAAAATTACGCAGAAATTCGATCGACGCGGCCTTACTTTGTAATCTCGACGGTTCGTTCGTTCGCGCAACTTTTCATTCCTTTTGTTCCCCGTGAAACATCGTCACGGGAGGCATCGTTCTTACCTCAGTCGGACACAGACCTCCTCCCTTTTGCGAAATTCTTTCTCGCTTTACGCCTGGTTGCGCCTTGGCCGGCCGCGGCGACTTTATTACTTGGTCGTACTACTTGGAGAGTCCGGTCTCTGTATTTGCGCGCAGTGTATTCCTGGAGGAGTTTCCTCTTCACCGGAGAACAATCGACACTTCGAGCGATTTGTTCAATTGTTAAGCGTTTCTTTTCGTTGTTCATTTATTGTCGCTGAAACGAGCAGTTTGGTTGAAGAATTCAATTCGTCAAGATCTTTTTTCGCTGCATATATTTAGCGATCTCCGAACGTTTGTTAAATCTTGCTGCATTGCTTTTTAATATTTGTTTACAAGTTTAAAAGTCGCGGAACGTCATTACTTGCAGAGGAATTGCGTTAATTTGCTCTCGTACCTTTCGGTATACCGCCATCTCAGCATAATTTCCTCGGTATTACATCTTCGTTGTGTGCTCCTTTGCGTTGCAGTTTTGCTTAACGAACCGTGCACCTATCGCGAAGCTCCTTTCAGCTCTTTGCGCGCGATGCATTGTTCCCCTCCGTTGATGGTGTTTTAAGCACAAAATTTCACTCCGCGTTTGTATATCTTCTTCGCTTATTCGATGTAAACGCCGTTGCTTTGATAGTTCGCGACAGTGAATCCGGCCACCTTGCCCTTAAATGTGTCATATCCTGAAGAGAGCTTAGATAGTGCGATTTCCAATAATTTTATTCGAAATACTTTGAAAATAATTTCTTCACGCGAATCCTACTTCCAGAAATAAGGAAAACTAAATTTGTAATACCCTTCAGAATACGAGTAACCTAAAGAAACCTCCTATATTTAACTCATCGAAGTTTCTTCTTGAATGTCTCCGAAATAATTCCAAGTAAGTAGAAATAAACTCGATGTCGACAAGATATCCTATATTCGTTCATCGGTTTCCAATTTTTATCGGGACCGATAAGCGCTTCCTCGAAAGTGTGAACTGATTTGCGTCACCCGAATGCTTGATAAATTCCAAAAACTAACGTTCCCAATTGTCGTCTGTATCTTTAATGGGGTCGCATCTGCTCCAGTTTCGCTGGAAGCGTGTCCTCGAGTCGACGCGACGCTCCAAGCGCGCGTTCAGATTGCTCGATCAAACTTCGCGTCCCGAATTTCGGCCTGGATCAGAACTCGTAATTATCTCCGCTGGATAAACTTTTATTATCGCCTGTTCGTCCATTGTGCCGGCTCCGCGGCACACCTTTCCTATTTGCCGTGTCCGCAGTTACACTTCAGCACGGCCCGACGTCACAACGTCCCACAACGTCACAATCTCCCTTCTTCCATTTCCGGCTATGCTGTGTCGCCGACAAGTATTGTGCTGTTTGCATAAAGCGACGAGAGGCTTCGCGGTAACGAGACACGAGCAGGAATCGAGCTCCCAGTGAAATTCTATTTCGCCCCGTGTTAGGCTTCGTTTCGTGCGCGCATCCCGTGCTACCTGTAGAATTGATTAAGCCAGCTGTCTCTGTCTCGTGGCGACATAAGGCGGTGAAATGTTGGGCGGAACGAAAAAAGACGGCGCAACGGATGGAAGGAGAAAAGAAAATGGGGCGACAGAAGCGTTTGGAAAATTGCAACGGTGGAATTTTCCAAGCGGGCTCAATTTCAGCTGAAATTTATTCGCGTTACGTTTTCCCCGCCGAGGTTTTTCTGAACTACATTCCCCCGTTCATGATAGAGGGGCGCATGTGTTCTTTATTTCAATGCCAGAAACTCGACCGTGCTCTTGGTCCCGTCTCTGTATCGCTCCTCTGTCTCTCAGCCCACCTCAATCGAGCGTCACGTTTCAAGACCGTGTCTGCTGTCCGTGATATGCGCGAAATCCCGTTTTGTCTGTCTCCTGGCGCTGGAACTATTTTGTACTCCGTTTTCCTTTGAGACGGCCGTGGTATCCAGCTTATTAGATTCCTGCCGGCCGCCTCGACGGAATGTTTTTGCTATTTGACACCGGCTGGTATGCACGCGTCCCTCGCAGACCTTGTTCTGATTCTTCTCGATATTAAATTCGTTTCGGACACCATTTACATTTTGTACGGATGTTATCCCGTTGTTCCTTTTTTTTTCTTCCATTCTTTTCATCGCGATGCCGCGAAACGTTTCAACGAAGCTAAACAACGAGAGGTAGAAGAGGGAGAGGACAAGGAAATGTTTTTTTTCCCGAGGCACGATTCGAGGGGAAAGTAAAACAACGATGCCGAACGGACGCGAACGGGGAGAGGAAGCTCGACCGAATTCGTTGAAGAACAATCGTTGAACTTTTCACGCAGAAGCACGCGGCGAATTGCAAAAACTTTCGTGGGCTCTCGTCGAACGGAGACAGAGCGGAACAGCGGACGATTCGGATCGGTTCCGTTGAAAGCGAGAAAAAAATCGTTCCACCGTGGAATTTAATATCGATGCCGGATCGAAATTTCCTCTGCAGTACCGAAGATTTGAGTTCGATCGTTTCGGTGCCTTCCGTTGGACGTTCTTCACTGGCTAGCCAATAAATATGCGGTCCCTTTTTCCTCGTTCGCCCATCGATTCGATCGAAACGATTTCTGAATTCTTCTCCCGCATGAACGGGTTCGTGCGGCACGACTGAAAGGGTGCCGATAAAATGGATCCTATCTGTCTTCCATCATCGTTTGTATTGATTCGGCGCGGCTGCGTTTATATTTCACATTAAGCAGCTCGTTTATTTCGAGTGGCGCGGCGGGACAAGTAGAAGAGGCTCGATATAGGTCAGACCGAGCGCCGGTGATCCTGTCGGCCTTTCGATATTTTTAATTAAGTTGCCGCGATTCGACTCCCGGGGGGCGCACGCTTACCCGAACAACGTCTCGTTCGCGTGAACGCGGATAATATTTCCCCGAAAGCGGGTTCACATCGTCTCGTCGGCGATGAGGGAAACTGGCCAGAGTTTTCCGCGCTTTGTACACGCGCATAGTTGTAAAGCGACAAATAACTCGAGAGAAGAGGAGAGGACTTCGCGTACGCCACTGTGCGGGAACAAATTTAACTTGGAATTTCAGTCGCCCTGAAATACACACAGCCTTTGCTCGTTCAGTTTTACGGGAACCGCCTGGCGTCTGCTCAACGGTTGGATACGGTTTGAAGGATTCATTCGGTAGAAACGAAATTGAGAGTGAGTCGCGTGACAAAGGAATCGGGAATGTATCGGGCAACGGCGAAAGAGAAGAATGCGAATGTGCACACCACCGATGAAATATTTTTTTCGGGCGGACTTAAAACATACGCAGACACTTTGGCCACCTCTAATCGCGTTTCCTCCCTCGCACAGTCGACAGTGTATAATGCCATCCATGGAATTCTATGCTCCCCTAAAACTTCATGCGACATATATGTAACGATAATCATCATCTCCCCGACGCATTTTTTAGCAGGTCAGATATGAAAGTTACTGTCGCGTGAAAAGTTTCGTGGCATATATACGAGGACTCGCTGGAATATTTTCCTCCACAAATATATATATATATATTATTCCACCCTCCTTCGCGGTGTGCTCTCCCCGGACCCAAGGGAGGACCGCGTCTAGGCCTTTCATTTTCATTGGGCTTCTCTCGTCGAGGCGTTTCACGAAGGGCAGGCAGGGGGGGTGGAAAGAAAAGTCCGCCGCGAAGGAAAACCACACGAGAGGACATGATCGTTCTTCGACAACGCGCACTTAATCAGCCCGGCTTTCTGCGGAAGCGGAGAGCTAAAGTGAAAGCCGGAGGAGGGACAGTGGCTCAGACACGAAGGTACGAGAGACTTGGGGTGGACGTTGGGTCGAGCGAGACCCTAATTTCCTGTAGCATTCCGGCTTATCTCTTTTGCGATTTATCGACCAACCCTGAAACTTACATGCTCACGACTCGGTGTAACGTCGGTCGTGACTGGGACATCCGTTTCCTGGCTGCGTCAGCCTGCATCCGACGTCGATTATCGCTGTTCGGTCACTCTTCAACAGGCTTGCGCGCGTTTCGTTCCTTCCAGCGGCGATGCGCCCACACACTTCGGCGAACAATTTATTTCGTCGATCTTGTTCGGTTCATTTCAAGTTGAAACAGTTTTGCGACAAGCCGGTGACAAATTGACGAGGCGCCCCGAGCGAAAGAGAATCTCATGTTCCACGTCGTTCGATCCAGGCGTAACGCGACATCGGTGAACGCGACGGACGGTGAACTGGTTAATTAATGAGCGCTGCGCGCTTGCGTTCGTAAAAGCGCACCAGTTGCCCGTCGATTCGACGCAAAGAAGAATTCAGCGGTTTGAATCGACAGCTTTGTCTCGGCGCGTGCAATCCGTTGGCAAGCTATCGAGAGTGCAACGGGACGATGCGCAGGCTACTGAACGGGGCGAGTCATTTCGGATCGGCGCACGAAAGTAATTATTCGTTTAGAAACGCGCGATTTCTGTACGCGCGTGCCATTGTGCAGCAGCAACATTGCCCTGAATTTCGCGACGCCGCTCTGCCATTGAAGCGCGTTCATTGGCACGGGATTGTTTGCTTCGACGAAGCGGTAATTCAACGGCGCATCCTTGATATTTAATTACGCGGCTTTGTTGCCGGCCTTTACGAAGAAAGGCCATTGTCTTTCGTTACTGAAATCCGTGTTTGCAACGGGATTTTTGCACGGTCCCGCGGTAATCTTGTTGACGGGTACAATGCCCTTTGTAATTACCGGGGGAACAATTTCGGAAAAACAATGCCGATCCGTGATGCTCCGGTTGTAATCATCGTGTATACCAGTGGCAGGATTTTTTTCCTCCCCTTGTCCCCTGTCTAATATTGGGATACAGAGTTGGCCACTTACGGACAGCCACTCCCAGCTAATTTCCGGCTGTAAATACTCGATTCGGTCCTGTCCCGTTCGCGTCTCCCTTCTCCTGATCGATGACTTTCCGTTTCCATTCCGTCACTCCGGAACGATGGATATTTCTCCTTCCAACGGGAAATTTGTTGCGCACAAATGCTCGGATTATCGTCTTTTGAAAATATGCAGCTTGTTTTGTTTCCTTTTTAATAATGACGGAGCGGCGGCGCGAGTTAAGTGTACAGTCAAATCGCGTACAACGCATCGTTGCTTCTTGTTGCAGATACGCGATTGGTTAACAGTCGAGGAAGAGATGCTGCGAAAGCAGGCAGTGGTCGTCGGCGATGTCGGCGAAATTATGGAGGCGCTGGATAAGCAAATGGTAAGCAGATCACCGTCGCCATGCGTGACAAACTTATTCACTTTAGAGATTAACGTCCCTTGCGTAGAAACGAGCCGCGGCTTTCTAGAGCTGCGGCAATAATTCCGATGAAAACGGCGTGTCGCGAAATGAAGCGCAAATATTTGCACAGAATCCTTGAACGTTCACGGTGTGCATGCAACGTCCAGTGAAAAATTGTTCGAAGCCCCTCTACTGTTATCACGCATTTCGATCGCGTATCTTAAAGAAATGCTCACTTAAAAAATTCATTCTTTACATCGAAGCACCGTCAATTTTACGCCGGCTGTCTCGCTTTCCTATCTTCGAATTTCCTCGATCATCTTATCAAACGCGACAGCCACCCCCGACGAGCAGGAAGCTAAAAGTCCCCGCGTCGGCAACCCCGTGGTCTGCAATATCTACGAGGGTTAGAAACGAGCAGCCCCAAGTTCCAACCCTTATCTACGCTTGGAGGGTAAAGCGAGGCAGACCTCCCTGCGTTATCATCTCGTAGTTCCGTGCTGTTTGTCGATCGAGGTTCGCTCGGGGCGAACGCGAACGCACCCTTTGAGACGCGGCCGCGATGGCGCTTCCTCGGCTCTCCGGGGGTTGGAAGCGGGTGTTTCTGGGTTACTGACCGGGAAAACCCTGACATTGACATTGGCATTAAGGGACCAACGAACGCTGCCACGCCTTCCTCTCTATGCGTCGACGATACATTGTTGCTTCACGCGCAATTGTTATCCTCGGACTATTGATTGGTCGAGCGTCGTGTTTGACGAGACTTGATCGGCGTGCTTGTTTCTCGGAACATGATTTTTGTGGTAGGAATATTTTATTCGTTTCTTATTGGTCGCGATTGTTCGTCCCGGAATCCTGATCGGACACAGCATTCGTCCTGCGTGAAACGTTGTCGCGGTAGTTTAGAATGCGTTGCGTCGCGCAATTCAAAGGACACTCGTTCGACGAACTTTTCTATTATATCGTTTATCCTCTTGATTAAACAACGTAGCTCGTGGAATAAGAGTCCTTTGTTTCGAAACTCTCAGTACGACGGCGATGCAAATAGAGAAGCGCGTCCGTTCGTTCGCGTAAAACTGTTGTCCCGCCCTGTTCTCCAACTATCGAGCTCCGTTTATTCTTAAACAATTCGACAACAGCGTGGTGGGTCTGGAAACTCGCGAAGCATTCCTTTCGCACAGTTATCAATGGGTCGTTGTAATCTTTTCAGCTACGGGGGAAACGGTCGGATATTCGATAAAACTCGAACGAGCGAATTAATTAAGTTATTGGCAGCCCCTTCACGACCCCCTCCCTCAACGGAGGCTCGTACTGGAACGAGCACCTCCTCTGTCCCCCTTTGCATCCTTGTCTCGAGTACTTTTTCTCCAATTCTTTCCGGGAGCGCGCGGAGCGGAAAGCAATTGTCTTCCGGGATATTTCAAATTTTTGCGTTCCTCGCCCCGAAGTTGTCGGAAAGTTTCGCGCGGCGCCTTGGTCGGAAGTTCGGCTACCTCGCAGACCGATGGCCTTTTCGCGCGAGGGGATAGAGCACCGACGTGTTTCCGTTGATTCAATGGCGGCTGATTTTCGCAAGATCTCGCCGAGCAGCCCGCTCGCTCGTTAAAGCGTCACTCGAGCCGCGGGAATGGAATTTTCGGAACACGATTTCGCAAGGGCGGTCGAAAACAATGGGTTTGTTACCGCGGTGTTGCTATTGATTTCCGATTGGGAAGCCGGGCCAAAAGATATGGAGAAACGAAAGAGCCACCGAGTGGAAAAGGAAGGAAGAGACAGACAGAGCTGAAACGGAGGTCTTCCATAATGCATAGAGGAATATCGGGCCTCTTTGAGCACCGCGGATTATCGGAATTAAAATCGTTCTACGCGCGGCGCAGAAGTAACTGCAATCGCGAAGAAATAAAATTGGCCGCGCGAAACGGAATGCCTGCGAAATTATTTTACGGAAACGTAGAAACATACCGGCGTTAACTTGCATTATCGCGTTACCTTGAACCGGAATTGAAACGATTTGCGTTTCGCATTCGTCGGCGGGCAGCGTGATTGAATTCGTGTAAACCAAAGTTCCGAGCGGCGTACGCAAAGGTAAGACGCGAGTGTGCGTTTCAATTGTGTTTACCTTAACGAGTAATTGCATCGTCCCCCCGATCGTTGTCCAGGAAGGTACGTCGCGACTTCGTTGCAAGACTCGCGTGCGTAAGCTACGAGGCTTTCGCGTATTCGAACTTTTTCCGCATTTCTGACGAATAATGATGTATTAAACGTTGCAACGTAACTAACGTACCTCCAGGTAAGAGCGGTAATGCGATCGTTTCTACCAATATCACAGTACCGTCGGCTCACTTCTCCAGACGAGAGGTAGCACCATCCGGTATCCAATTACGCGGAGTTTTGACGAACTTTCTTCGGCGAAGTTTCGCTACGAATTTGCTAATTAGTGTCTCGCGAGCAGGCCCCGCTAAATTGAAATTACTTTCGAATTATTTCGACAGGAGCCTTAAGGATATCGCGAACGAAACCACGTACTATCTCTCCCGTGGAACGCAGTTCTAACCCCGATCGCAACGGGCGACGCACTTTGTACGTAGCAAGGTTTCGCGGAGCATTTTTCTGCAACAATTCTACACGGCGTTTGAACTGTTTCGGGCGGACCGAAGTCGAATCTCGTGGCCGCGGTAATTGAGCTTGTCACTTAACGATTCACCTGAGGGGGAACGTTGTTCTAATTATTTCGCACGTAGATCAAACGTGTCGTCGCGGGTAAATCCAGCTGTTCTCGCTGATGTTTAACTTTGAATTTGCGGGGCCGTAAATGCACGGTTACCTTTGCATTATTCAACGTGCCTAGAACTTTTATTTCTGCCGCACCTTCATCGCGTTTTGTGCCGTTCGCCTCTGGGCCTTGAGGGTGCACGCGAATCGCAGGACAATGGTGGAAATGGGCCGATTTTGGAACTGGTTGGACGGGAGAACTTTTTATGAGACATGCATAATTATTTATACTAAGATGATGGTATAGGTTTAAAAAGATTAGCTGAAATTTCGGAACGCTGTCGTTAATAACACTCGCTTTAGTAATCCACATTCTTTCGAATTTTTACATTACGGTAAAGCTTTAAAAGTTAACAAAAAATATTTGATGTTTCCAATTGTTGGATAGTCTCGCCAACCATCGGAGTCGAGCGTAGCAATTTTTGTCGCGACAGATTTCACGCGACACGACGCGAATCGTTTACGGCTTTCGCAATAATATACTGAACGTGAAATCGCTCAGACTTAACATTTAGCAATTATCGCGCTGGGGTAGATTGCGTGTGCGCAGTGCGCATCTTCTTTGTCCCCTCGGCGTCCAATTAGGCGCCGCAGCAGTGACAGATTCGAACTCGCATTAGCGAATTGAACTGGAAATACTCCGCTAAAAATTGCATCGTTCACGAGCGTCAACGTTATTCTTCGCGCGGCTGCTATATTTCCGTCGGAAAATGGTACCGTTGCGCCCGAAATGAATGAAACATCTGAAATATTACCGAATCGTTTGCACGGCTCCCAATGAACGGAACGCGAAAGTTTTCGAACAGTCCGATAAGCAGAAACAACATCGCAACTTGCTTCGCTCTTTCCGAAATCAAATGCACCCCTTTAAACAGCATGAAATTTTCAACCCCTCGGTAAGTATATTACTACGTCTATTTTGTGGATGGTTCAAAGCGTTTACTAAACGGCACCCTCTGTTACGGGAGTTTTGTACCCCGTAGGCTTTATACCCCATAGGGCAGAGGAGAAAGAGGGGGACGGAGGGCGAGAAAGCGAAAGATAGAGAGAGAAAGGGAGAGGGGGAGAGAGCAGTATATATAACACCATTCCCTAGCTATCATGGATGCCCATGAAGCTGCGAATTTCAGTCAGTTTCCCGGCGTGCTTCAATCGAAATAGTCGCGTTAGAGATCCATGCGACAATGTTTTGCTAATCAGACGAAACCGAATTAATCGTCAGGTCTTTCGAACTTTTCTTCTAATTCCTCGTTCCTTCGATCGCGGCAGCGCGTAAATCGCGTCGTGTTCTTTTTCCCCTTCTACAACCGTGATTACTCAGCGATCGATTAAACTCGTCACGCCGGCATGTTTGCCCGCGGGCGGTTCGTTTGTTAATAAAAAGTAAACACGTTTATGTTTCGCCCGGCACGAGAAGGAACAACAGTCGATCGGGAGGATTGCGGTCGAAATCGACGGGGCGAGATTTCCATGAAAATTCAACGTCACCTGCAAACCGAAAGACTTTCCGTCGCGCGGTCGTGCCCGGGCAAATATTTGTCGCGCGAGCCTACCGTAGTTTTAATTCATTCGTCGCGCGTAATCGTGCAGCCGGCGAACTGCATATAATTTCAAATTGGTATTCCGCTTCATCGATACGCGGGGCCGGTATTCGTTGTTTAGCATTTGCGAACGCTCGCCCTTTGGCCGTCCCGTTTCGCGCACCGTGCGAGCGGACAAATGTTGACAGCGTCGCGGCAAAGAAACGTGCGAGGGAAAGAAGCGAATGGTTAACAGGTAACAGTGTCCGACAGTGTTCGTTCCGCCCGTATTAATGCGGGACCGGCCCGGTAATTGTTGAAACACTGGCAATCGGGATGGCGACGTTAATTTGGGAATCGCTAACGAACTTCTCCGCCGTCTCGTCCGGCGTTTCTCGCGCCGACGAGGAACGGAGCGTGTAGCCCAGTTATCAACGCGTGAATTCGATAAAGTGATTTTGACGTGAGGGCGCCAATGAAATTTCGCCGGCGATGCGGCTGGCGAAATAGCAAACGAAACGAAAATCGATACAGCCTGCCGGCCGGCTCTGTTTCTCCTTCGCGCCGCCGTTACTCGCGTTCTTCTTCGCCTCTTCGTGAAAGGATACGGTAAAACGAGTCACGCTCTCCGCTACGGCCCATTTCGACCAAACAAAAGGATCGAGCGGGTCGTGGTTTTGATCGTTCTCTTTCTCGCGTGTTTATTCGCGGGAGCAGCATCGTTTCTCTTAGTTAATGGAATTATGTAGGTTGGCCACGTTGCGACTGCCAGCTCTAATTCCATCCTGAAGGATATTAAAAATAGCTCGCCCATTTTCCAGTTTGTACTCTTGTACGGACGTATGATCGCCCGAGCGTTGTTGGAATTAATTATCGTTCTTGGGCATAGTTTTCGATTCGCTCGGTGCGTAGACGATGAAAGATATTGCAGTTCGTTCTTATTTTTGCATCGGGCTATGCAGTTTTTTTTTTATATATAAAATGTGTTACGTTTCGAAAGTAATTTCTTTTACAATTTCCATCCATCAATGTCTCTCTCCTGTCTACTTATGGAAACGATTGATTAATTATGATTACGAAACTGGGCTCGAATAATCCGAATGGAATAATTTATATGATAGCGTGTATAATTATTATTCAGGAAAATCGTGTCGATCGGGAGGGCGCCATTCATACGACTAGATTAATGTTTCTCCGACGCAGTTCAGATAATATTCGAATCCGTATTTCGAAATTTCGAATTACGCTTACGTTTAATTCACAGAATGCGGCTCAATCGGAGCGGCGAATTAGTTGCATCGCGAATTAGTCAGCGACACCGAATATTCCTGCGCTTATCCCTCATTTTGCAACCCTCTCCCTGTGCCCGTCTTGTCACTGTTCATTTCGGAGTTTTGACATTGCGTTAGGCCGCATTATTCGTCACCTGAACCCGGCCCCCGGAGACCCGCGCCGTTTGACAAGTTGACAGCCGGTGGTTTGACGTCTCGTCATTTCGTCTCCCCTCTTAGCCGAATGAAATTTCTACCCTCGAATACTTCGCGTATTCTACTTATGTCGCGTCGTACGCCGCGGCTGCAAACTTACGTGTACAGAAAGCTACGAAAGTAACGACAAAGGGATACGCACTGTTTATTTATAAACGCGTATATAAATAAATATAACGGATAGAATGATATGGGTTCACTCCGAATACCTAAACGAGAATTTAAAAAAAACAGGTCACCCCCTTTTGCCTTGGAAACGTCACGGATAAAGTATCGATTATCGAAAATCGCACGAAACGACCGTGCAACGCATGTTTCATCCCCGTAACGTTCCTCCGCCCGATATTTTCCCCGTCGCGGATTTGCGCGGAAAGTGTGCAGGGAACAATGAGAACGTTTTCAGTGGCATTACGGTAAATTCACACGGGAAATATCCGTCGCGCGAGGCCCGCGGCCTTACGAAACGGAAGTGGCGTGCGAATGCACCACGAACGAGATGGAACTGCGCGCTGTTCTCGCCGTGCGATTCTAAAGGGCGATTCGTAGCGCGGACACGTGAGTTACGAAGGTGCTCGAGGGAAACGGCGTGTGTCCGCGCCGACAATACCGGCGTATCGTTGTCTGGCCGTGGAAAAGAGGACGGCGAGAAACGAAAGGCAGACAGGAACAGTGCGGTTAGAGTGGAAAGTGCGAGTTTCTGTACGGGATGGATCGAAAGGAACCGAGGCCAGCCGGCTCGAGTAGCTACACGAACACTTTGCAGCTTCGATTCAACGTAAGTATGAGGCCGGAGTTCGCGACGACTCGTATTAATATTTGCTCGCGTTTAACGAGCTTAAATGACGACGACGCGCGGGCCCGGGGAATTTATTGTTCGCTCGGTTTCGACGACGCTGTTTCGGCGACAAGTCGGCGAAAAAGATACGTGGGAATAACGGAGCTCGACGTTCCATCGACGAGACTCGCAAGCTGCCAGGCCGTTTCCCCTTGCATCCGCCATTCCCTTGATTCACCTCGTTTAAGCGAGTGTCATTAAATATAGTGATTATTTTTTCGCGGTATTGGCTTCCCGATTTGGGTCGTGCTCGACGTAATTTATAGATCAAACTGCTGTTGTTAGGTTCCGTGATTTTGCAACCCGTTCGGTCTGCGTGCTTCGAATATTTAACAATCGCTGATATTGGGTAATATTATTCGTTCCGGTAATTATGATACTAGGGTTTCTTTGGCAAACGCGATAGCTTTAATCGCGCAAATTTCGTAGCAACTGATTTCTGGGTTTGCAACGCGTTACGATTTTGAAGAAAATCGGGCGTATAAAAATCTCATTCCGAATCCGGCTCGATGTGTAGGATGTTGGTACGATATTAAATCGAAGAAGCTGGATGATACAGCTACATGTATATATATATATATATATCGAGCCACTATCCAGCCACTTTCATATACGTCAAACGTCGAGAAGACTTTCACGTCAGCTCCGTAAACTGTTTCTCGTGTCAGGCTTTCGAGTTTCCTTCCACAAAGTCGTTCGATAACTTGTTACTCACCGATTCCGTTTAATCTATCGGGATCGAATACGTACAATCGACAACATCGATCCTGCTAAGCCGAGACGTGTGCCGTTTTAAAGTCGAAACGGGTCGAAGACGTCGGTAATGCTTCCTTTGATGCGGGAGAAACGAATTTCGCGCGAATATTGTCCGAAAAGAATGCGGGCTCGGCTTCACGTGGCCGCGTTTTCCTTCGATAAATCCCGTGACCACCCATTGCTCGATAATTTAGTTCTTCTTTTTTTTCTCTTGTCGCTTCGTTCGCTCCTTTGCAGGCCGCAACGCAATAACAGCGTTCCGCCAAGCCGCCCTTTGACGTTGTTCCCTTTCCGCGGGGCGAAGATAACGCCGGCGAACAGTTTTACCGAGCAAGTGGAAAAGAAAATTAACAACGTCAATGTAAATCTTCGGACTGAGAACCGTGCTGGTTGCGCCGAGTTTCCTCTGCCTTGTAAAAATGTTGTATCCGTGATATCCTTTGTTGCGCTCGCGGTCTGCGGGAAGTCGGGAATATAATTCATAAAATTTGATATATAGGTAATTTCGTAAATTATTAGATTATGCTTATTACACGAATATAGAGCTACTTCTGATTTAAATGTGAATTCAATGCGCATTTTATGGGTCAGAGAATTGTCGAGTTCCGATATGACAGGCGTTGCGAATATTTGCAAATAATTTCGTGTATCATAAATACTGCGGTAAATTTTGTTGATACTGTAAACTCGCGCGCTCGGCATGCGGGAAAATTATTTAATCGCCCTGGGTGTATCATTAATTTTTTCGAAGGAAACTAAAATGTGTCCGACTCGTAGGAACTTTTCACTTACGCCGAAATCAGTGAAACTTTACAGTTTACTCGAAACTTGTTTAATGCAAGATCCGGCGTACACGCGTATTTTCGTTTCAAAACTAGCCCCCGTGGAACATAAACGAGTCCAGGAAAAAAAAAATTATTTCCACTGTTGAACGAACTGGAATTTTTAACCGTTTCGCTCACTTCCCGGCCGCAATGCAATTCCCTTTTCTTCCGCGGCTCCTTTGCTTCCACCCTTTCTGCTTCTTTATTCTGTCTTCTTTCTTCCTATTTCGCGGGGTTTGCCCGTAAGAACAACCACCGCGTGCCCCGTTACTTTTTCACGGTTGCGTATCACATAATGCGACTTTCTTACACCGCAGGAGGAGTTAAGTCTCGTTATTCCCGGAACTTCGCGATCGTTAGTTTCCATTCGAAAACGAAACAGCGACCTTAACTGGTTGTCCCTTATTTTTTTTTTTTTCTTCTAACGATGGTGCTTCACGATTTGCGAGCGCCCCGCGAGCTCGCCCGTACGTTTCAACTGCATTCGCGATACGAGTTTCGTCCGCAGACGGACGCTGAGCTTTCCGCGAGTTTCACACGGACACCAGCGGTGTTCGTTAATGTCGTTAAGTCTGGCACTCGTCGTCGACTATGAACACCGTCCGCCTCTCCGTCGCAGTTGCTCCGTAGCCGCGTTTCCATTAATGACGCTAACGCGCACGGGCTGCACTCGTGCATTCGCATTTCGATGATGCGGCACAGATTCGTTCTGATGAAAAATAAATGTGGCCGGTTCGGTGATTGACAATGGCTGAGCGTGATACTCCCGTTGCTCGCGTACCAGGGAACGACAGAGTGTCCCGTGGACGTCCCTATTTCAATTTCGCCTGACAGGCTTACGTGACACCGACAGCAGTGCGTCACGCGTTAGCCTGCCATCGTGAAGCGGTCATTTCGAGCTGGCTTCCTTCGAGAAAGTCTGTCGTCTTTCGGAATGTATATGCAGTTCTTGCAAATATCCATAGTCCATGGAAGGTTCGAAAGGAATAGTGATTTTCAGCAGTATCGGCCTTTTAAATGGAAGATGTTTGACGAAAGCTATATTATTATTATTATTACCTTCTTCTTCTTATTATCATTATTATGAAGATATCTGATTCGACTCATGCGTCCGGCATAATTAAATGAAACTCGGAACGCAGTAGGCTCCCACTTCAGGTTACGGTTGTTTAAGAGCAAACCGAAACAGAAAAGGGACACTATCAGTGAAATTTCCATAAACAGTGAATTGCGCCGCCTTGTCCGTGTCGAAATTTACTGCAGGTGCAAAGTATCGTGGACACTAACGAAGCTTGGCACACATCTGTCGGTGGAACTGGCGTCCGTTTAAGCGCCGTCCGTCATTCAGTAGAACAGCCATACAATTACACCGACGACTCCTGCGCGCCGCTCTCTCTCCTCCTTCCTCTCTTCGTCTCTTTCTCAACATTTTGAAGATTCGACACCTCCGCCTCCCACTAACGGGCACGAACGTTGCCCGGCGCTGTCTGTCGTTTTTTCACATTTTTCACGCGCAACTGCCCCCCGCGCTTAGTCTTCCACCGTCGTCGAACCGGCGCAAGAAATCAGGCTGCACTGTATGTATGTTTTCGAGAGGGTTACACTGAATAATGCACGAGCTGATCGAGTAAGTTTCCATACTTTACAACGGTTACCCGCACCCGCCCGGTGGTAATGAACGGTATTACGAGGGGCGGGCGCGAGACGCGCCGTGTCGCTTATGGGGGAATATTTCATAGTTGGAAAAGTTATTCGAGACGATGGCGGGGGGTGACTTTAACCGGCAATTCATCTTGCGTCCGTCGGCCGCAGCGCATTCTTCGCGCAGGCAGAATAAAATCGCGACCTCGCTGCGATAAGACAGCGACCTGTTCCACCCGTCCACCCCTTTGCAATTACCTTTTAATTGGATTCGAGTAAAAGACGTGGAACCTCGGCTTTGCCTAGCGTGATTATTCGAGCGGAACTTCAGCTTCCGAGAGAGGATCGTTAGGAGATCGCTGTTGCCTTGCCGATTCCCTCTCGTGCAGCCTGCTTTATTTATCTTCAGCGCCGGGGAAAATAATGTTGATCTAGTTTCGCCTTGCCTCGCGGAACGGGCCGCCCCTTGTCGGAGCTGCGTCTGAATTCTTGTAACGGCACGACGGCATGGAATACTAAATAAACCGGGACGATGATCGACGAAGGCATAAATGCGGAAACGATTGTGAGTGGTAATCGAGGCAGCGCTGCGGGATCGACGGTGAACGCGACTCTCCTGTCGCGACAGCTCAATTAGATTCGCGAAGGGGATCGCAATTTCTGCACGCGTTGGGAAAAAATCGCGGCGACGTAGGGCTACATTTGCACGTAGCTGAAGAGATCGATGTTAAGAACAGTTCGATGTTAAGCGCGACACGGAGCGCGATACGCCCGAAGCACGGTCTCGAAATGTTCGTCAAACATTATCGCGCCGCGGCTCGCGCTTTATCATCGCATCTGGCGGTGAATTATCGTCCCGGCCAGAACTTTTCCTGCGATTCGACCCCGTCGCGGTTGGGCACGCTAAATACTCGGCGACTTATCTGAAACAGCATGCACAGCGGTGCCCGGCGAGGACCGGCCATGGGAGCGCAATTACGCGTGCGCTCGAGCCGCTGACTTTTCAGAAGTGTATCAGCGTAATGGCGCGGCAAGCTTGGCGCAAAGGGGGACGAATTCTGCCAAGCACGTATGATAACTCTTCCACGTTTTTGTTCCTTTCTTCGCGAAAGTCACAGGACGAGGCCGAGTCCGGGTAAATTTGTTGCAGTTAGCAGGGGCGGATTATAAAAATCTCTCTCCGCTCCTTTTTGCTCCGTTCGTGAACATTAGTTAAGATTACGTTTCTGCCGCGCTGTTCGCAGGCGGCGCCGTTAGACGAAAATAGGGCGGATGAAGGAAACGGGGAAAAATAGAGTGCGGGGAAGAAAGGTTGCAGTTGAAAGGTCCGTCGACTGAGCGGATTATAAAATGAACCGGACACGAGGCGGCCCGGATGCATCGCTTTTCCAGGGTGAACGATAACATTCCGAATGTTCGGGGCGATCGGTATCCGTCGAAATTCCCGTGGCCGCTGTGTTTCCCCGGATCAAAGCCGATAGATTTTCCATTTGTCACCGCCGGTACGCTGGAGTCCATTGGTCGGGGAATTTTCAGCGAGTCGGTGTCTAGTTCTCGGTAGACGCGTCGGATCATCCGCGGTTATCCTCTCGGTTCGACGTGACCGGAGTCCGTTCTGCCCAGAGACGCGGCGGAGGATCTATTAATGAAACGTGGGTTACAAAACGAATCTCGCAATGGTCACGTCGACGATGCGTTCGCGTATTCCGTCTCTCGCAAATTCGTTTGATTCGCGATGCCGTATTGTCCAGCGTCCAGGAAAAATTTCTCGCGTCATATTTGTTGAGCCCTCGCATTATACCTCTCGGTGTTAGTTCACCGACGAGGAGGCCGCGTCGCAAAATATTTTCGCGTAAAATTCGAGCACCACCACCACCACCATCGCGTTCTTCGCCCGGGCGGGCGCCACTCATCGTATAAATCCCGCTGCTGCATTTTCACGTGGCATTAGCGGAGTTCGTTTCACGCGCGACAACATCGCCATTATTCGGCGTCCACGCGGAACACGGCCGTCTTTGCCTTCGTATTCGCATAACCGGCGCCATGCATCACCATACATTACATCGCGCGTCTGGCCCGTGTTCATATTTTCGCGTTTCGAACCTGCCCGGCCTTTCCTCGGCCCCGGCTTCGCCGCGCACCGGTTCGAGCTTTCCAGGCAGCCGGTGACACGGAAGTAATGCACCGATCGATTTCCACGACAGGCCTTGTATAAATAACTTCGTTTGTGCGGGACCGGACGGGGACGGGATTAAAAACGGAAGATCGAATCTTTTAAAGGGCTCGAATTGAATGCGGCGAGCTTGAGCAACCGTTGCGATGTCACGTTGCGAAATTGTCCGCGTGTAGTTTGTGAAATTACGCGTCGAAAATTTGACTCTTTCGCGGGGGCGCGAAGTTCAAAGAGACGTGGAGGGGGGGGGGCTAAGAACGGATTACCAAGATTAGCCGAGCAATCTGGCCTGGCTTGGTTCGGATCTGGCTAATTCGACGACACGTATCCGACGGAGGGCAGGCTCAGCATCGAGCGAAATTGAACGAGGCACTTCGATAATAAAAAGCGCCCTCCTAGGGGACCGTTAAGATATTCGATATATCGAACGCAGCTTTCGAACCGTCCTTTCGTTCGTCGATGGTTGCAACTGCATTTTTGCGGAGACACAGTGCACGAAATCGATCTGACCCCCGCGATGTTAAAGTTTCGTGGCCGGAGCGCAACGAACATTTTCGGTTAGCAATCGATCGCTCTAATCGCTTCGTAATTCCATCGAAGTTCCTTTTCGTGGCAGGGTCCCGCAGGAAACGTTACCAAGACGCCGGGAAACGTAACGATGTTAAATGAATAGCGTTTCTGCGGAGGCGGTTCGAACGGTTCACGGTTAGCAGACCTTAGGAAAATTAATCCGATCGTTTGGGCGAGTGCGCGAGAAAATTGGATCAGGTATTCGGTGTAGCTGGGCGAGAAGGAGTTAGTCGTTCGGCTTGTCGTTTTATCCCCGTCCGCCGTAGATTAGCGAGGCTCGAAGCGTTTATTGTTTTCACCGATCCGCAATCTGGCCACGGTTTTGTAAACATTTACCCTTTGCGCACGCAGCGACACGCTACGATGGGAACGCGGATAAAGTATCTTGATTTCGAGGTTCCACGTTTCGTTTTAAACCGTCGACCCTTGACCGTGTTACGTCGCTACGCTAGTAATATTGTATTACGCACTTCACCTGCGATGCCGCAATAATTATCGTCGTGCGTGCAGAAGGCAACGGCAGCGTCAGCGAACCACTTGTATTCGTTGCCAGAAACCAAATGTAAAGCGGAATGTTTTAATTAGCTGCTGTTTCGCATGATTTTATTACGTTGTATAACAACGCACGACGGAAGAACCGAATAATAATACTTGTCCCCCTGGCAGTATGCTAACGAGGTTTCCCAAAAGCGTGTGCCCTGTGCCTGCAACAATGGGCTGCGAAAATGGTAGCTCGGTTTCTCGAATGCCTGCGACCGATCGATAGGCCCGTGTTGCAGAAAGCAGCTACAACGAGGAGGCAGAAACAGGTGATCGACCCGAGGCTCTCGCGAAACGTTTGATGGAAACTTTTGCTCTTCGCGGAAACCCCTCAATATATTTCCCTTCTTACGCGCGGACAAAAATTGGGCAGACTGTTTCGCGAAATCGGAAACGAAAGCGGTCGTTGCGATCCGTACCAGCGATCGTAATTATTCAGAATATCCACCGGGTGGACTGGCAACCTGAACTTGATCATCTGTCTTCGATGTCTCTTCGCGCCGCGTTCATTCCCCGCACAGTTTTACATTCAACGAAAAATACCGGTGGAAGAGCCGAGGGTTATTACGACGAACAACAGCGAAAAAATGGACGGGCGAAAGGATTTTCCGCAGTATTTAGTTTCATGTTTTTCTTCATTTTGCGCGCGCCGCGTCCCCCATCTCAATTTTTGTAATATGTTGGAGGTTTTCGAATTGTCCTCGCAATTCTTTAATGCACGACACTAAATCGTGAATGTCTCGCTTGCGCAGGATGTCCTACGAGAACTGGGACAGAAAAAGCCGCAGCTGGACGAGCTGGTGCACACCGCGGAAGCGCTACGCGCGGACACGAATAGACAGCAAGTGCACGGCAAAGGTAAGTTCGTATGTTCTACTTTCGCACGGTTCAACGCGGATCAACATTTTTCTTTTTTCATCACCATTATTCTCATTGCGTTTAATTTTCACGATCCTTGTACCGCTTTCACGCCGTTCCGTTCGCAAGTACACACGCGTGAACGTACATTTTATTCCGCGCGACTACTCGCACGCTCGCGTCGCGTTGTGTCACAACGTTCGTTAGATCGAACGAGAGTTCGCTCGCGGCTGCAGCGAACGACGTTTCGATTGAAACGTTCAAGGTGTAAGGTGGAATTCGAAATAGAATTGGCAATGAGAATATAAACCATCGAGGTAGATCGATATCGCATATCGATATCCGGCGACCTTAATCAGTTTCTGTCGTCGTAATTGATAGCGGAGCACGGCCTCTGCTTGCCAAGCACTTTTCAAATTTCCGTCGAATTTCAGAAGTTTAATTATCGGTCTCGATTGTTCGACCAACGTCCGCAATAAATTGAACCATCTGTACCGCGGGACAGCTACTTGCTACACGAAGTATCCTGCCCTGGGTCGTTCTTTTCAATCATTCCTTACGCCCGACCGGCGCGGATCGCTGGCAAAAGAATTTCCAGCGTCAGCGAGCTTATGAAATCGTCAATTTCGTCTCTCCTGGTATTCGCGGGATAGCTCTGAAGTAGGCAATCGGACGTTCAAGCGTTAATTCCTTATTTGCGATTGTGTAATGAAACTCCGAGACACATTTTTCCCCCCTCGAAGTCGTTACAGCAATTTCATTCGTTCGTTGACGCAACGATGGTTTGCGTTGCGGCCGTTTGTAATTAGCTCGCCTAACCGTTAGGGGATCGATTCGATCGGTTTGGGAATGTTTTATTAAATCGCCGCGGATCTGGCGCAGATTGACGCAATAGAGGGTCGAGCGCGGAGATTAACGGCGGTGCCGTTAATTGTTTCAAGAGCACTGGAAAACTCCCTCCCGCCGATGTCGCATTGTTCCTTCTATATTAGCGTGCCGGTACTTGTCAGTCCCGTCTGGTGCTACCCTCGTGCATTACAGCCAGACGATTCTTTCGTCCATTGTTTCCAGCAGGTCGCCCACTCTCCGGGTGAAATAGAGAGGAAGGGGCTGGCGTATCCAACGTATCAACCGGTTGGTACCCATCTCGTCCGTAACAATTCTTACCAGTACCCGATGTCGCCGCGTATGGTTGACAATTCGTCAAACGCGCATTAATTCGAACAAGAAAATGGACGAATTGATCCGTTCGAAATGTCCGAATCGCGTGCACTTAATTCTGCTGAATCCAGCGGTTCACGGTAATAAGGGTTGAACGGAGAACGGGCAGAAGCAGAATTTGTCCACGCTCTTAATACGTCATCCCGTAGCCGGGATGAATATTCCGCGTCAAGTCCTACCGATGATGTCAAAGTGGAAACTTCACGCTCGTCCACCTTTAACCGCTCGAAACTTCGCCAGAAGTGACGCCAAGTGTCCAAAGTTGGCCGAAGTTTATCGCCGGGAGGCGAATGCAGAAGTAAAGTGGTGCCTTTTCTTTTTTTTTTTTTTATCGATTTTAAAATCGCTGGTACCCGCAAGTTGCCGCTTCACTACTGGCAACTCGGTGTCTACTTTTTCGTCTTGTCTGGCGTGCACGTGCCTCCTCGAGATTGAACCGGCGCTGAAGTGGCTCGACACGGCAACCCCGAGTATATCGAAAGGCGGCCGCATTTCGGCCGGCGCCCGCCGCAGATTTTTCATAACGTTCACGTTATCAGACCAGGGGAAATGTGCACCTAGGCTGAAGTGGTGCTGTTCCCTCGCAGCCTTTAATTACCGGCACGAAACACGCCGGGCATGCTAGCCGTCTCCCGTTTCGCCACTATCGTTCCAAACGCATCCTCTGTTCTGTAAATTTACATTTTTCCGTGTCTCCCGTTATTCGTTATATTCTCCTTCTTGTTTTTTTTTTCGCCATAGAAAAGTGCTGGGTAAGAAATCTCTGTGATACGTTGAAACAGTAGGAACGCGTGCTCTAGTCGACGTAAAAGTTTACAGGTACAATCTACGAGTTATAATCTCGCTTTATCACTCAAAGCTGATTAATTCCTTTCACCTAATTGCCGCCGCTCGCTCGTTAAATTCGATGAAGTCGATACTTCCAGCTATACCTACGCGCGCCCAGTAAAGTTTCATTAAAATGCGACTGCAACATCTAGCGGGCAATCCTCATCAGTTACCCGCAAGGAAGCTACATCAAGGCCGTCCAATATCGGACCATCAAAAGTTAACCGTGACCAAAGTGACTCCATGAAACATTCAGTTCCCGCTGCTGCTCGCGAACGTTGCCCAAGCCATCCTCGTATTAAATTGCCGGGGGTAGAAATCTTCTTCGCACAAAGATACACGTAGACGAGAGTTAATGTTTCACGGAGAAACGGCATCGTTTCGCCGGGATGCTCGACGGCCGTTCAGCGTCTCGCATCGATTTCGGTTCATTTCCCAAAGATGTATGTAGATGGATGCAGCTGGCTGGCGTATACGCGTCGCATTGATTCCTTTTCTGGCGTATCCCGTGTTCGTTCGCCGTGACTTCTGTCAAATAGAGCGCGAGCAGGGGACGCGGAAAGCGGTGGAAAACGTCCCGAGATATAAACCATCGTCGACGCTTTCGTCCCCGCGTTGCCCGCCGTCGACGGCGGAGCTTTCTTTGAGCAAAATTCCAGGCGCTGTCGTTGGGCGTGCCGCGGGACTGACATCCCTCAGTCGAATACTTGATCTCCCCTCGGCGTTGTTGCCGAAACTCGTGCAAGGAAAATCGCGTTCCTCCCGTTAATGAAATCCCTCGATTAATTCGACGGGGCGGACGATCTGTTTCCGGGCGTCCGGAAACGAAATTAATTTTTCGACGACGAATTATTATTTCCTCGGTCCTGGGTGAGATCGGGGACGCACAAGGAGCAGCGTTTTATTGACGGATATTTCCCTGATATTGGGATACAGTCGTAACTCAGGGGGTGAATCGTGGAGAGGGTAGGGACAATATTTTCTTATTAAACTGTTCGTTCGCTATTATTGTTTAGCTGCGATTTTTGCTTCGACACCGTTAAGTCGAAAAGAACGAAATAAATAACGGTACGATGTTTGCGATGATTTCTACGACAACCGTCGCGATATTTATTATCGTCTTAATACGATTAATGCTCGGGGTATGTGTAATGTCTGCGTATCAGATTCGACGTTCCAGCGGCGTTCTCACGTCGTACTGCGAACTAAAGCGTAATGACAATTGTACACAGGTGTAACGACCGATCGGATCGTTTGTAGTTCACGATAATGCAGCTTACCTAGTGCATTCTCGGGGCTAGTTCGGCAGCCTTCGCGTCGCATTCCTGCGTGCGGCTTTTGGGACACATCCGTCGGCGATGGTGATAGGATAGTGTGCGAGATAACAACCGACTTGTGCCCCAGGAATGGAGGCGGCAGCCACTTCAAAGCGGACAGCGTGCACGCGAGCGTTTCGACACCTATGCGCGCGTGTGCCTGTAGACGACGTGGATGGCAGTGTGCGCGCCGCAGCAGAATAGATATACGTACTGCGCGCATACAGCCTCTGGGGGTAAATCGTGCCAATAACGTACCCCATTCTTGTCACGTTACCGTAGCCGACGCATGGTTGCTGCAGTTGTTCCGGATTTTCAACGTCACAATGCGAACGAGAATTCTGGAGCAAGTTGCGCAACGTCCAACCCGGTCAGTCGAAGGCAACGTTGAGAGCTGATTTTTTTCCAGACGCGTTTGGTCTTCGCGAGACATGTTCGTTTGATGCTCGTCCGTCCGGCGTTCGTCGCGTTTTTCCGAACGAATCGTGGATTCGGAAGATTCGACATTCGGGGCTTTTCGTTTTTCCGGAAATTGGATCGCGCGTGATAACGCGGAAATGGCGCAACCTGTTGCGGAGGGGCCAGAGATTGGCATTCTTTCTCGTCGATGACGTTTTATAATACAGTCGTCGAATCAGGGATATGATTCTTGGATGGCGTCCATTCGCTTCGCCGTGCCAAGGGTTATTCAATTTTCACGATTCGTTGAACCCGATGGGCTCGATCTGTCTAGATCCTATGGCCTTTTATTTCCCCTTAGAACGTACCGCGCGGTAATTCTATTATAACGATGACTGTTTTACCTTCGAATTACCGACGGTATAGAAAATTGTTTCGTGCATTATCGAAAGAACTCGTGACGCAGTTCATGACGGACGTACGGTCGAATGCAACGCGCTGTACGCGGTGTTGTATTGTCAAGGTAAATATACCGAACGGACTGATGCCGTGCAAACAAGTCTATTCGCCATCGACACCCATTTGCCATTGTTGTCTCGCCCACTATCCTGATTAGCCGAGTGTTTGCACGGTCTTTCCAATCATAACATTTCCGGCGTTCACTTCTGCGACGAAGTAAACCCATCGGAAGATACGTCGGAATTGTTTCCCATCCCGAAGATGCGAAGCCCCCTCCCCAAATTGTAATCAACCGAAATAATTAGTACGCTGTCGGACGAACACGGTTCGATTGCCCGGCGAAAACGTCAGAAATATATCTTGTTTCCCCTTCAACGTCCAACGGTGTCGCGTTTCGAGCAATCGTTCCATTCGCCAAACCGTTTGCGTATTAATTTCGTAAGTTGAAGCGCCGCTCATCTGTACCTTTCGCGAGCTCTGCCTACGGTTTATCTTTCGCAGCCGCGCGTTTTCCCCTCCCGTCCAGGGCGGCACACTTTTCCGGACAAAACTTTCCCCCGTTTCCACGACGATTATTCTACCTGCCCGCCCCGTCTCGCCGCTTCGCAATTACCCCGAATCTATGGCGACTTAGGAGCGCCTGCATATCGCCCAAATTATACGCAGTTCGGGTAACTTATTGCGACTTAAGCATCAGAACGCGTCTCAGCTGCTCGCCTAATTGCTTAATTATGTCAATTAATGGGCGGGAACAGCGGAGCTTTCCAGCTGCGCGACGCTTCCTCTTTGAGGAAGAAGTATATCCGGAACGTTTCGGTCCCCGACACCCTTTCGCCCCGGGCCACGTAGTAATGGGAAATGGGTTCTTTGATTTTGCGCTCGGAGGTCCTGTTACCCGGGCGCAAACCGGCACTTATAAATAGTTAATTATTCGGGAAACACGAGCGGTTTTTTTGCCCGTTGAAATTAGTTCGCCGGAGATGCTGTTCGACGAAGAAAGTTCGCAGGGGGTGGAAGATTAATAGCGCGTCGAGGAACAGAGTTTCAGACAGAATTCGATCGTAGTCGATTTTTGCATTGTTAATCAATGAACGATCTCGTGTAACACTCGCGGAAGACATTGGAACGGTACAACTAATACGGGTACATATATTTCCAGTATATTTAATACTTGAGAGAAACGCACGGGCCACCGTTAATTCCGCTACAAACGATATTCATATCAGTAATTTTTGTTTAATCGAACGCGCATATCGAATCGGCGCTTCGAATTAACAACGAAGGCTAATGAAAAGTCAGACTGCCACCTATTTCTCATCCAACCATTGGAATACATCAAAGCTAACATTTTACATCTTAATCACCGAGAACGTTCCCGTCGTCGTTCTCTCGAACCGCTTCAGAATTAAAGGCCAAGCCCGGGCTCTTTCTCCGCCAGATCGATCGCGACGATTGTTCCCGGAAAATGGTTGAAAGGAACGCGTCTAGCTTTTCCTCGACGGCGAACGGTCTTGATTAAAGTTCCTTTTCGTTATCGCGAACGTTCAGGTCGATTGTCGCGCGTTCCGGATCGCGCGAGCATTGGCCGTCGCGTTATGAAAACACTCGTTCAGTCGGTTTTTCTTTCGTGCCGCGTGAGAATACCCCCGCGACAGCAGCGGAGAGGAGAACAGGATGGAAAAGCGGCCGCGACAAACCGTAACGGGGAAATCGTTGATGGAGACATTATGCTTCCTCCATTACACACGACGACGACGACGACGACGAGAGCGAAGCTGCTTAAGGGCCGTCGTTTTGTTCGGGGAGATTGCCTTTCTTCCTTGGAAAAAAAATTAGCTCCCACCGGGCCGTGGCGTTACGTCGTTTCGTGTATGGTCGAAGTTGTATCACGGCATTAGCAAGTTAATTGGTTTCTAAAATACGGCCGCGCCGCCACGCCTTTGCTCTTGACACATTTTCTGCCGTTAATGCACTTCTCCTCTCTCCCTTTTTCGGCATAAACTTTCGTAAATGCCCGAAGCGTTGAACGACGCGAACAAAATTTTTTCTTCGCTCGCGAAGCGCTCGCAGGGAAATGAAAGCAGTTTCCCTCGGAATTGAACTTAATCGTTTGGTGTAATTCATCGTACGTTTCGGTTCGCTTAATTGGAACATATCCTCGATGCTTGTTGCTCAATAATTTAAGGCTGTTCGGAGACGAAGTTAAATTGGCAGGAGGGTAAACTTATTCTTCGGATTGTCTCCGTTTTCCGGATATGAACGCGCTGCCCCTTTTTTCCAAAACCGAAGAGACGTCCTTTCATTGATCCCTTTATCCTTTCGATGCGTCCAACTCGGAATTGCTCGGCTTCCCTGGAAATCTCACTCGGTTCCCGGTGAATTTAGGTATTTCCAGTGGATCTTCTGCTGGGGGCGAGTCTCGGGTGATCCCGCGAGCAAAAACTCGACGAATTCACGTCCTGCGATCCAACTGATCATACGGCATGGCTCTCACGATCCGCCCATTTGTTAGAAGCTGGTCTCTGTCGTTCAAAGCTGGTCCAAATAAATCGTAAGAAACGTCAGATTCCTTCCCGTGGAACGCACTCGTGTAACTATTCATTTCCAAAGTGTATTCGAGCGGAAAGTAAACGCGGTACTAAATCTACGAGAATTCTTCTCGAGTGAGCGCGATTCATTTCATCAACGTTAATGGAACATCGCCAGTGCCTGCGAGATTGCGCGGCGGTGCTACGGGATTAAATCGAAACAACATCAAACTCGAAACGCCGAGCTCTAGGCCGCGTATAACTATCTCCCATCTATAGACGCTGACGCGCGTAACTTACAATTAGTGGAACTGCGCAATCGACATCCAGCTTCTCCCGGAGTTTCGCCGGATCCCATAGAAATCGTGGGGTGCTCGGTAGTTTTATTCGCAGCACGTAGCGGATCCATCACGGGCAATTTTACGGACGCGTCATCCTAGCATTTTCATTTTCGTACGACGGCCTGCCGGGCGTAACCGTTTCGCTGGTTGCGCGTGCAATAAATCATGGGCACGGCTGACGTTTACACATCGTCGAACGTGCCTCGTTCTCATGCAAGTATCTCGGTCCAGTCTTACCGTAGCCGCTGCGCATCGTTCGCGAGTTCTTCCCTCGACGTGTGAAATAAAGTTCACGCAGTTCACGCGGAATACGCGAAAAGTCTCTCCTATCTGGCCCGGACTGGACAGCGGATAATACGAATTAACGCGTCGTGCGGAGGCATTGAAAAGCGCGAGAAACCGTATCGAAACGATATCGAGAGCGACGGAAATAGCTAACGTATAGAGCTGGGTCTTTCTTCCGACCATAGGAGCGAACCGTGACGCGAACGATAAGATTTCCTTGGATTTTATTGCTTTTCTTTTTTCAACGTTGCAGACCCGCTCCCGTGGAATCGTCTTTAATAATTCACGTCACGCAATCTTCGTATACGCCAGCCACGGAAATACTCCTGGGGAATTTGCTTTCGGCGTACGGGAACAGCCCCGCGCCGATATATTTTATTTACTGCCTCCTTCTCCATTGATTCCTCGAGTCGTCACTGGTTGATCTATGGATTCTGCATCGGTATTCTTCAGGGGTCTGCTTCGAGACATACGCGACGCGTTCAGCCTCTCGTATACTTATCCGGGCCGCGTCGTTCGCCGTATTCTCCGGTTCCGTTGCTCCGTCAGACGACCGGAGGCGATAAGATGCTGTAACAGCCGCGGGACTCGCCCGCGTCCCTATTGCTTTTCATTTCACGTCTGGCGATTGCCACTCGTTCTTGTTATGGAGATTCGTTCGGCGGGCAGGTCGCGCTGTTGGACGTTTCATTTTTGTCCGGATAGTTCGGCGAGGAAGTCGTCGCCCCGCTTCGCCGTAAATCCCACTCCGCGTGGCTACGTGCATCATGTTCCGTTCGTTCGCGAAGAGGAACGACGGTCAGCTCGAGAAGAGGGTTGAACCTCGACGTTTCCTCGCGAACTTGTTCCAGCGCTCGCGCGTTCCTGCCTCGCGTCTCGGATTCAATTACTTTCGACGTTTTCTCAACGTTCAAACGGTCGTTCGCAGCTGCGCGTTACTTTAGTAATTAACCAGTTAGTGATACTTTAGTAATTTACCAATTGCACCGATCCCCGGTTCTGTTTCCGTTAAATACCCTCTTCGCTGGCGCGAGAGACACCGTGGCAACGGAGTGGCAGAAAAGGCGAAGGCTTTCTTGGAAACTTTCTTTGTCCCCCGTCCTTTGTTCCCCTGAAATAAGACTAACGACGAAAGTGGACAAATTCAAAGGGGGATAATTCCCGTCCCCCGGGGGGAACATAAAGTTTCTCGCCGGGCTGCCCAGCGGGATTAAAATGCTTCTGACATAAACGCACGTTGATTGGAAAATGCTCGCCTGAATTGACCGTAATGAGTTTCCCTGAGAAACACCCGAATAGAGGCGTAAAAAATCATTTGCGCTCAGTAAATTTATGACAGACCTTAGTTAACTCCGTTCGTTTGATTTCTAAATACCATCCTGTTAATAACGATCGGCTAGTTTTTTTTTTTTTTACTAAATTCAGAATGGAGGATACGCTAACGATGATCCGTTCAATCGGAAGAATGGTAAAAATACAAATTATTCAAGACATCGATCAGCTATTTATTTCCAACCGAGCTAACATTAAAACGGCGAACGTTTCTTGCCGTTCACTCCAAGACACAAAGGCCCAGGGGCACGTAGACGATCGTCCTCCTTCCGTTTCGTTATCCGTTTGAAATTACGCCTCTGCTAACGTGCCTGCGAACGATGCGTATCGCCCTCGCGCCAGCCCTTCGTTAGCGCCGAATTTCATTTCGCGCACTTCCAGGCTTTGTATCCATCGTCCATTTGTTCTCTGGTGCGCGCAAATTGTGCATCTCGCGGCGGAATTCAATTTGCGAACGCGTTTACGGCAAAACAACTTTCGATTGAATTCTTTCCTTCTTTCCTTGTTTGTTTGGTTGTTTGTTTTTTTTTCTTTTTCGTTCGTTACGTTGCGTTCCATCGATTCCGAACGTACCGGTTTTCTCGTATCTACTTTCGTTTTATCATTACGCTTCGGACGCGAGCGTGCGGCTCATCTTCGCGTTGTAACAGGCGAACAATACCGCCATCACCGGGACACATCGTGATCCATACTTCCGGTAGCGCGCGAACGTGGCTGAAAACCATGGAAAATCCGATTATTTCGTATCACTGGTGTGTACGAGAGGAGAGAAGAGAGGGAGAGTGAGAGAGGGAGGGTGGGATAGAGATATTCACATCCCGACCGGATTTCCAAAGCCGACACCGCATTTGCGGGGAAATTACAATATAACGCGCGTCCTCTGCGTAAAGCGGAATTTATTACGGCGCGTTTACACGCGTAAAACACAGGTAAACGACGTCGATCGGTTCGGGGTTTGGTGACACGTGAAAAGTGGTCGGATCGTTCGATGCTCGATTATGCTGCTCGCGTAGAGGGTAATCGTTGGTTCGTTCGGCCCATTTGTTCCTTACGCGACGGTAAATGTATATCGTGGCTGATTAATCAGCCTATCGGTGAACGGCGAAGGAGTAGGACGGAACGAACGAGTTTTGGAAACGTCGTTGCCCGGTTCACGTGTAAATTGGGAATTTGGGCCCGGCATGAAATGGAATTTCTGTATTTCGATAGGAAATTCGACATCAAAGTGTTGGCTTCACGGGCGGAGATGGTAGAGGCACGGCTACGGCAATTATTCCGTTTGCAACGTTTGAAGATGAGTTTCGATGGGTACTTAACCGCGGGGCTATACATTTACAGCTGGGTCAGTCGTTAATCAAAGGCGGGGAGAAGAAACAAATATTCCAGCGGGGAAACTTATTAAAGTACCTTCGCCGACCGTGCGATTAGAGACGCGCGGACCCGTGGCGGACGTTTAAAGAACGAGAATGTCCCGGTTACGAGTTTCGCGAACGACCGGCAGATCGAACGGCGAGAGAGGAGAGCACTTTGCCAAAACTCGTTGAAAATTCCAATAATGCTAACGATTTTCCCTTGGACAAATGAGCCACCGGTATGCGCGGCAGGCATCTCCGTTCCCTCGACCCACAGTCCCCCTTATCAAATTCCTATCTGATTCGCGAAAATATGCTGCGCCCACGGGATCCCTGGCGCCGATTATCGATGAACGAGCGAACGCCTGCCGGAATTTCATTCAGGGCCCTGCATCTTTACGCTGTCGAGCGTTCGAGAGTTGCTGCAGCTTTTAAAACTTGTTATCTTCGCTTAACAGTCCCGGAGTAGATTGCCCCGTGACGGTAATCCAATCGCTCGCGACGATCGTCCCCTTATCATTGTTCTCCGTTTCGCCGTTTCGCTTTCCTCGCCGCGTTTCGTCCGCCTCGAATCGTCGACGACGCTCTATGGAAAGTGTACGCGGACTTTATCTCTATTTGCGGAAGTATTGCCCGCTTGTTCGACGCGTCGGTCAATTTCACCGCGATCCACAGCAAAGCCATTTCGCGGAACAAGATTGTTCTCGAATCTGCCGCCGAAGATAAGGGCGGATTACGTATAGGCGCGGTGCTTAACTTCTTTCATATAACGTTCCACACCAGCGGCGAGGAACGATCTCGTTCGTTGAATTTTTATGGTTGTTCGCCGTAGCAGCTGTAACGCCCTAGAATCTACGATAGTATTATTACGGCTAGAGATCTTAAAATATTGCCCGGCCGTATATTCCATGTAAGTGGGCGATTTTGCTGCCTTAGATAGAACAAGACGGAGGGTTGGGACGGGGGCGGTGGGAAGCAACGGGAAGCTCGATCGAAACTTGCATTTATTCTATTCTCTTTGTGTTCCCGACGAGGCCGCGGTCTTCGCGAGACATGGAAATGTAAATCACTGTGAAACCGTGGAACGGAAAAATTGCCAGCGTATATTCGTCGAATAATTTAATACCACGTAGCCGTTTCAACCGCGCTCATCGAAGTTCTATGCCCGATGGACCGATGAGTTTGATACCTTGCGGACCTGCCCGAAATTCTTCCTTCTCGAGTTATCGTTGTTTACGTTCGGGATTGCTCGTCGACGATTGTCGATTCATTCATTGGGTAAAATAATACGTATTACAACTCGGTGCAATGTATTTTCGAATCATTTCTCGAGGACGCTCTCCGGAGTGGAGAAATTCTACGGGCCGTCAAACGAGGCAAACGGTGGAAAGACGATGCAGCACTTGGAAAGCCTTTTTTTCTAAAAGAAAATCGAGCGATGTGATATCGAATCGATTCGAGATCTCTCCCGCCGTCGATCGTTCCGTAACTGAATCGCACGCGGTTCCTCCCCGGCTAATAAACGACCTGGGGGATTCGCCCTGCCGTCGTGCACCCTCGGACCCGGCGTTCCAGATTCGAAATATTCCAGCCTCGTTCTGCGGGAAGACATTACCGAAACGAGCGTCGGCTTCGTTCTTTTTCCTCGACGGCTTCGCGACCGTCCGCCGGGGCTGATCGAGAGCGCAAGATCGTCGATCGATTCGCGGAAATCAGCCTCGAATGACCGCGGAATGCCGCTTTTCCGGACCGTCACGCGCGTGTTTCAGTCAATCGATAGTGCAACGCGTGCGACTCTTCACGTTCCCTTTGTCCCTTATATTTGTGGCGTCTGCGACGCGATATTTGTCGCTGATGATTCCGCGCGGAATTTAATATCCAACCCGGACGGCTGCGACGATTAGCGCCGGGCCCGTCGCTCGACGACATGGAATTAAACTTTCTGCGCGTCAACTCGCGATTCGCGTCGGGCATTATTAGATCAGCGCGCAGAAACGCGGATCGTAGTTCCGTACGTTTTCGTCGATATCGATTTGGTACGACGATATTCTTGCGGGCGCCTCTATCGTTCGGTTATCGCGGCTAAGGGCGGGCACCTTTTTGCGAAATTTATTGCTAGTTCGAACATCCGTACGAAACTCGAGCAACTTTTTCACGACATAGATCTCCGTAGATTTGACGATCGAAGTTCTTCCCTTTGCAACGGCAGACTTTCCCGTTCGATTCTCATCCCCGCTCTCAAATAGTTACGCGTAGTTCACGTTTGAATAGCTGCGCGCGACACGGAAAACAGCACCAGCCAGGGTACAGAAATATGAACAGTTTAAAGGATATCCGACGAGAGCCACCCACGGATACGACGGGTACATCGAAACGCGATCTCAGCAAAAACGAGGCAGCCCGTCAGACGCTGTTACCGTTTCCCCGTTGTAACGCGAAACAAATTCATGCACGCGAGCATCGCGTCCTCTCCAGACCCCCGCTTCGAGATGCCCCGTAATCCTGTACCAGCCGATCCGCCAATCGTTGGATCCGCCTGCCCCGTATCGTTGTCGACCGTAGACAGGGCAAACTTGTACGCCGTGGTGCCTTATGAAGTCCATCGACCCGCGGCAGTGCGAGAAACTACTGTAGCCCGACGTTCATTAACATACAAGCGTCGTCGTGGTTGGTATCGTCGTCGCGAGTGCAACGACGCCGACGAGTAATTACGCACGCCTAACGCGCCTGTGTACACCGAGGGCGACGACGGTGCCCGGAATAGGAGAGTGTGTCGTACGCGGGCGTGCTCTGGCCTAGAGACGCGTGCACGTAGATGTACGCAGGTGTACGGCGAGCCTTCCGACTGCGAGGGGGAAGGTGGAAAGGTTAGGCCGTGGGTGCGAGGGATGCGAGGAGCGCGGGTCAGAGAGAACGAGAGGGAGGATATAGAGGGTGGATGGAGGCGAAAGAGCGAAGGCAGTAAGAGACGGCGTATATATAGGGTGGAACGGTGGAGGTCGAAGGTGGAAGGCGTAGGGAAGAAGACGAGGAGAAGGGGGTGGATAGTAGTAGCGTCGTCAGTATCTACCTGCTGCACCGGTAGTCGAGGGGATAGGCGAGGGGGTAGATTCCACCTATACGAGGGAAACGGTGGTGGCGAGCTGCCCTGGTGGCAATGGATAGTGGTTGAAGGGTAGAGAGAGAATCCGGTGCTGGGTTGCGCCGATGGTGGAGGCTGCTGATGGTGGTTGTAAGGATGGTGGCGACTGATAGCGTGGTGGTAGAAGAGGGTGGAGGAAGGTAGCGGCGGCTGTGGGTGGTGGTGGTGTAGCAGTCGTGGCGACGATGGTGATAGTGGTAGTAACGACGGTGCGGGGTGGTAGTGTGGAGGTGGTGGTGGTGGTGGTTGGTGGTGGTGGTGGTGGTGGTGGTCGAAGTAGTGGTGGTGGTGGAGGAGAGGGTGCGGCATCGTCGATGGTGGTTGTGTTGCCGGTGGTGGAGGAGGCATGGGTTGGTTCCAGTGTTCGCGCGGCCGCTCCCTGTCGCACACGGACGACTTACCCCGACGTTGCCGGCGTCGCGACGCTCTCGCAACCACCGTGGAAAACGTGCTCGCGGAACGTACGGAAACCCTGTTACGTTTGAAACAGTCGCCTTCCCGATCGCGCACGGTCGTCCGTTGCGCGTTGGCCACGTTCGGTCGCGATTCTCGCTTCTGAACGGAGTTCAACCGGTTCCGTGCGAAACGACCCGAGGGGTTGAAAGTGCTGGCGTGAAGGGGCAGCGTGCGTGGAAATCGCGAGACGCGACAAACGTGTCCCAGGTGTAGCGTGGAGAACACCGGAGGCTTGGCCGGCTGCGTCGGTTGGTTTTTGTCACGTCGACACGTGGACTTGTCCGCTGTTGCTCGTGTAAAAGTGCGCTCTGTTGAGGAACGTGTCGACGTCTCCACCTGTGGATAACCGCGAACGGTTCTAGCTTAGCGGCGGTGTTAAAACTATCCTCGTCGGGCCTGTTCGAACGTTTCTACTTCCCGGCGGAATTTACGCGAACGAACGGGGCGCCTGTATACCTGTGCATTGTTCGAGTGAACATATCTCTTACGGTCGTGTACCTTTTCTGGTGTCATTTTTCAATATCAACCTCGCCGGGGTACATATCAAGAGTGTCCGTGATAACGGGGATAACCAACAAGTGTCTTAAATCAACAAGTAAAAAATAGCAAGGTCACGGTGGACCACGAAGGTGGTCGGCGAATAAGGTTTTCGTTCCGGTGTTAATCGAGGTCGGTTGATCGGGGCCGGATAACAAGCGCCGCCTGTGTTAAGGAGCACTTCTCCGTCTGGATAAAGATCGAGTCCCATCGCGTGTGTTATAACAAGGAAGTATTTCGACGGGATCGTACCAGGTGCAGCCGCAATTGGTGCGGGAACAATCGACGTCGAGAGGCACGCAGAGAGAAGCGGTGCCGACACGTGCCGTTCCGTTTCTAAGACGCGTGCGCTGTTTTCGTTAATAATCGACGCTTATAACGAGCCCGGGGGTCGAGCGGAATTTTCTTTCAACCCGCTGCGACGGGATCGCGAGCGAATATCGCTTCGCCTGTCCGCGGAGAAGTTTCTTCGCCCGTTCGAAGAACGTTTCTCGAGGCCTTTGTCAATCGCTTCGCAAGAAAGCTTACGCGCGGCTTCGCAACGAAAAGAATAGGGAATAACCCGGGAACGTCTGTGCGAGTTGTCTGCGTCGAATATTGACAAGCTGGTGAGCAACGTCGCGCCCAGGACTGGCTTACAGTTTCGCAGAAAGAACGACCAGGATAAACCGGAGGCAATTTAGATCCAGCGCGCTGGTGTTTGTCCACGGACGATAAATCTCCCCGTACATATCAGTAATATCGATTTCCACCGGAACTTTTTACATCGGCCCGATCCACAGGCCGAACGATGTAAATGGCGTGTCCCGACTCTTCCACGGGGGGGAAGATAAATCTCCGCACGCAGAGTCCGTGAAATTCGTGTCACACAGGCGACCGTCGTCCTCTAGGCCGAACCACGTTAATTATTCTCGCGGAAGGATGCGCTATAATCGCGATACACGGAAGCCTACCCGCGCTCATCAACGATCCACCTGCGCTCCGCGTAATTGATCACCCTCGCCACGATCGCCGAGGCATCGGAGCAACGAATTCGCAACGCCTGCGAACGGACGCGCATCTCGGCGCGTTCAATTCCGAGCCGAATCTTCCTGCCCTCTCATCCGCGGGACCGCGTCGAGCCTGGCCTTTGATCAGCCGAGGAATCCCCGGCCGTTGAACTTCCGCGCGATTCCCAGGATCGATTCATCGGGGCGAAAGATCGCCCGAATGCTGAAACCTTCGCCAGTTCGATCGACCGTGGCACGCTTGATCAATATCGCACGCGACGTAGGGTCAGCGCCGCGAGCTCGGTCGACGAATTCGATCGCGCGGATGACGTCGATCTCCGGGGGACGTTAAGGGTCCTCGCCGTTGGTCGCGCAGCCCGCCGCTGGTCCGGCGTACTCGTCCTCGTCGCAGTCATCGAATTCCAATTATGTCGCAGCATCGAAGAGGCTCCATACACGCTGGCAGTCCCGTTCCCGGTCATCCGGCCGCGAACGTGCCCATCCCTTCCTCCCACGAGGTACAAACGAGGGGGATACCTTTGCCCGGAATGGTACCGTCGCGCTCTATCCACGGCAATCCTATGCACGGAAATCCGATCCACGGATTCGTCAACCCTCTCGGGCCTGCCGGTCTCGTTCATTCGCCGCCCACGCATCAGTCGGTACTGTCCGGCATTTCTCATCACTCGTCGATCGTCCACCAAGGTACCAAGCCGATCGCTCGGCGATGAGCGTGCTCCTCGCGACGGATCGGACGGAGGATCGTCGGCGCATCGCGTAGAAAAGCGGGGACTTTGGATTTGATTTTTTACACGGAAGGGAGAATCGATCGGACGCTGTGGCCCGTAGGGAGTGGTCCGTTACTTCCCTTTAAGCTTTCCTTTTTCTGCGGATTCGCGCGGTGTTCTGTATGCCGTTTGAAACCGTGCCCGAAATGGCCCGTCGTGTTCCACGCTGACCTTGTGAATTACGGATCGGCTCGTTTCGCCGGGGAAGTGCTTGTACGAGGCGCGGAATGTAATTATCGGGGGTAGGAATCGTGGCGGAGTGACGTACAGGAATGCACGCGGAATGTTAAAAATCGTGGGATCACTGGGGAAAAATAAATCGTGATTGTAAGCTGACTTCTACGTTTTTTTTTATAATATAGTACGTGTATTGCAGTTTGCTGTACAGTGTATTTAGTATAATTTTTTTTTTTAATGCGACTTTTAAGCGTCGGTACACTGAACGATCGCAGATTGGATAAAAGCTTTTTTCCGTCTGCCAGGTACCGGTGAAATTCGTCAGTGGACGTTCATTGATCACACGGTGATCGTTCCGCTGAATAATCGATCCGCTTGCATGAATGAAACACGACCCGTTCGACCTGTTCGCGATTAAAACGTAGGCAGAGGGACTCGTATCCATCGATTCGTGAGATCGTCTTTGGTGTAAACGGTTGCAGTGGGTCCGGTGTTTTCGCAGTCGAAGCTCAAAATCATTCCATTTTTACGTTTCGTTACCGTTTTTTCGATAGGCAAACGCCCATAAAAAGGAGGAGCATTTTTGTTTAATAATAACATTTCGTCCTGCATTTCATTTAAAAGAAGAATCGAAATCGTACGTCACCAATGTTCGTTTCGAGGCGAGCCATTCTTTTTTCTGTTAGATGAAGCATATTTATAAAAAAAAAAAAGAACGCGCATAGCTGGTATACCATAGGGTCATGTAGGCAATCACGATTGAAAGGGATCACCTCAAAGCTCACTCAGCGTTACACCCATTTCGGTCGTTTTCAATTATTCTAAAAGTCAGCCTGGGAACACGGTCGGCAAACAAAACGAAATTGCAGATTTTTTGTTGTTGATATGAAAGCATCGCGATGCCGAAGTATCGAGCCACAGTTATGCGCGGGGTCGAACGCAGGATTTCACGTTCGATGTGCCTTTTCGTTGTCTTGCATAGCGTTTGTGCAGTATCGAAGCGCTTCAGCTTTCAATCAATTTGCTGTGCTTCCGCGAGCTGACAGGAAAAATGAAACAGCCGTTTCCGTACGGATACACGATGCAGCTGCATCCCCGTTTTCATTTCTTATCTTTAACCGTAACACGCGCATGCGAACTTAATTATTCGTTTCCGTACACGAGCAACCGTTGCGCGTAATTCGCGCTGCACGGTGTAGGCAGGCTGCGTACAGTTTCAGTGTACGAATCTTACAAATCGAGATCGTTGAAACGAGTGTGACATCGAAATCGTGACAAATATAACCGAACATATTAATTCGACGGGCCACGACGCTTCGCGCATTCTCCTTAACCACCGTGCTTGTACACGCGGAAGCCGTCAGATTTGTTTTACGAACTTCGTACACCCGTAACGATATCGACGGGGACGTTGAATTTCATTTTCCGCGCGTAACACGCACATCGCGCGAGGATCGCTCGCGGGTAGAATCGAACGTGAAACCCGGCGCGCTCGTTCGGTCTTCGTCGCTCGAAACTCGATTCACGATCGATCATCCAAAGTTCGCCCGGTTCGCCGACGATCTTGCCGTCCGTCGTCCGCGACCAAGCGCTCGTCAACTCCACGGCCAATCCGTTACGCGGATGTTCGCATGAAGGCGTCGAGAAGATACAGCCGCCCGGCTCGCCGTACTCTTCGCACGGCTCGCCGCTGAGAACGCCAATGAGTTCCGGTCACGGAACCCCCCAGGACTCGCCCCACGTGGCCAGGCATCGCAGGGACTCGGAACAGTCGTCCGGGGTTGGATCGAGGCGAGGCTCGTCGGATGTCGTGTCGCCTTTGCCGGAGGGTCCCTCAGGATCGCCAGACGGTCGAGTTCGTCGACGATCGGACTACAGCCCCCATCAGGGTAGGTCTTGTCACGTGGCCGCAAGCGTGTAACATGCAGCCGAAGCAACGCGTTTATCGTTCCTTTATCCGCCGCCTCGCTGGCTGCGCCGTAGCCGCTCGATGAGTCAGCGGGATAATTGGAATTTACTTGATTACCCGAGGTCATTTTAAGGCCGGCGATAAATTACGTTCACCGGGAACGACTCTGTTGGCTTGCGCCTCGTTCGGTACCGGCAGGTCGAGCCCTGTGCCGCTTGACCCGAAGATTTATCGGGGATTTATTGGTTCTCGGGCGGCGAGAAAGATTTCGTTAGTTTTCTGCTACGATTTTGTGTCCGACACACGTGTGCTGCATTTACGATTTACGCGTGTACCTGATTGGGCGGGTTCACCGAGGTTTATTTAGATTGCACCACGGTAATAGATCTTCACTTTGTAAGGTATCTACCTTGACGATTTTATTGCGATACAATTGCCGCTGGCTTTACAAATCGTGGAAAATATTCTACATTGACGTCCACTGCCGGAGCCCAGATTACCTCTCGGTGAATTTTCTGGAATAGTAGTATTCTCGAGAGAGAAAGAAAATCACCGTTCCCTGCGCGAAGGGCGTAAGCGAGATTTTACCGTGCGACTTCGCGACGCGAACCGGAAACGCGTCGGCCACATTCGAGGGGCGACTCGAGCGTCAAAGGAACTGGTCGCGATACTTCGAGCGAATCGCGCGTACAATTTAATAGCCCGACATGGCCTCGCCTCCGCGCCCCTGAAATATTCACGGCGTTTCGCGATCCGTGGCTGCCTTTGTATCCTCGAATAAGAGGCACCGGAACGATCTCTCTCCATCCCGGACGACGGAGAATTCCTTTTTACATCGACGTCGGTTGTGTCGCTCCCGCGACTTGGAAACCGACGACGGCTCGCGCTGAAACGATCGCAACGGGAGCGCGTGAATGCCGACGACGGAGGCCGCGCCGCGCGGCGAACATTTCCCTGCTCTGCGCCGTTTCAAAGGATCCCGTCCGCGACATCGAGAACGACAATAAAGACCGCCGGACGCTTTGAATTGTGGACGCACGCTAATCTCCGGCCCCGTCCCGTAACGGACCGCGCACGGCACGAGGGACGGTTAAACGAAACGTTAACGAATCCGGCGTGCCTGCGACCGCGAAGTGTGCGAACTCGTCAGATCCGACAACCGAAACTTTCGATTGGGCTGCGAGTAATTGATTGTATGTTCGCGGGGGTTCGACGTGGACGTCGCAACGGATATTCTTGACTCAAGTGACCGACGACGTTCATTCCCGTTTCGACGACAGAAAACAGTCGGTCGATTGAAGATCGAGGACATCCTGTAAAAAAAATCGCGACGAATTGTATAACGACGCGAACGCGAAATGTTAAGCACCATATATATACGGCAGCATTAACTTTGAAGCGTCACGCGGCGAAAGTGGCGAGCAAGAAGAGGGTAGGTCGCGACGGACTAAGGGAGTGACGGGAAAGGGTGATTCAAAGGCGGGGAGGGAACCGGCAGTCACGTTTGAGAACGCCGTTTATTCCGGTGTCATTCATGCCATTGTTCAGTCGCATTCCGCAAAAACTATCCGCGCCTACGTTTCA